>JAQMYG010000033.1:1730777-1747666 GCA_030014215.1 Clariallabes teugelsi
GCGTATGTGTGTGTGCCCTGCGATGGATTGGCACCCTGTCCAGGGTGTACCCTGCCTTGTGCCCTAAGCCTCCTGGGCTAGGCTCCAGGTCCCCACGACCCTGAATACAGGATAAAGCGGTATAGAAAATGAATGAATGAATAATTTATTATTATTTTTCACTAACGTGTCATGTACTGTATATTGATGACGGGCAAATACCTGTAAAGACTAAAGCACACCTTTTCTTTGACGGAGCTCATTTGCATTCAGCGACGCCCACAGAACTTCCTAAAAGGTAAAGCTGAGAGAGAGAGTAAATGTAAATGTAATGTAATGTAATGTAGAGAGAGCGAGAGAGCGAGAGAGCTGTAAGCACAAAATGAGGACAGAATGTGCAAAGACAATGAACATGTTTTTTTTTTGTTTTTGTCTCCGCATTTCCTACAGTTTAAAAATATACAGAGATAAAAAGTGAATTAGGTGTGAATGCTTTGATGTGAAAATAGTTTTATTCAGCCTTACACCTCCTCTGCACACACTTTACAAATTCCTGAGCTAGGACAGATTTGTGTGCAATTTGCCAGCAAGTTTCATATTTTCAAACATTGTATTCATTCATAGTCGTGTTTGATGATGTGAAATGTGAGGCGAAAGATGCTTAAGTTATAGCAGCTATATCTCTCTTTAAAAAAAAAAAATAAATAATAATAATAAATTTGTTGCTGAGTTTCATGACACTTTGACACTGGAGACTCCTTCCACGTCACCATATCAGCAACCACATGCGGCGACTGCAAATGAGCCATTCTAGCCCGGTCCGAAAACTCAGTAAGCAAATATTTCAGCCCCAAAGTTTTCTCCTAAAAGCAGTCGAGGAAATTCTGTGAGAAAATTTGTATCTCATAAACCAAACTGTGGCTGAAGACTGACTCCTTTAGCATAGCGTGCCTCTGCTCCGCTAGCTGTAGCGATAAATCACATCTCCCTCACTCCACACACACACACACACACACACACACACCGGAGTTAGCCATGTGGCTGATCATTGTGCAGTCGCGTCAGCCTTATTTCCGAGGAGATAAATGGGATTTAAATTAATAGGCAGTCCTAAATAACTCCTCAGCTGGTAAACGACACATTTATCAGATGGCGACAACCAGCGGGCCATGATTCATGGCGGCCCCTCGCGACACAAAAGGGGGCCTACAAAAATTGTTATTATTTTTTAATAAAGTGTAGCAGGCAGTCGTCAGTCATTTATCAGGATAGTGAAGTGAAATATGGCTCTCTGAAGGGGAAAAAAAGCCAGCAGTACAGGGCTGGTGTGTAGCATTTTAAACAGGAAGTGATGGGAAATCATAACGTTTGCAGTTCATGAAAGATGGTTAATAATTGGTTTCTGATTGAGTGGAAACAAAAAAAAAAACAACGCCAGCAGACGTGACAAGGAAGAGAACCAGAAATACACTCTGCTACTTACTCATACGCATTTCTGTTTTAGTCAATCGATTAAAATTTTAGTTAATCGCAGTCATAGTCTTTGATTAATCACGATTAATCACAACTTAAAGTGCTCAGATTTACTTGCATTATAAACATGCAATGTTGTCATAAGGAAATGCAGGACAAACTGGTTAGAGGAAACAGATTATGCCGTTTAAACAAAAGTAAAAGTAAAACATTTTTAATTGGGGCCAGCAGCACATGCAGTATGGGGTGTGGCGACCCACTGATGGTGAAAATCAAAGAAGAGGATTAGCTGCCTGAGTCACCGCTCCCGCATCTTACACTTAATGTACTCTTGTAAAAATACTTCCCCTTGAAGGTAGCGCGAGCACACGGCTTTGGTTTCATCCAAACTTCCATCTAAAAGCTTTTTATAATGAAACTTGCCGTTCAGCACCTGGTGATGTTTCCTCAGTCGTCTTATTATCCACGTTAAACGTGCCGTTATCACGCGTAGCCGGGTAACCACACTGCGATTATGGGAAGCCATTGTCATGTGATCAATTTGCATTAATAAAATTATAATGTGTTAAAGTGTCTAGATTACGCGCTACGTGATTAAACGCGTTAATATTGACAGCCCCGTTTTATTTGACCTCTTCATAACTCAGCGTTTCTATAACATTATAGAATTTCTGCTGTATACAGTACATAGACTACGATTATATGATTGTCGCCATGGTTACAGATTGCAGGGTTTTGCGACACTGGTATGTCTCGATTTTGCTCGAGTAGTTAATACAGACTTTACTTGAGCCCGTGATAAGCCTAGTTTGGCCTCAGGGCTGTGGGTGTGGTCTTGAGCCCAGGTGGGGGCCCTACAGCACTACAGGATCCAGCGTAGAGATCACGATTTAACATTTCTCACACACTACAGAACACATTCGCTCTGCAGTGTTCCTCTCGCACTTCCTGTCCCGCTTGACCTTTCACATCACATCTTTCCACATCTTAGATGCTGCTCCTTAACCACGACTCAGAGAACTGACGCACCACAAACCTCATGCCTTATTCACTGTACAGGCCACATAAACACCACTGTGTGTCCATCATGGATATGTCCCAAATCACACACACACACATACACACACTTCGTACTGTAAGATGTGAGATGTGAGCACAGAGCAGACGACGACTGAAACTCTCCGGCCAAAATCTATCCTAATGCACACTATATAGTGCTGTAAGGTAGAAGGCTGCACACACTATACACACATGACACACATTACACACACACTGTACACTGCTACACCTGCTTTATACACTACACACACTGTACACACTACACACACATTGTATACACTGCATCAGCCTGCACACACACACTATACCTGCTTTATACACTTACACACACTGTACTCTGCATCAGCCTGCACACAAAGTACACACTACACACGCTGCATACACTACACACACAATATACACTAAATACACTGCATCAGTGTTCACACACAATATACACTACACACACTGTACTGTATATACGACACCAGCCTGCACACACACTACACTATCCATACTGTATTCACTACACGCACTTATACACTACACCAGCCTGTGCACACAATACACACTGCACATGCTGTATACACTACACACACTGTACACTGCATCAGCCTGCACATACACTATACACACACTGTATACATTACACCAGCCTACACACACTGTGTACACTACACTCAAGTACACTACACATGCTATATTCACTACACACTCTGCATACATCCTACCTGTGTCCACATGCTATACATGCTGTATACACCTTTACACCTACACACTTACACTACACACTATACACATAAGCCTACACAATTTACACACTACACAAGCTTGTGTACTGTACGCTATACTCTACACACACACACACACACACACACACACACACACACACACACAAACTTGACACATAAAGCACACTTTTTACAGATGCAGCACACACATTCCACGCCAGGCCTCTGTGAATCTGACTCTCTCAGAGCATCATGCGGTGTGTCGAGACGTCTCTGTCATCTCCGCAGCACAACAGCACTGGAGAATAAAACACACAATAGAGGAAAAGGATCTCGCGCCAAGTGCTCTGCAGCGATAATTCATGTGAGGATAGAGTAAAACAGTACTCGCAGGGGAAAATGGCCATATTCATCTCTTTCTGCTGCTGGAGATTAAGCTATTTCACAATCAATAGAGCGGTCGGAATACATTTTTATTGGGCGCATTACGCCGCAAATGAATTGTGCAGCGGGAGAAAAGCCAATTGCACGCGTGATGGAATATCCACGGGCTGCACTTTGACAATTGCCTACATTTCCAGAACATGTAGATTAATGGCGCGCAGATCCCCGGCGTTTATTAGAGTCTGTTACGGCGGCCCGGGCTGAAGCCGAATAAAATAAAACAATTGATTATCTTTAAACGGAGAGGATCTTAATCTCTCGGCGGGAAGCGCAGAGAGTGTTTTAAATATGGTTCCGCTTGCCTCTGTAATATTTATCACCTTAAAATGCAACTGCAGCGTTTATTTATGGCGTGGCTTCCACCGGCTCTTTATCAGACCGAATTCAGACAGCCTTATTTAAACCCTACACTGCTGTTTCATTCGTGTGTGTGTGTGTGCGTGTGTGTGTGTGTGTTGTGGTAACGTGGTGCCTGTTGAAAGATTGCACTTCAGTAGAGTGGCTATAAATACAGTATTTATCTTACTTTTTAATTTCCCACTTAGTTATCTGTATAAGTGGGGAAAAGAGAGATCTGTCACTCTGTAGCTTGAAATACGTTTCCAGGAGCTAGCATGCCAAATATTATACATGCTAACCACTCTAGATGCTAACACTTAATTTTTCTTAATAAACCTTACAGTCAGACTATAATAAAATCTCTTTTAAGCATGATATTACTATTTCTTCACAGTTTTATTTTTTAGATAGGAGTAGAACGCTTTTTTAGCTGGTTGACTAGCTGCTATTTCTTAACACACTGTATGCTAAGTGTAATTAACCTGTGATTTACATCATGTTGACTCCTTCTGTAATGTTTAACCGCCACATCTGAGGTAAAAGTTGATATTCCTGTCTCATTTCCATAGCTACAAGCTAACTACTGTAGGTACATGTTTATCAAACCATATGCACAATGTAAACAATTTTATTAATCCCATTGTAGCATTATAGCAAAAGAAATAATTAAAAGGCTAACACCAGAACTAGCATGAATGCTAGTCACTTCTTGCCAACACTATTCTCATAGGGCTAACACTTGAAGTAAAGTAGCTAGCGCAGTAACTAGCATTTTTCCCCCCAATTAACTAGCTTTGTATTAATCAGAGTAACAAGATCATTAACAAGCTAACATCTGAACTAGCATTATAGTTAACAAACTATCTGAGAAAGTAGCTTTACAGTGATTACATTTTAAAAATATTTAAGGTCCATACACCAGATTTCAATTTAATTTACAGACGATGTGTGTGTGTGTGTGTGTGTGTGTCCTCTAACCAGTAGCTTGCTTCAATTAGTTCTTACTGTAGCAAAGAAAGCATCAGAAAAGACTAAATTTGACATTTATCAGTTTCTGTACAACTCAAGGTGCATTAGTGATGTTACAAATTTCCTCAACTTTAATGAAATCCTTTTATATTTTTTAGAAATTCCCTAAGCTGTGTAACGAGGCTCCTGACACGTTGATCTGAAGATCCCGGAAATGCAATACACAGTAAACACAGCCCTCAGAACATCAACTCAAATGAAGTAACAGAGAAGGAAACGAGCGTCCCGAGGAGACATCTGAGCTCTGATGCTTCGTTACAGTCCAGAAATGTGTACATGTGTATGTTCATGTGTCTCACAGCGTGGAGTAAGAGGGACGAAGTTTACCAGCGAAGTGATATCCGGATCCTGATTAAATAAATAAGGAAACTTTACTGCAGGAGAGTTCAGGACTCGTGCATGTGAGCGCCTAGCTGTAAAAGTAAAAAGAAGGAGGGAAAATAAACAACAAGAAAGAAGAAAATGGAAAATATTGCAGGCAAATAAAAAATAAATGAAAAGAAAAATAATTGCAAAGAAACGCATAAAAGGAAAAAAAAATTGACACAATACCTCACACTACGTCAAACTGCCCCACACAACCACAAAGTGCCCCAACACACTGCCAACCATTACCATACTTTGATCCATATTGTCCCTACATTGCCCTTATTACCAGTCATTTCCCTCAAATTTCAAATTTCCCCTGCACTGCACCACATATTGCCCCACATTGGCCCAAATTTTTCCACATTGGTCCACACTACCCCATAATGCCACAGATTGCCCCAAACTGCCCCAAATTTACCCACATTGCTTCACATTGCCCAAACATTGCATTGCCACCATCACAAACACACACACACTGTGTGTGTTTATTTTTTCTATTAATTAGAGACAAAGATACAGAGTAGTGGACTTGAGGAAGGGACTAGATCCTGTACCCTCCCCCCGGCTCTGTCTCATTCACAGGTCCTTATCTTTTCAGCCTCAGCATGGTTATTATAACACCACCAGCCTCGCAGAGTCTCAGAGAGAAAAACACATTAACATCCATCATGTAACCTGTGACATCACATTCATTTCACTGAGAGAGAGAGACCAAGGGAAAGATAACAGAAAGCAGGAAATAAGAGATTGAGGAGAAAGGGAAAGAATAAAAGAAAGAAAATTCTTAGACCATTTTTAGACTGAAGAAAGAAAGAAAGAAAGAAAGAAAGAAAGAAAGAAAAATGAATGCAAAAACAATGAATGAAAAAAGGAGAAAAACAGATAGATGAGGAACAAGAAAAGAAAAGAAGAAAGCAAGAATAAATAATTCAAGGACTAAGAAACAGGAAATAAAGACAAAAAGAAAGAAAAAATTAGAAAAAAGTATAAATAAAGGAAGGAAGAATGAAAGAATAAAGAAAGAATGATCTTTCGGATTTTTTGAAGCATCAAACAAGAAAAAAGAAAGAAAATGGAAAAGAGTCAAATAGAGGGACCATTCACAAACACACACAGACACACACCACACGGGTACAGTGATTAAGGCTAAGTGCTAGCAGTACTGTCTCAGAGACCTTCGAGTGCTCAGTGGGATTTGGGTTTTAACCTTCATTTGCACCGAGTTTCATATTAGCACACATCATGTTAGCTGTATCACGTTAGCATGGCGTTAGGTGTATCACTGAATGGGGCTAGAAGGGTCGATGTATTCATTACACGCGACCTGGCCTGCTTCTTAACACCGTGTCCCGCGATGCCGGATAAGATAAGCATCCGGCTCCACAGGCCTCGCGCTTGTTTGGCTAATTATAACATTTAAAAGGACAAAAGAGGATTGCGTTGCTCGCCTGGCGGGTTCCGGTACATGTCCTCGTTTACATAACGAGCACGTAAAAGAGAGTCAGGAGTGAATCCATCTCCTGCTCCCTGAACACTAGTTACTGATCATATCATCATATCAACTCTTCTCTCATCACTCTGGAACATTGGAGAAAAAAAACATTGAAGGGTTCACTTGCTCCAGGGGCCCCACATTTGCTCCAGGGGCAAAAAAGCGAAATTTTTCCTACTAAAATCTTAAGATAAAATTGACATTAAAATGGAGGGATTATCATTTATTTATTTATTAAATCTCGCACAATATCACGATGTGGTTCTTGTCGCCAGCTTTAAAAATGTGCTCCACTAGAAAAACATTCTCTTTGATTATGGTTAACATTTTCACACAAAAACACACGGCCAACCTTAAGCAAAGAACTCCTCAGGTGGTGTTCACAGCAGACTGGTGGCACAAAACAAAAGCGCGTAAAAGCACTACTACACTACGTCACCACACCGGAGAAACTTTCTGAATGCCCTGTGTGTATACACAACTCTGAAAAAAATAAAATAAATAAGAGCACTGTAATTTACTCCAGGAAACTTCTGGAGTGTCATGAAGGGGAAGATGGAGGCTCACAAACCATCAAGTAAGGCTGAGCTGAGCTGTTTGCAGAAAGAGTGGTATAAAGTTATCCAACAGCAATGTGAAAAACTGGTGGAGAGACAAAACACATGAAAGCTGTAACTACAAATCGGGGTTATTATTTCACCAAATACTGTACTGATTTCTTAATATTATTTAGCCAAAGCATTAACACAATTTGTTTACAAATTATTTTCATTTTGTCTTATTTGAGATATTAAAGCTCTGCAAATACTGCTCGCCTGCTCGCCTTATAAAGAATAACCATAATCTTTGGTTATTTATATGTCATTTCCTATTTTAATATACACTCAATATAACAATAATAATAGTTGTATTTTAAATTTAGGAGACATATTGTCAGCAGTTCACAAAAAATGAAACAAAACTGTTCATCTCACCAACACATGCACCTGTAAGAAAACAAAAAATAAGAAACTGATTATTTTGCTCTCTTATTTTTTTTCCCCCAGAGCTATAATCCCAGGTGATACTGAATTTCTTTTTTTTCTTTTTTTTTTTTAATTAAGATGCTAGAATTTCTAAATTCTGCAATTCCATGTCACTGTTTATAATTAAAACCTTTGCACAATAATGCACACTTTATTTAAGTTTTTTAATTGTGTTAGTATTAGTTTTAAATTCGAACTCCTAAATTGGTCCTGAAACTGATATAAAAAATTCTAGAAAGTGGAGCGTTTTAACTTTTATCAGTGTAAAATAATAATATGAATTTGCTAAATAATATGTATATAATCCCAGCTTATAATTAAAATTTATAATATAATGGAATACTAAAATACTTTGTGTTGTACCATGCACTTGTGGGTTCTTCAGGCAAGATGTAACATCTCCAGCTTTCTAACAGGAGCTTCCACTTTTCTGTGTTGTTCATGTTATTCATGTTATTCCAGAGGATTCAGCGTACAGCAATATTCTCTAAGCTCAAGCTCACCTCAAAATTTATTTACTTTAATTTCTTGCTTTTACTTCCTAACAAGAGAATTTGCTTCATCCTGGTTCTATGTACTAGATACTTTGAGGTCGCAAGAAAACCTCAGGAGCACCAGTGTGGCAAAGACTGTCTGTCTCTCTTGAGCTCTCTCTGTGTCTCTTTTTCAGTCTTGCTGTCTCTCTTTCTTTCTCTCTGTGTCAATATATATCTCTATCTCACCATCTGACTTTTGCTGTCTGTATCACTGTCTGTCTCTTTTGGGCTCGCTCTCTCTCTCTCTCTCTCTCTCTCTCTCTGTATCTCCCTCTCACTGTCTGTCTTTGTCCCTCTGGCTTGCTCTGTCTCCCTCTCTCTCATCATTGATAAAACTGATGATTAGTTCAGGAGCTGATCTCTGCCACACAAATCACAGCTAATGGATATTTATATTTCATTAGGGGAGAGAGTAATTGATGGCAGTGGATATTCTCTCACACACACACACACACACACACACACACACACACACACGTCCTCTCCACTCACGCACAATTCGATTTGTCTTCAGTGTGTTGATCAAATTTTATTAGCACCCAACATGGCCACTAAAGTAAAACCAATAACACAGACACTAACGTGACAGCGAGAGAGAAAATGGGAGTGAGAAGCTGAGGAAAGTCAAGAGGGAAAGAGAGAAATAAATACAAAACAAACAACAAAAATGAAAATTAAAGGAGAAAGAAAGAAGGGAAGAAATATAATCATGATAATTAATTAAGAAAATATTAAAGGAGAAGGTGAAAAATTAACCAAAAATAAAGTAAATAAAGGAGAAAGAAAAAAAAGAAGGAAATAAATAAATAAAATCTAAGCAAAAATAACAAAAGGTGGAAAAGTAACAAAAAAATCAAGAGAAAAGAAAGAGGGGAAAAAGTAGAATAAAATATTACATTATAAAGGAAAATTAGATCATTAAAAAATGGAAAGAAAAATATACATTTCAAGAGAAATGAAAAATAAAAATGCTCAAATAGAAATAAATGAAGAAAAAAGAAAGAAAGAAAAAATTAGAATAAAAAAATACATTATTAGAAAATTTTAAAATAAAAAAAGAAAATGGAAAGAAAAATATAAATTTCAAGAGAAATGAGAATAAAAATGATCAAATAGAAAGAAAGAAAGAAAGAAAGAAAAAGATAAGAAGCACATAAGTGAAGAAAAGAAGAAGAAAGCATCATCATAGAAAATAGAAAAAAGGAAAAAACAAAGGGCGGAGAGAAAGCAAACGACACTCAAACAAGAGAAAGGAAAAAATTATGTAAGAGGTATTTGAAAAAGTTAGCGGTGTGCGTCTGTAAGCTCTAGTGAGTGCAGTGCTGATGTAGTCTGTTCGGTGTTCGGACCTCACAGGACACGTCTCATTTCTCGCTCCCTTCATCCCTAGTGTACTACGCTGACCTTCAGTCTGAGTGAGAGGACGAGTCCAAATAAAGGGGATGACTGTCCCTCTGTGTGTGTGTGTGTGTGTGTGTGTGTGTGTGTGTGGTCACAGTACACTTACCTCCTGGTGTTTCCAGTAATCAATACAAGCCTGAAATCAGCTGCCTGTTTTGTCCCGTCATCAATAATGAACATCACGTCTCCTTCTTTCTAGTCTTCCACCTCACCGCCCGTCTCTCTCTCTCCCTCTCTCTCGTTCTCTCTTTCTCTCTATAATCAATAATTCAGGTGTGCTCTTCCTGGAACATATGGCACGGGGGGTCGGTAGTGTTCAGGTTTCCTGGTTCCTCTTTCCCTTATCACAGAGACGGCCAGGAGGAACTCGACTTTTTTCTTGTCTGCCAAGTGCTCACTTTTGTTCCCTGCCTTGTTAGCTTTAATGGCCATGTGTGTGTGTGTGTGTGTGTGTGTGTGTGTGTGTGTGTGTGTGTGTGTGTGTGTGAGAATGTTTTTAACAGCCAGACAGTAATTCTTGCTGTTAGCTGACACGATGCTTATCGTCCAGTGGTCTCGCACCTATCCTTTTTGTTTGTTTGTTTCATTTTTTTAAATGATTTTTATTTGTTACAGAAGTAATTCATAAACATACATCTTTCACTATTATTTTAAAATGAAATTTTATTCTAAGTGAAATAAATAAGCAAACATGTGCTAAGAAATACATTTACACAATAAACCTCTAGTGATATATAAGCAGTGTAAAAATGTATTTCCTTATTGTACTGTATGTTCTGTTAAACAAACAAAAACAATTACTTCAACCAGAGATAATCATATAAATTATTCATATAATATTTTAATAATTATAAAAAATATTTTATTTTATTAATTACTGTTATGATTTTATAATTCAAAGCACAAAATTGTTACACGATAAAAATTAAATATATGATTTAATCACTCGAGTTCCTTATTTTACTCTGATTTAAAAGAAAATTAATCAATTAAAAATAAATAATCAAATAAAAACAGTTATTGATAAAGTTATAACCTACATACTGATTTTATTTTATATTTGTCTTTTGTAAAATAGATTTTAAAAAATTATGAATTATTTTAATTTAATAATTTAATTAAAAAAATTAAATAATACATTTATTTTAAAAGAAACTTTTTGAAAACATCTATTTAGGATTTTATTATATTAATAAAGAAGGTCACATTACTTATTCAATGATTTTATTTAATCCTATTCTGAATGTATTTTTTTTTTCTTTTTACTTAATTTAACTAACTTCATTGTGTACCCAGGGTCTGGAGCGTGGCACACCCTGGACAGGGTGCCAATCCATCACACACATATACACACACTCACACGCTCATTCACACACTTTGGGCAATTTGGAAACATCAATTAGCCTAATCTGCGTGTCATTGGTGGGAGGAAACCGGAGTACCAGGAGAAAACCAACGAAGCCCAGGGAAAACATGCACACAGACCTGAGGTGGGACTCGAACCTGGACCCTGGAGGTGCAAGGTGACAGTGCTCCCCACTAGGCCAAAATGTCGCCTACTTAGTTTAATTTAGTTTATATTTTATATTTATTAATATTTTTTATTATTGTATTGATTTATTTTCTTTATTTATGATTTAATTAGCATTTCATGTAATTTCTGTAATGAAGTCATACCCAGAGGCTTTTTCATCTCTCTGTGTGTGTACCATGTCCCGGCTCATGATGAGCGCTCGTCTCTGTGGACGTCTGTCTCTCGTGGGCTTTTGGCTCAGATGATTCTCCATATGGGAGTCTCTGTGGGCTTCTGTCCACGGTGAAGAACGACCCGTCTTTCACACACCCCTGACCCGCTGGGCTGCTGATGGATCCCAACTTTCACACACACACACACACACACACACACACGGGACATAGTTGATCATTTCTAGGACAATTTTTAAAAAAATCTTTTTTTAATTCTATAAAACAATACTTTGAGTATGTTCTGACTTTTTCTTTCATTCTTTCTTTTCGCTGGTTAAAGTGAAAGTGATATTAGTGTGATGTGATGTAATAAATGAAGTTTATAACTGTAATGATGTTATACACTAATGTTTGCTAAATTGTACCATTATACAATTTTGAAGCTTCTGGGTGAACTGAAAATTTAAGAAAACTTATTTTTTCTTTTAAGTTCTGTTCACCCAGAAGCTTCAAAAAGGTATAATGGTACAAAGTTATACCTTTGTTTACAAGTTACAAATGCAACTCATCTGGCAGATGATGTCATAATAAATGCCAACGATTGACAAATTATTTCTTTACTTTTTTTCTGGTTCATTCAGTCTGCGTCTTTTATTCCTTTCTTTTTCATTTAATTTGAATTTTCTAAAAGTAATAAAAAGATACCATTTAGACTGTTTTGTTTAATGCTTGCGTGACTAATTAATAAATTGATTAATTAATTTGCTTGCTTACTTCCTTAATCACTTGTTTATCCCCTCGTGTTCCCACAGAACTTGAGATCTACAAGTTCCTCTAAAAGCACACAGAGCCTCTGGTCCCCTGTCACCTCTGTAATAACATCACTTCCTGTATAAAGCAGGAGATTAATCATGAACCTCCGCTGTCAGCTGAAGGCGGGAAAACGAAACCAAAATTACCGAACACGATCCTCCCTAACTTTATTTACGTGCTCCTCCTTCTGCTCCGCTTTGGCTAATTCTAATGAAAAAGCCTCGGATGACTTCATTAGGCGTGGCGTTAATTGGGTTTGGTGCCGAGTTTCTGGCCCGTGTTTTCCTTTCCCGCGCCCCCCTCATTAGCCGGGAACTTAATTAGATCTGGCACTCGCCTGGCCGTGATAAATGCTGCCATGATGAATGGAAATGCAAATGCAGCGCATGAAGTTCGGCCCCCGTCGCCCCGTGGCCCAATATCATTAACACTGTCCTGCTGTCAGATCCATCATTGTCACAAACTCAGGGTGAGGTATCAGGAGGGGTGTTGAAAGGGTGGTGGGGTGGAAGGGTAAATCCACTAAGAGTGAGCAAGGTATAAAGTAAGTTTAACTAAATGAAACTGTTCATTTAGTAAGCAAAGTTGATGGAGTAAAAATAAAATTAAAAATTGTACTTACCACAATCTATTAGAAGCTACTGTCGTTTTATATTTTACTATAAACAGAAATCTACAATATCATCATCACAGAATTTCTGTTCGCTGTTCTCTGTTCCATAGTAAACATAAACAGTATTCGCTGCTCCCCGTTCAAGGAATGACAAAATTTTCTCCTTTCAGGACAGTTCAGCAACATCAGCAACACTGACATCACTTCCTCAGTACATTACCGGTTAAACTGATGTGCAGGACTGCAGTATTTTCCTACAGTTTTGCTCCCTATGGTTCGGAATATAACTTAACATGGCTGAATATGCTGCGCAGTCCACTTCATGACGAGCAACTAGGTAAAATCTAGAATATCCACATAGTAAACAAACAAAATTGAACATAAAATGAGACAAAAGAATTTCAGAAATTATATATTTTTTTTATCTTAAAAAATATGTCACTGTAAATTTACACTGTCGAACCTGTACAAGCACATTTCATGGTAAGATATAATAAAATTTTAAGAAATAAATTACTCTAGCACAACTTTTACAAGTTCAGTTTTATCAGCAGAAATTCCAGAAATTTTAGAATTTGGTTGGAAATTTTGATCAGTTCACAATATAAGAAAATAAAGAAACAACTCAATATTAGCATTTTAAACGTGGATTTTAAGGTTTTGGAATTTCTGTGTCATAAGAAATTTTAAATAAAAAACAAAAAAACTTTGATTTTTAGAACTTGCACTTTCTACAGTACCTACTTTCTAATATACCTTTTTATTTATTTATTTATTTTACTTTAAGTTTATTTTTACAGTTTAAATAGCAACCTATGATACTAGTGTTGCAAAATTTCCAAATGCCAAAATGTACTAAAATGGAATTTTTTAATTTTATGCAGTAATTTAGCTAGTGCTTATGCAATGAATATAGTAAATCATACAAAAACAATGGTTGGAGGTATGTTGATGGAGCATCACTGTTTTTGGAAAGATGTACTGCATATTGTTCCATATCTGTAAATCCACAAGTGTGTTATTCAAAGTGCCTTTTATGAGGAGTAAAAATTTTTCATTTTCAAAAACTTAAAAAATTGTGAAATCTTTACAACTTTTTTAGAAGTTGAAATGAGAAAAAAAAAATTATCAGTGTTTACTTGGGGAGAGTTAAAACAAAGAAACAAACCAATAAACAAAAAACATAATGGTTGTGAGCGTGTCAGAGGTTTATCTTACATGACATTAGAGCAGTGCAGCTTTGTCGGACACTGCAGTGTAAATAATTTATTGGGGGAAAAAATAAAAGGAGCCATCAGACTTGTGACATTTGTCGTTGTTGTGGCTGCAGACTAACCTGGCAAGGTTGAAGGTAACAATCGCAAAAGGGAGGTGGTGCTGCCTGGAATGCCAACATTACCACACACACACACACACACACACACACACAGACACACACATACACAACACACTCTTATAGCAGTATTCACGTGAGATTAAAACATGTTAATGTTGATGGTTTAAAGTTTCTCTAAGAAGAACATATTAAAATTGTTCTGTAGTAATTATTTTTTTTAATGAAATCAATGTCAAATTGCTGTCGTGTTAGAACATAAAAGTAATGAAAAACTCAGGGAAATGGTGTTATGGGAAAACAATCAGCGTGCATTAATTCAGAATAGTTCTGGTTATTACAGGTGTCTCATCTTTGACACTAAACACACAGAGAATAACGGAGTGCTCGGACAATTATCTGTATTCAGAACAGGGCTCGGGGTTACGCCTGCTTCAGGGGAGACATTTTTAGAGAGTGTAATGAGGGTGTTTAATATCCAATCTCCTGCTGTCCTATTGTGCACGCCACCTTGTTGGTGAAGGTTTCCAAACATGGAGGAACATGTAGCCGGCGATGATTCTGCTCACTGCTGGTTAGCGACTCCCTCTGCAATTACCGAAGCCAGCTGCTACCTCTGTTCTCGCTACGGTTTAATCATTGCCCCGAGAACCTGGATAGACAAATAAATATTCACCACAACAGCAGGAAGAGAAAATACCAAGCGCAACCTTCTAGAACGTTCTGAAATCTTAATCAGGGCCAGGTTTCTCAGTTAGGGCAGGTTTGTTGCATAAACGCTAAACAGAAATTACCTTAAACATGATGATACTGTTATAACAGCTAAGTAGCATAATGATGATAGATTTAAAAGAACATAAACATGGTAAAAGTGTATTGTGATGTGATTACTGGTTAGCGAGGAGATGTTTAAACGTGATGATAAAAAAAATGGTATAGTTTTCATGACAGCTAAGTCTGAAGTGATTAGCAATTAGCAAAGGTGTTGGACTCTAAAAGTGCAAGTATATATCTACACTACCACTCAAAAGTTGGCAATCACTTGCAAATTGCTTTGTTTTTGTTTAGTGATTTATTTTCTACATTCTACAACAGTACTGGGATTTCAAAACTATGAAATAACACATAGGGAATTATGTAATTGTGTAACAACAACAGCAACAACAGTCAGTTGTTATTTTCATCTTTTCTGGAATACTTCTTGCAAGAACAATATTGTCAAGTGCATTTGTAAAACCCATCAAGCACCATGATTAAACTATCTCCCATGAAGACCTTCCCAGGAAAGCAAGACCAAACCTTACCTCTGCTGTAAACGATTAGCCTCAGACATGGTGCGATTTTATTTACAGATTAGAATGAGGCTGGACTAATGTTAAATAATTAGCCTTTTATCAGAACAATTTTATACCATTTAGTCAAGGGCAAAAATGATTAGCTGAGCAGCAAGAGGATGGACTCCCAGTGTTAGCATGAAAGATTTATCAAGGAATTGAAAAAAGAAAAGTGCTAACAAAAATTACAATGGCGCCATTTTCTGTCACAACACTGATAAGCATACGTTGTCCTTCATGTTCCTCAGCACATAATGGTTAATTATACAAGCTAAGTTAGCAACAAAACAAAAACAAAGCAAGCTACCCATATCCAACGTGAAGACAGGCCCATGGAGGAAGCGTAGCTGGTACAACTTCTTGAGTGTAACACTGTCCTGGCGAACATGACAATAAAAATATTATTTACAGCTCTTTGCTGCAAATAAACATAAACATTTTGTAGTTTTTAAGACACTTGAACCTAAAGTAGAGGAATTTGCAGTCTGATTCACGATTGAACTCAAAATGTGGAAAAAAAAAAAAAAAAGACCACAAACATGAAGTGGATTTCATAATTAAGATTTTAGAGTAAAGTTTGAATTAGCAAAGGGTTTAACTTTAAACAGTAAAGAATTAGCCTCAAACGCTAGTTAAGGTTGATGTTCTTAGCAGTTAGCTTGAGGCTGGAGTAATAGTTTGTCCACTGCTAAAGAATTAGCCTTTAATAAAACGGATGCAAGTACTTCTGCAAATGTTAAAGACCTTAGAAATGACTAGCCTTAGCAATTAGCATTATAAAGTTTAAAGGCTAAATATAAAAAATAAATGAATAAATGAAAATACCCATAAACAGTGATTTTCACAGCAGCAAAATGTAGGTGATTAGTGATTAGCATGAAAGATGATCATGAATAGCATTCTGGAATTTGGAGTGTAGATGTTCCTTTTTTTTTTTTTTTTTTAAAGAACACCTAGTCATGGGCAAAATGTTTAACAATTACCAGGAAGTTAACTATACATGTGGGGTTTCCATAACAGTAGGAGATTACAATTATAATGTGCAGTTAGCATGATTAGCACAATGGTTTGAAATGTAACTATTCAGAAAAACACGGTGTGGATTTTATAACAGCTTGGGGGACAGTGGTTAGCAGTTAATGGGTTTGAATCTAATGTTACAGAAGTAGCTCTAAGTCAGTGGTTCTCAACCTTTTTTTGCAGTGGGCCGCACTATGTCCAAGTTCAAGTCTCACGGGCCGCATATTATTTACA
>JAQMYG010000033.1:1747766-1763765 GCA_030014215.1 Clariallabes teugelsi
GAAAACATGATCACCAAAATGATTTTATGAAAAATATAGTTCAAAGTTTGTTTAATACATTTATTTGTTTAATACATATTTAAAATTAATTGTAAAACCATTTATTATTATTTTATTTTTAAATTTTTTTTTTTATTTTTTTTTTACGTGGTCAGCATCGCGGGCCGCATTTGCATTTGTGACGGGCCGCATGCGGCCCGCGGGCCGCAGGTTGAGAACCACTGCTCTAAGGTATTAGCTGATGGCTAACTAAGAAAGACGAGAAAGAATATCTATTCATTGGCTATGGAAATGTTTTCAAATTGTACTGTACCTAAAAATGACATATGTTTTATAACAGCTGTGATTAGTATTTTTTTCATATGAAATTCCCAGGGCGTGATTAGCATGAGATGGAAAGAGGAAACAGCAAACAGCTAACAGCAAAAATGGCAGTGTCATGCCTGTGCTACGTTGCCGCCGGTCGCCCTTTTCGCAGCCAGACACTGAACTCATCTAATACGAGGCCTTGTTTGTAATCAAATCTGTCATTAAGTATTCATCGGATCAAAAGTTCAGCAGCCGTTGTTGCTTTGTCGAATTGAGCCCTGAGGCCCTGCTTAGGGGATGAAGTTAAATTGAAGTGCGGAGGTGCGGCTTATAAATTATTCCTGCTAGGCTACTCTGCTTACGAGGAGGAGGTCACTGCAATGACTAACGCCTGACACTGAACACAGCGTCACCCATAACGTAACCTAATCACCGGAGCAGCCTGGGCAGCCTGCACAGGACTGACGAGAAACTCATAATGAAGCCAATAATTAGCATTACACAAGCTAAATCAGGCCATAACATAAGTTAAACAATCATAATCGAGTTCATAGCTTGACCAAGATAAAAAAAAAAAAAAAAAGGCTAGATGTTTGAGTGAAAAATTTCTGCTGCTAGTGGAAAGGGAATGCTAAGAAAGTAAAGGAAAAAGCATTAGAAAAAGGAAATTTGATTAGTACGAAAACTATGAACAAATCTGAAAAATTATCTGCTTGCAAAAGTAACAACATGCAAGCTGCTAACATAATACAGCTAACATGCTAAGCTCACATGTAAAATAGTAAAATAGTGGTAAAATATTTTTATGCTAATACATATTTTTAATACATAATTTTGTTATTGAAACTTATTTAGTAAGGATCACAGATTTTAGAAACAGAAATTTTGAATTAAAGTTCTGTAACACTTCTATCAAAGCTGAAGCAAACGCAGACAAATTGAAGCAGGTCGTCCCGAGTCGAGGTGACAAAGTGACATTTGAAACATGTTTTAAGTGGAATGTTCATCTTTCGTGTATGGATTAGGGGAACGGGTGAAAACCGTTTGATACGTCAGCTTTAAAGCGCAAAATCAGGATGCCCAATTAAATTTCTGTTACAGCCTTCAAACACAAAAAAAACTGTCACGTAGCTCTTGCTTTTCACGTTTCAGTTCTCAAACGAGGATGGGGAACGATCTTCATGTTACAGAGAAGCTCCTGGCTCATTCAGTGAAAGTCACATACTAGCTTAAGGTACTGCACAATATAGGAAATAAAATGCTTTGTTTTAGATAACGTAACAAATCTAACGTAATAGAATATGGCAAAAATTATTTTGAGGAGATAAAAAATAAACAGAAGCGTGAACTATTCTTTTTAAAATATTTGTATATATAATGTCGAAATTATATGTAAAGTTATAAAATAAATTGAAACTATGAATACCAAAAGAGGAAGCAGTTTCAGTTAATAAATAAATACATTAATAAATAAATAAAACAAAAATTAGCCTAAAATTCTTTCCAATTTTAGTTAGCTAGTTAGCTAGCTATAATATTTACAATATTTTATGTTTAATATAATGAAGCTTTAGATAGTAACAATGCTTCCATTTGTGGATTATTTTCTGCAAACTATAAAATAAAACACATTAAAAAATGATCAAATAAATGACTATGAATATATAAATAAATACATAAATTACATCTAAGCTATGAGACTATGTAGAAAATCTAAATAGAGAAAGTTAATGTCATATATTTATATAAAATTAGCACTTTTGCTAGTATAAGAACAGGAATAAAATAAAATAAAATAAAACAAACAGAAACAGGAGATGCCTAGAGCAATGAGACTCAACAGTAGTAAGTAGGCAGCACAACAGGGGGGGTAAATATTTCATAGTGCAGTCCTCTGAGACGGTATCCTCAGGTCATTTAGCCTCGGGCTACACGCTAACAGCTAGCTTTTGGCCCACTCAGCTCGTACAGTAATGGCTTCCTGTCCTGAAAAAGGAGGTCTAAATGCAAAGCAACGGCTACAGATGTTAAAGTCGTGTTGACAATCTTCAGCGTCAGAACAAACTCGAGGGAATGCACAAAAGTTCATTGGGGTGTCGAGGACGCGGGTGTTGAGCTCGTAGCATTGAGGCTATACACGGTTGAGGTCAATCCGGTACGCCACGTTTCTATTGGTCAAAAGCGGCAATATAGCTGAGTGCACTAACTGAGGCAAGATCAGCGGATAAGCTTATGCTAGCAAAACAACATAGAAAAAAACATGACAAGCTACATGGTTTTAACAATTAATTTAAGAAAGAGAAAAAAGAGAGGCTTGTGGTGAAACGATTGTTTAAAGCTGAGTAAGTGAGAATAGGAAGTGGCTTGTTTTGTGAACATTTGTTTTAACAATAACAGAAATTAAAGTTCTTAGCATTCTCTAGTTCATACAAGATTGAGTAAAGAATGAAGATTGAACTTGTCTGTCTTTCCTCAGGTGTTCAATCGTTCCTCAGTCATATTTATTAGCCTGTCATGACCACAACGCGGGTTCTCTCCTGATGGCCAGAGCGCTCTCCTGGTGAAAAACCCCTCAGCTCAACCGTACGCTAATTGGGACGGCGCCCCTGCGGTGCTCGATGAGGCAGAAAATGATGATTAATTAATTTACTCCTCAAACTGTGAGAGGTTTATGAGGCTCGCAGCGGTCAGCTCGGCTCCCGCTCGGCTCGCAGCGGTCAGCTCGGCTCCCGCTCGGCTCGCAGGCTTCACTTTGACCTGCATGATCAAAAATAATGCAAGGTTTTTCCTCAGCTGATTATTAAAATGGCAAGAAATCTTCTACATCAAGTATATTCTTCTACATGAAGTTCATTCATTCTACAATTGACAAAAATCACAGCTGGCAGAGTTTTAGCTGATGGCGGTCAGACCGTCATTTAGCCAGCTACAGTAGTATAAAATTAACCAACTGTTGTCATTGTACAAAGTTTGTAAGCTAGCATACTGTACCTTCAGCAAACTACTTTCTAGTGTTTTGTCAAATCTTAAAAAAACATAAATGTAAAATACAAATTTTAACGTAAAACTTTTACTTCTTACTAACTGCTCAACATCAATATTTAAAAGTTACACATTCATGAATAATGTTTTATTATCACTAGTAAAGCAGATCCTGAGTGTAGATTATGGTCCACGTCTCCATGTACTTACATTTACGTCACCTCCTAAGCACATTGAGGCTATTTTGAAACGTCCCACGATACAAGAGTTGTGTTTTCAATATATATTGTGATATAACTGATTCTGGTGGTGGTTATTGTTGAGGGAGAGAAGGAGGTCATGCAGGAAATGTGGCTGTCTTCAGGAATTGGATTGAAGAAAGCATTGTACACACACACACACACACACACACAAAATGGAGCACATCCTCATTGCTGTGTAGGCTGAAACTGGCAGGCGTGCTAAGCTGGCCAAAGCCTCTAAAAGCCTTAACGTTGTCACTACAAATTTCTGTGTTAGTGACAGGAAGTGACATCGCGCCCGGCCACCGGGAGCAGGCTGGAGGATAAACAGATGCTGCAGCCTGAGGTGCAGTGGAGATTTCTTCTCTCCTCTGTCGGGATGGATGAAAGCGTGCAGAACGAGAGCCAAAGCAATAAAGAGTTACCTCGCCCGGAGTCCCTTTCTCCGGAGTGCGCGCTTTCACAATATTGTCCCTCATGTCCGCGCTATTCAGACGCTTCAGCCATATTGTGTTTAAAACAGCTCGGGAAGAGGTGGGATCGCGTCTCTGGGGTTTCTCAGAAATATGTTTGCTCAGTAATTAAGTCTGAAGGCAAAGTGTGCTTCATGTTTCCTCCATATTTCTGATATTCTCGACTCCTCCAAAGCGCATTTTTATATCACTGCCATTTTGCTAATGCAGACTAACCCTTTGTAGATTTATACAATCTTATTTTAACAAGAAATGCTCACAGCACACAAAAAAAGCAAACAAAATCTAAAAGTGTATTTTATCTTTTTGTACTTAATTAATTTTTACCAGATGACTAATGTTTTTTTTCTGGAAGAAAGCAGATAAATAAAAAAAAATTAAAAAGAGAGTTTTATATTTTCATAACCGCACACATTATGCTACAGATAAATGGTGTCTCCTAATATCCAACCTCATGCTTCCCTCAGGAGAAGGAGGAGGAATGTTATTTATGTAGTGTAGGGCTCAGGGTTCGAGGTCTTACTCGCAGCTGTAGTGTGCACTTCTGCATTCTGCCCTAACAATTGACCAGCTATTGCCCTACAGGGGCCACCCATTTGAGGGGTCACAGAGCAGATTGGTCCCTTCGCCTATCAATCACACACACACACACACACACACACATACACAGCCCCTGGACTCGTTCCGCTTGCACGTGTGTGTGCATGTGTGTGTGTGCGCGCATGTGACAGTGAAGGGACACATGTCCCCTCGGGTTTCACGATAAGAAGCTAAATCTCTCAAAGCCTCTAACCAGACTAGCGAGGCAGTTTTTCTCCCTGTCACAATCACGGAGAGGAAAATCAGCAGCGTGTCTGTACACGACTCCGGAAAATACACCAGAAGTCAAAATCAGGGATTCACAAAAAGGCTTTTTTTTTTTTTTGGAACAGTGTTCATGTATTTTTATTTGTAATATGGTGGATGTTTCTATAGGGATTGTTAAAAAGTAATTTAAGTTAATAAATAAATAAAATTATATATTTAGTAAATATATATTTCACATTAATAAAAAAATATACTAGATTTACATAGATGGGTTACAATTCTTTTTTTGGTCTGCTATATCACTGTAACTGTATTTCTTTATTCATTTATTTATTTAGTATTTTTAAAGGAAATAAAATATGACATGATGTCGATAAATTTGTTTGGGTACAGCATATGTGCTTTTATTTTTTGTCCCCCGCAAAAAAACCTGTCTAGATTGTGGTTTTAAAAGTAAAATGATATTTAATTATATTTATATGCTTTTTCTAATTTTTTTTCTCAAATCATTTCAATAATTACAAAATATAAAGCAAAAGCATGATTATGCAAATTATTATTGAAATGCTGTTTAGAGTTGGACACTGAAATATCTTAATAGGTAATATATTAATAAATAATATTTTAACATTTCTAAAAGGCAAATATTTATTTAAAATGCCAACAATTTATTTTATGTCCTCTTTTTGCAGTAATCACATAAATAAAATTTTGTTTTTCTTCATTTTTTATTTTACTTAGTTTAACTTGCTTAATCTAAATATAAGTAATTGATTTGTTGAATAAATATTTAAATATAAAAAGGCACTTTGATTAAAGCTGATATTAAAGTGTATATAAATCATATAGTCATTGTTTTAATCCTGTGTCCAGTAAAAATTATGTAAATTTCTTACCATATTAAAAAGTAGTTTGTTTAGTGTAATCTGAGATTTGGTATAATTTATCATTCACAGACATAATGTGGTGTGTGGCTCGGATCACTCACAGCTACACTGTGTAGATTATAGTGCTTTTATATAAAATATACAGATATTAACTTTTATGTCATAATATCATAAAAATATATCGGCACACTGATATATCACCGTGTCTGTAATGTATTGGAGGGTCAGTGTTGCTTGGAAACCATGAAATAAATGGAGAAGATGCCTCCACAATCAATAGATACTCAGAGTTGAGTCTTCATCCACAAAATGACCTCCGGTCATAGCCAATAACTGTAATAAATATATTTTATACAGCGGCAAAATAACTCTTCTCACATGACACTTTAATGACGCGTGTGGAGCGAGCTTTTACTCGCCCCAATCGCCCCAGGCTCCTCATTTAGCACTGTCAAAACACTGGACGAGACAAATGAGTGGAGAACTTCCAGGGCGTCCAGAAGAACATCCAGCAGAAAGTCCAGGGAACATCAAGGTAAAGGTCAAGGGGAAAGTCCAGGAGAACATCCAGGTCAAGGGGAAAGTCCAGGAGAACACCCAGGAGAAAGTTCATGGAACATCAATGTGAACATCAAGGAAAAGGATCAGGAGAACACCCAGAATAATGTCCTGGGAACATCCATGGGAACAACAAGGAGAACCTTCAGGGACATATCCATGAGAATGTCTAAGGTGTAGCATCCAGGAGATTATCCAGTGAAATGTCAAGGCAAGATCAGTGCTATGTGCAGGGGAGCATCCAGGGGAGATTGTCCAGACGAATGTTGGACTGAGAAGAAGAGGAGGTTCAATATCTACCTGGTTTAGTTAAAATAAATAATAAAATCTAAAAAATTAAATAAAAAAAATACGCACACTTTCATAAAAGATCCCCAGGTTTGGGAGTGGAAAAGTTTTCACACCCTCACATCAAACTAAAGCAACCAACACAAACTTGAATTTAAAGTTCGTTCTGTATGTTTTGACGCTCTGACACTAGAGACTCCTTTCCTAAATATTACATATAAACTGAAATCTTTTTACATATCAGCTATTTTTTCAAACCTGTAAGTATGCAGCGAGTCCCTGTGGATGATTTGTTACTGTAGAAACGATAGCGTGTGAGAACAAGCGCATTAATATAAAAAACCCGTGAAAGTTCTGCTAGGTTAAACGTCAGCCGCCAAGAGTGAGGTTGATGAACCGAAGCAGCAGCTGAGCCGCCATTAATCACGCGCCTGCAGGGGAGCATTTCTGAATGACTGCAGAGTTTGCGTTAACTCTGGATTTGAGAGCGAAAAAGGGCCTCGCTGCTGCTTTACTCCTGTTTTTTTTTTTTTTTCCTTCAGTGAAAGTTATTAATAGCATTCTTGACCACAATTCATTTTGACAAATCGCTACTCAGGGTGCTGGGCGAGTTTGACGGTGTCTAACACCGGGCTTTGATAACCTCACACCTGTAAAACTCCTGTAGGATATTTGACGGAGAGATAGCGCCACGATGATCCATTTACACAGGCTGTGTTTTATTTATTTACCGAAATTCTTGAGGCAATAACAGAAAGGCGAGACGGATCGTATCTCCCCTGACTGTCAGTCAAGTGTGGACTCTGGACTGCGGAGTGAAAAATGAAAAACGCACAATTAGCCGGCTGTCAGACGCGGCTTTCTCCACGCCTCCAACACGCATCACTCACGAGTGTCACTGTGGAGGCGAGAAAATGCTTCTACGCCCTACCTAGTGCACTAGACACCCGGTACAGGAAAGCTTCTACAACATGAGGATCATCACAAACTGTACAAACTTGCAAAAGTATTCACCCCAACCAGATTTTCCTGTGATAAATATGCATTCGTACATCAGCAAGTGTTTCAAAGAAAATCAAAAGCTGAAATGAGAAGGCAGACCTGATGACTTTAAAGTGGGTGAATATTTTTTACAAATCATCACGAATGCACCACATAGAGTGATAAATGATGATGTCTTGAATTTATATAGTGCATTTGGAAAGCTATTCCCTGCTCCCTATGTAAGTAGAAGTACTTACACCTTATGGAACGTGTATGTGTACCTTCTACTACTAAACACACACACACAGCCAAAACTGTTTCCCATACTTCCACATCAAAGTGTGAAGACAAGCTAGGGAAGAATTAGGCTTTCTCTGAGCAGCATCAAGCAGCTTAATGCTCATGTGTGTGCTCATGTTTGTGTGTGCATGTGTGTGTATGTGTGTGTGTTATCAGACAGAGCCTGCCGATTTCCAGTTCCCTAAACTCTAAATCCGTGCCTGGCCTGGACAAGTGTGAGAGCCCGGATAGTGGATTTATCTTCGGCTTTCTCTTTCTTTCTGTATTTTCTGGCTTTATGAAATCTGTGTGTGTGTGTGTGTGTGTTACAGACATCATTAACCCGTCTCTGAAATCACAAGCTGGATTTGTGTTTTACGTGTGTTTCACAGCAGCGCTGTAGAAGTCCTGGATTCTGATCAGTCAGAAGGTGGCAGTAGTGCAGATGTGTGTTAATGAGCTTATCGTTTCTATAGTAACACTAAATAATACCTTATACACACCACACCTCCCTCTGATAAAAACACGCTCTGCGCTTCATCCCTCTAACACGCCACGACACTGGACGGACATTTCATTTACACCTCATCAGTTCGAGTCAGACACAGCCGATCGCTCCAGCCAATGACGGCGGAATTGTAACGGTCCGGGCCATGAGACCGATTCCTGCGAGATGAGGACTCGTGTCACATCACCGTTAACTGTTAGAACTTTTTCACGTCCGTCCTTTGAGACATCAGGGGTTTATTAAAACTTAATGGCAGATTAACAGATCGTCTCGGATCAAGGTCATATTTGTGGTGTTATGTAGATGAGCAGGACATTCTGTGTGTACCGTAGTAAAAAATTCTGGGAATGAGAATATGTTTTATAAGATCACAGTGCAGTTAGGGACTACAGTGTTATAGTGCAATATAGTGTACAGAATCCTGTGATCTTGCACAATTTGTCACGCCAGACGCCAGGAAGCACATGTATACACTTGAATTAAACCATTACAATTTTTTTTTTCTTTGCATATCTTTATTTTTTTTCCTCCTCCAACCTGGGCGTTTTTCCAAATCCCTGCTAGCAAAGAGCCAGCAAAGTTGATGTGACACACTTTTAATTAAAGTTCTCCCGTCTCAGTTCTTGGCCGCTTCGTTATGTGTGGCCTCGCCAAGAAAAAAGAAAAAAAAAAGGAAAATTCCCAAAGTCAACAAGGAAATATGAGCAAATTCCCTCACAGGCGCCTTTTCATTTCATTAGCCAGTGTTTCGCTTTGGTTCCGAGTGCTAGTGGGAGGAACGGGACAGCTTTTACGGCTGTAATGAAACACGTCTGTGTGTGTGTGTGTGTGTGTGTGTGTGTGTGTGTGTGTGTGTGTGAGTATCCCAAGTGTGTGTTTGCGGTAAAACAGGTGTGATAAATCAAGCCAAGGGCAGAGACATGTGTGAATGTAAATACACACATGTAGCGAACACGAGTGCGAACGAGGATGTTGTGACGAGGAACCTTGATGCAAAGTCTTGGCTTTGATAGGGCAGCTTGTACGCCCTTCGAATGCTTCACCCCCAAACTTTTTGCATGTGCAGACACCACAGCACACTTTCCCTGAAATCTCTGAAATCCTACACGCTGTGCTGCTCGTTCAGCTGCGGCACTCATTCACTTTTCAGACGGGGAGTAGAGATACTGTATGTGCTTTCTCACAGAGGGGGCAGCATGAACCAAGAGTTTACAGCCATGGTTTCTATTTTAACGACAAAACTTTTTCCTTAAAGTTGATATTTCTTGACTTATGTGCACACATACTTAACAAGTTTTGAAGATTTACTTCTTCAGACCCTATTTTATATCCATGATTCTAACGGCAAGTGCTTCTGTTTAATGATCATGTTTTTAAATTTTTTTTTTTAAAAACCTGTCTCTTAACCAGACATGTAACCTGATTCTGAATACAAGAAAATGTCCCTTCATAGCTTGCATTAACTGAAGTGGGGCCAGTATTTTAGATCTAATTGTTATTTTTGTATATTATTTTTGTTATTTTTGTATTATATTACCTATTTTACTGAATAAATAAGTATTTCCCATCTTCAACTAACAACTTTTTCCTCCTAACCCTTTGTCAAGGGTGCCAATAATTATGGACATTATTCAGAGCAGTGAGCAGAGATCCATATTTCTACGCACTCTTCTGCACTACATAGGCTCAATTATTCTTTAAAAGATGCCGAACTTTACAGTTTATAGTTGTTCTAAAAAAAATAAAAAATAAAAAAATAGACCTGAATTCCTCAGGTCTCTCTGTTAGGACCCATACAGTTTTACCTAAATGTCATTATTTCCTTCCCTAAGTAGGGCATTTAGATATTAGCTAGGGAGCTGAATTTCTCGGGGTTCATAGACTGATTCATTATTTCCCTCCTTATATAAGGGCACATAGATATTCTCTAGGGATCTGAATTCCTTAGGGCTCTCTATTAGGACCCCAATAGCTCTACATATATTTAAGTCATTATTTCCCTCCCTGTGTAGGGTACCTAGATATTGTCTAGGGAGTTGAATTCCTCAAAGTTCTCTATGATGGCCCATAAAGTTCTAAATATATTGAGTCATTATTTCCCTTACTATGTAGGGCACATAGACATCATCTAGGGAGCTGAATTCCTCAGGGCTCTCTATTAGGACGTAAAGTTCTACATATATTGAGTCATTATTTCCCTCCCTATGTAGGCCACCTACACTACAGTACCTCTCAAAAGTTTGGAATCACTTTCTAACTCCATGGTCTTTCCTGATTTTTTTTTTCTTCTACACTAGAAAACCATGCTAAAGGCATCCAAAATCGCAATAATCTCCTTTAAACAGTTAATATTGAGATGTATGCTCTGTTAAGCTTCATAACAGCTCTAATCTGAGGTGCTGTTTGTTAATTGGTGATTTGTGAGGCTGGCAACTCTAAATTAACTTCTCCTCTGCAGTATAGGTACATTTTGGTCTTGCTTTCCTGGGAAGGTCTTCATGAGACACAGTTTCATTATGGTGCTTGAGAGCAAGAACTATTCTAGAAAGGCTGACCTTTATGTATTAAAATCAAAACTGACTGTTGTTGTTGTTGTTGTTACTTAATTAACTAATTCCACATATGCTATTTTATAGTTTTAATTTGCAAATAATCCAAATTACATATTATCTCTATTATGACCCAATAATAAAAGTTCAATAATAATCAACATATAATGGGTCACTATATCCCTCCCTATGTAGGGCACCTACTAGATATTATATAGAGAGTTACAATAAATCCCTCGTGGTACTCTATTAGAACCCTTATAGATCCGTATAGATGCCATTATTTCCTTCCTTATGTAGGACATCTACATAAGCTGAGAGAGCTGAATTTCTAGGGAGCTGAATTTCTCATGGTTCTCTATTAGGACCCATAAAGTTCTACATATACTCAGTCATTATTTCCCTCCCTATGTAGGGCACCTACCTAGTGTTGGTGCTTGACAGTAAGCTAAGTAAATGATAGCTATGTAATTTCATTTTTCTAGAAATGAAAACCAGTAAAGAATTTTGCTAGCAAGTATTAATTGCTGGGGAATATTAGGTAACCCAGTGTAATGTTATATTTAGGACTTGTTATTGGCTGGACAAATTTAAGCCCCAGCCATGTTGACATGGGATTACTGGCATATTTCGTACTTCTTCTGAGTTCAGGCTGAGTTTGTTTTTTTTAACAAAGTTATATTCTGTGGACTGAATCGTTGCTCTGCTACCACTGAAATATTGCCATGTATCATGTAACTGATTAAATACATGACGTTCGGTTCTGCGTTTAGCCACGAAGAGAAAGATGGAGGAAAAAACGGATGTATAATGAAGTGGTGGAATTATGCTGAGCGTCAATCTTTCTCCACCTCGTCCTCCACCAAACAGCTGGCCTGAATCGCTGAGTGCCCTTAATGAAATGAATGTCGAGCGAGCGAGGGCGAGTGATTAAACGAGAAGGGACTAATATCCCTGAGTGAGCCAGCCACATAAGTCCTGGGAGAGAGAGGAGAGTGAGACAGAAAGAATGAGTGTCACTGTATCAAGCTTGGCCTATAATTCTTACCAATTATAATTCATATATAATGTGTTTTATTCTAATCATTTGTAAAATTCTTTTTAATGTAAGGAAAAATGGGGTGAAGAAGCGGATTAGCTTCAGTGTTTCAGTAGTTGTGTTTAATTAAAGCCTTATGTTAGCATCTTTACGTCATTTGTCTAAATCATGCACGCGATTTCTTTAGACAAGAAATTCAAACAAAAATATTGTGCTCTGAAATATTTTAAATAGCAAACTGAGCATGAATAAAGCCACAAACTTAACCATAGCTATGTTAAACCACACAAGAGATAGTGATAAATATAATAGTTACAAAACATAAAATACCTTCCGTACCATTCCTATTAGCCAGACATTAAGTTTCATGGTATTACTGTAAGTCTTCATAGGCAAGTGCATTCGCTGTAAAAAAAACAAAACAAACATCAATAAGAAGTCAATCAGAAGAAGTGAATTAGCTTGTAATCAGTTTGTAAATCTTACCTTTGCTGTGTATGAAGAACAGAGTTCCCGCCCTTATCATGCTTGCATTCATCTCAGTTACAAATCTGATGCTTCCTCAAGGCAATTGGACAAAAATACAAATTACACGGTCGCTAGCTTTATACCCAAATGCAGAAGAAACACGTCTGACCTGTTGTGCAAGAAAAAGTCACAATCCTCCACCACGACTTCTGAATCCTTTCTCACTTATTTCTTTACCACGACGCTAATCATTTACCACAACTTCTTAACAAACCTACAAACACAAATACAAAACAGCAATGAAAATGTTACATTATTCTAACTACTGTAAGGAATAGTTAACAAGGCTAGATAGATATTAACAGGATTTGGCAAAGTGGCGAGTTAATGCTAAGGGTCAGATTTATGTCAAGCTACTGATACAAAATAGGACAGTGAATTAAATTTTAAGAGACTTTTATAGCTAACTACTATTATTGTTGTTATTATTCATTTTTTTGTACACCTTATAGAATGATTTAAATGTTTTTTTAAAAAAATAGTCATGCTAAAAAAGTTA
The DNA here is from genome assembly GCA_030014215.1 of Clariallabes teugelsi. Taxonomy (NCBI): domain Eukaryota; kingdom Metazoa; phylum Chordata; class Actinopteri; order Siluriformes; family Clariidae; genus Clariallabes; species Clariallabes teugelsi. The sequence goes on from JAQMYG010000033.1 coordinate 1,760,699, forward strand.
ACTGTAGAGAGAGAGAAACAGAGAGAGAGAGAGAGCTAGCATAGAGTTGAAAAGGCAAGAAAGACACTTATCCCTCAGGGATTAGGGTTTAATTTGCAGCGGTTTAGTGGTTTAACGAGACACAGACCCACTTTGTTTAGGGCCTTAAACTGAAGCTCACTGACTGCAGCGGCGTCGGGGAGAGCAGCCCGACCGTCTCACCGCTCTCTCGCTCTCAGGATTAACGGTGTCCTACCTAATGCAAGCATGAGGCGACGGTGTGTCTAACAGCACCAGAGTGTGTGTGTGTGTGTGTGTGTGTGTGCTAGTGTATGTGCTTTTTATTTTAAGGTATTTTTATGGTATGTATCTTATAACATTTCTTATATTTAATTTTAAGTAAAATTTTACTTTCTTACTTTTAATTGATGCAATAGTGAAAATAAAACTGATATATTAATAAAACTAGAAATGTAAATTATTATTATTATTATTATTATTATTATTATGTTTCAAGCATCTAGTATATAAATAATAATAACTAATAATAACACACTGATTTATTCACAATTAAATACATATAAAATATTTCTATAAAATGAAATATGCATAATAAAATAATTAGCAAATTGTAATATAGTATTTTATAATGGATAAATATTTATATGCTTACATTTAAAATCTCAAAAATATTTTATGTCATATACAGATATAAAAAAAATTTAATCAGAAATCCAAATATCCAAATCATCATTACAATTTAAAATGTTTTATTCTTATTATTGAGTTCATGCACACAGCATATTTATTTCTAGTACATATGTTGTTACAAGCTGGAAAATATGTTAATTTTTTTTTCTGGAGTTCTAATCCCTCCGTTTTGATTTCAATGTGAAATTAAACAGCAATAAATTCCTAAAGTAATAAACACGTGTTCCTGTGCAGACTGAGTGCGCTTGTGTTATTATATTACCCGCTCTGTAATTATCCACATGATAATTCGGTGCTGTGAAGGTCGAGTTAATCAGAAGCGGTTTTTCAGAGAAGCTCAGTTTCACAGGGAGCTGAAGTGCACATCATTACTGCTATTAGTGGACTTTAAAAAAAAAAAAGTAAAAAGAAATTCAGTGTGCGCTTAATGAGATACGCAGGCAAGCTTTTTTGAAGACGAGCTTAAACCGAATCATTAGGTTTGTTCGTCCTTTTTTTAGGGATGGCTTCATATCATAATATTATTTAAAAGCAGCCTCTTGGTCTCTGTAATTGAGAATAATAGCTTCAGAGGGAAAAGGAGCGAATAAATAAAGCGATTTTTTCACAAAATATATATATATATAAAGCTCTTCTGAGTTATAGCCTGTCTGGCGGGAATGCGAGGTTAGCGTGAGGCTAGTGCTAGCTAAATGGTGCTAAACAGAGGCAGTATGGACTTATTATTTCAAACCTCGCACGTCCAATATATTTTCACACAAGCGTCATTTTGGCTAGCCACGTCCTAAACGTTAGCACCGTTTCACTGCTCCGCCATTCGTCTCAGCTCGGAAAATAAAAATAGCAAGCTAGATCGATGTCTGTTTTCTTTTTTATCCCTCTCTTGAGAAGTGAAGAGGACACATCTGGCTCCAGTTTCGGGTTTGGCCAAGTGAAGCCCATCTGACCAAAAATAACCTTCCTGCCGAGGTCACACGAGAATGCGAGTAGCATTTCTATCAAAACACTTGAAAAGTTCTCGCTAGCGATAGCGTTCAGTGCTAAAACGGGGATGTGCACTTGCTGTCCTCTTTACCGTATCAGTCTTCACCATACTTTTGCTTCCTGTCCTTCGTCGACTCCCAGAAACCCCGGCTGTCGAATGACATCTTTTTTTAAGGATGATGTTGTGCCTAGTTAGTGGCTAAACCTGACAAGAAGCTTCGCTAAAAATCCCGGCTCCAATATCAGACATTGCATAATGCTGCAGGATGCTGTAAGGAAGAACTCACTTAAAATTTGTTCCACCACACTTCACAATTACGATTTCTGATTGGTCAGAAGCCTTTGATGAATTTTCCGACAGGTTCAAATCGTAGGCTTGTGTTATGCTGCAATGCGTTACCGTTGATATAGTAACAGCTCGTTCATGGGGAGTCTTTAGTCTTATTAACTTTAAGTGGTTGACTAGCTTGTATCAAGGACATCCCACAACATTGCTTGCCACTATAAAGGGATAAACGTACAATATGTAGGCCTATTTATGGCTGTGGTGTAAGAGGAATAAAACTCAGGTTCAGTGTGGTAACGGTAACTCTGCTTCATCACATTGGTTATTTCCCCAAAACAGCACACCACACAGTGCTTTGGGGGCCTGTGGGGTTCTAGGTACTGAGGTATCTCCTTGCGAGGAGCTTGAGGCGCTAAAAGTCATGTCTTCACCCCTGACTTAACCGTGTAAACGCCTGTGTAAGCAAAGTCAGCAAGCCCTTCAATGGAAAAAGGAGATTTTTGGCTCTTTTTTGTTGGTAGATTGTAATCTTTCCGAGGTGAAAAGGGGGAGAGAGTGTTTGTCCAAGGCGATGGTGATACTCTGAAAGAGGAGTTTGGGGTTGAGGGGGGGGTTAATGGCGCCCTGATTTCCCAGGAGGCAAAGGAAGAAGGGCAACAAGCAGCTCCAGAGTTTTAGGGCTGCCCTGTAATTTGAGCTAACGACTTAGCAGTGAGCTTGGGACTGACCCTGAACATGCTTTTCTAAAATCTTTTCTCTTTCCTTCTGTTTTTTTTCTTTTACTTACTGTCCCCCACCCCCCCACCCCCCCAGACACCTGACTATCAGCTCAGGCCAGCTAGCTGCAGCTAAACCAAATTCTTAATTAGCGCCTGTGCTGTTTTCCCCTCAGTAAAGCTTGTTCTCAACAGACCGTTCTCTCTCTCTCTCTCTCTCTCTCTCTCTCTCCCTCTCTCTCACACACACACTCTTTCCAGCCAGTGCATTAGCATTCCAGCCAGGTCCTGTTGAATAGAATCCTAATTAGCACCCATAGATTTCCTAGAATGAAGGCTTCATATTAGCTGAACATATTCTTCTACAACTCTATCTTACTCCATTCCACTC
>JAQMYG010000033.1:1763775-1771275 GCA_030014215.1 Clariallabes teugelsi
TCCAATCTCTCTCTCTCTCTCTCTCTCTCTCTCTCTCTCTCTCTCTCTCTCCTTTCCGTCACCTGACTGGACATTAGCTCCAGCTAGTGCATTATCATTCCAGAAAGCCATAATTAGCCATCATTAGTTTTACTTGCCATCAAATTCCTATGAAGCTCTCTTTCTCCCTCACTCTCTCTATTTTTCTCTTTCACCCCTTTCTCTCCCCATTCAGTCACTGATTGATGTCGAGCCAGCGAGCAAAGCTAAATTAGAATCTTCATTGCTGGCTTTATAAAGTCTTCTAATATCATCGCTAAGTTTGGTGTTAGTTGAGCGTTATTTTCTTAAACATCTTTCTGTCCTATCTCTCTCTTTTTCCCCCCTTAATCATTCCTTCATGTCACCTGACTCAGCGCTAGCACATTAGCATTTCAGAAACCCTTGACTAAAACATTATCTTAATTGGCAATGATTAGCTTCAGTTACTATTACTTTTTAATAATACACACACACACACACACACACACACACACACACACACACACACTAAATATTTTCTAAATCACTCATTTCAGTCACTGATTCAATGTCCAGCTAAAACTTAAGTATTATATACAGTAGCACATTAGCTATGTTTTACCTCAGAAAGACTACAAGATCACTGCCATGTTTATTATCAACTAAAGTTTTTATTTTTTTTAATCATCTGTCTTTTTTTCCTTTTTCTTCTTTCCTTTCAGTTATCTGAGTGGATGCTAGGTCCAGCTAGTTTATTAGCAATCCCGAGAACGGAGAACATGTTTAACAGTTTTCCTAATTAACGAAGATTAATTTCTCAGCAGTAAGGCTTCAGTTGCTATAAACTTTCTCTCTCTCTCTCTCTCTCTCTCTCTCTCTCTCTGCCTCCTAAGTTGATCCTTATACCATCAAGCCACCCCGAAACCAGAGCCTGTGTTATGTTCATTCTCTGAACAACTCCACAGTCACCACAGTTTACCTGACACATTACCTGACCATATTTTTTTCTGAAACATTTCTTTTCCTTTTTCTTCCTTCTCCCTTCTCTTTCATTTACCTGACTCCAGCTTCAGTCACCTAAGGCCAGCTAGCACATTAGCATTCCAGTCAGGTCTCGCTAAACAGAATCTTAATTAGCAGAAAGGCTACATCAGCTAATGGCTCATGTCTGAGGTGTTTTCTCTCCGGAAGAGAGATTAGCTTCGTCCACAAAGCGTGACTGAAAAATAACGTGCCATGCCAACAGAAGGAGAGATGAGGGAAAAGAAAGGGAGAGAGAATGAAAGAGAGAGAGAGAGAGACAGAGAGAGACAGGCTGAGAAACAGGAAGTTGTGGGCTGTAATGGAATGTGTGCACTTGGAGGGTTGGGTGTATTAGCGAATCTGTTTACAGCGGTTAATGAAAACACACTCACGATTTTCTTCCTGCTGGGGGAATTATCTCTCCGTGCTGAAAGAGGGATACGGACATGTGCGACTCAAGCAGCTTAGGCTCGAACAGCACACCGAGCACGGTGTACCGTATCAGCACTACGACGCCTAAATAATGACGACCTTTTGCTATATATCGTGTCCTATATTACACAGTTGTTGACTTTTTGGGGACATTTTGGGGACACGATTGTCCCTTATCCTTTCTATTTCTGTCTTTCTTTTAATACAACCAAACTTTGATACTTTTCTGGGAGATTTAACTAAGGAAAACATTTCCTAGCTGAACTATTTATTAAAGAAATCCAGCTAATTAGCAACATGATGATGCTAGTTGTTCAGCTCTTTAACATCATACCATTACATACCTAGGAAATAACACAGCTGTGGTAGTACAGTCTCGAGAGTTAGCAGGCAGTATGCCTGACCCCAAGGTTCAGAAGGTTTGTGTAATGTAACGGCTGGCAAACCGACTACATGTCCAACATTGACACCTGCTGGATTGGAGAGTATTATTAAGGTGAATGCTGACATGAGATGGAGAGGGGAGGCATTTGAAATCGTACCTGGGTGTGATACAAATCAATTATACCTAGAAAGCAGCCATTTTGGTTCCATTTCTGATTAATACCCACCTCACTCATTTCATGACTTTTTCATGTTTCTTTTTTTATTTCTATATCAAAACTATATCGAATTATTTTTTTAGAATATAAACACCAGGATCTCGACTAGATCAAATTTTACTCTATCCTCATTTCACTGGTTGACTTATAAATCCTAGAGCCACCAGGCTGTTAGGATGTTCAACAATTTGATGTAAATTCATATTTCAATGTATTTATAATATTATTGAGACATTCGCTTGATTTAGATTGGACTGAAACCACTAGAGTGGACTGTTCACCGGCTCATCTTCTTCCATTCTTCCTTTTTGTCTACTTTATATGAACTAATATTTTGAGAATATCAATTACATAGATAAAAATTCTTCAGGAGTGAATCCTTACTCATTAATTAAAGACGTTTATTAATGTTTGCTTTGCTTCTCACTTTGCTTTGCTTGTCATCTGGCCACATGAAGGTTATTCATCCTGAGTGTGTGAATTCTTTTCTCAAACTGCATGGTATTACTAATATTTTAGTAATATTTCTAAGTTTTTCTGAAATAGGACAATTGAATCAAGACTTTTAATGATCAGTCATACAAGCTATTAATAAGTTAAGAAATGAAAAGAAAGGACTTTTTATTGTACTGTACTGTATTGCAGTGTATTTAGAATACAGCAAGTATTCCTCCCTTCATTCCTTCACATTATGAACACTATCCTCATCATAAAGCATGGTGTTGGTAGGATTGCGCATCCTCACATAAGAGACACCATTATTTTTCAGACTAATGCTTTCTTTTCCTATTTGCTGACTTTCAATGGAACCCCTGCATTCTTAATCATTCCATCATCTGTTCTTATTTCTGTTTTTCATCCCTCAATTCTTTACCCACACAACAACCATCTTCACAGTGTAGCATGGTGGTGGCAGCATAATGCTGAGCAGTAGCCTTGTTTTCCTTACCTGGTCATTGTCTTTTGGAGGAGTCCTTCCATACATTATTTAACTCTGATCTTTCTTTCTTTCTTTCTTTCTTTCTTTCTTTCTTTCTTTTCACCCTGATAACAACCTTCCTCTGAGGACTAACTCATTCGAAGCATGGTGGTGGTAGCATTATGTTGAGTCTTACCTTCTCAATTACTTCTCCAATTAATACAGTCTTTACTCAGTCACTGACATATTTCATTCTTTTATTCTGTCTTCCTTACTTTTTCCCTTAACCCCTCAATCCTTTCACCCTGACAACCAATATCTTCTCTCTTAAGCATGGTACATAGTGATAGTATCCAGTCACAAAACCACGACAAGTCCCTTCGTTCTGTCTATCTCTACTTTCCTTATTGTATGCCAATCCTTCCAACATTTATATAAATTATTCACACTATTTGCAATATAATCTACTATTATATTAGTAATATACTACTTTATTTTTAAAAGTAGTACATAGCATACGAAGAGTTGACTTCTTCTTAACGCAACATAAATAGTGCCCTTACATCAAGAGTCTGGAGTGTCCTTATTGGACAATGAGTGCACTACAAAAGCTAAAAGAACCAAAAAGTTATATACGTTTAATACTGCATTATATGTCCTGACTGACTGCATATGTCTCCAGCTGGTTTCTACACAGTGTGCTGATGCAAGAGGTTCAGAGCGGGTCAGGACGAGGCCGACTTCTGACTGTAGTCTAGAAGACCTTCACCTTGATCACGGTGAGGGAAGAACGGATTTTCCGACACATTTATGAGACACCCTACCCAGTACCTGCTTTCAAACATGTTCCTCACTTTGATGTGTTTTATCAAAGCCACATGTAACTCGATTTATTCGTCTGTTTGTTTTTTCTTGCTCTCTTTCTGCGGTAAGGTGTTATTTACAGCCCGACACTAATGGCGGATTAAAGCTCTAAAGATAAATGGTGACGAACTGAAAGAAACCATTAATGACGGAAGCTCGGAAACACAAACACCCTTTAATGTGCTTTCGGCTTCTTTACCTGCAGGATCAACATGCTCTCTCGCTCTCTCCCTTTCTCCCTCTTTCACACACACATGCACACACTTTAATTTTCTTACTTTAATCAAATTAAAAGCGCATATCACTTCTCTTCTCTGCTATTAATAACAGATGGACTGTAGATCAATTCCACTACATTGGTTTTGTCCTAATTGTCAATAATCAGGAGTGTACAATGTCTCCTAATCAGCCGTGCAGCCTAGGTTTATTTGAACCTTTCACCTTTAGGGCAGAAAGGTGAGAGTTAAACGCTTTAACACACTCAAAATGGGCAAAAGGGGTTTTACAGGAATAGTAACCCCCTCTCTCTCTCTCTCTCTCTCTCTCTCTGTGTCTCTGTGTTAATTGAGAACAAATGTTGACTTTTGCTGGCAGCTAGTAGCAGAGCAGTGTGTACAGGAGGAGTGTATACAGCAAGGGTGTGTACAAAGGGTGTGTACAGGAGGAGTGTATATATGTAAAGTGTGCATAACAACAGTGTGTACAGCAGGGGTGTGTACAGAAGGAGTGTGTATATGTAGAATGTGTACAGTAGAAACGTGAATAGTTTTAGTGTGTATAGTAAAGATGGGTACAGGAGTAGTGTGTCTATGTGAAGTGTGTCTATGTAAAGTGTGTACAGGAGGAGTGTGAATAGGAGGAGTGTGCACAATAGGAGGGTATATATGTGAAGTGTGTACAGGAGAAGTGTGTGTATGCGAAGTGTGTATATGTAAAGTGTGTATAAGAGAAGTGTGTGCAATAGGATTGTGAATATGTGGAGTGTGTACAGTATGAGTGTGTACAGTAAGTGTATGTGTCTATATGCACCCATAAAAAAACAACTAAATTGTTGAGTGCTAAACTAAATTTTGTGGAGTGCAAAAATATTGAAAAAAAAAAAAAGCAAAAATAAGCTGTTCAACATCAACATTGATTCATTTCCTTTAGCAGCATGTGCAACTGAGTTTTACTCTGCGATGCACTGCACAAGTGGGAGGTTCCCAAGAAATTCATTGAAAAAAACAGCTATACGACAACTTTGTTACTTGATGATTCTTTTTTGTGTGTGTAGGTTATTGTTTCTTACATTTTAAGTCTGATTTGTAATTCCTTTTAATAACTACCGCAGGCTCTTTCATGTCCGGCTTACAAAATGTTTAATTGGGCTTAATATTCGGAATAAATTTGCATATGTTCTTGCAAACAACAAGGACAAAAAGAAGAAACATTTTTTATGCCGATCTAAACCACACACGCACACACCCACACAAAGCGTGTCTCCGAAATTAGCCAGTGCGCATTAGCACGTCTCTTTTTATTTATACAATGCAAGATATAAATTAGTAAAAGTCTTCTTGTTTAACAACATTTTTGTGTACACCCTCATCCTTTTTTTCCCATTTTTTTAAAATTAAAAACCGACCGCCACCTATTTACAAAACAAACATCGGATTTTTGTGTGTTGTTGCAATACAACTTGCATAAATTATACAGGCGACTCGCCCTCATTTACAAAAATAAATATCAAATATTCCACTCTTCACCAGTTGCCATGTCTTCTTCCTGCGTCACATCCGTCTCAACTGCCAGAAAAAAAGTCTTCTAATAAACGTCCCCGTTTATCGCGTACCGTCAGGGTGGCAATCGAGCCAAACCTCGGGATCCTGAGAAACCGTGTCCTTATTTACGGCTTAGATAATAACTTTAATCAATAAAATACACACACACGTCTTGTCCAGTAACACACCTTCAGTTGCTTTAGGTCCTTATTCATCAAAAAAAAAATTATAACTGGAGACACCAAATACGATCCGGTGTACGAGGAAATGATTTAATGCCAGCATTTAAGGAGGAAGAGGAGGAGGAGGAGGAGGAGGAGGAGGAGGATGGCTCATTTGATGATGCCAACCTGTAAACCAGAAGGAAAAAAAGATGTAACTTAATACGAGTTGTAACAATGTGATGTAACAGTTCATCCTGCTATTTGCATATTTTATGTTAATCAATATCTTTCAATATATACATACAACATTCAAGCAATAAAATATCTGATAAATACTAGTCACATAATTTATAATGATTCATTTGTTAGCTTTATCATTTAAAAATGACAAAAAACAACAATAATAATGAAATCAAACATATTATTATAGGATTATAATAAAATTCTAATTAATATTAATGAGGCAGGATTATAATATTACGCCTTAACAAGGCCACATATATACAGACCCAGATACATACACACACATATCACCAAATAATAATTTAAATATTTAAATTCATGATCTGTATAATCTGTGTATTATTATTATTAATGTTGATTAATATGATAATTAAAAGTTACAAAACTATGTTTATTTATATATACAAAGCAACATTCATTTCAACCAGAAGTTTTCCACCTTTCCAAAAACTTGCAATTGATTGAACAAATAATCCCAGAACAAAAACTGCAATCTAGAGAAAGGAATTGTGGTCCTTATTTTAGGACCACGTCATATTTTTTAAACTATTGATGACATACTTTCTTGTCGCCTCCGTCTTTAACTCGAGAGGTAAGAATGAGGGCCAAGCGTGCACGCGTCGCCAGAGTCTGTTGCAAAAACACAAACATAATAAGAATTTAGAGGGAAAAGTCTTGAAAAGTTTAAGAACTAAATACTATTTTATAGCTGAAAACACTTAATTTTAATATCCATTAGAACATTGTTATAATATCCTTAACCATAAAATGTTATTTTGCATATGTATTAGTTGAAAGTTAAATAATAGAAAGTGAAGTTTTCTGCTTGATGATGATGATTTCATAATCTGTTGTTGCACATTGAAAACTGCATTACCTAAACGTTTAACCTTGAATCAATATGTTCATTTCTATGAAGAATTCTAATATTCAGCTCATGATGTAGTGGATCCAACTTGATTCAATGGTATTTGCATAAACAAATAATATGCTAATAAGAATTATTTACAACTGTACTTTGTCATAAGTTCTGTCATTAATGTCGTGTGAAACTTCTTCACACACTGTCACCTTTCTTGGCCTCCGTGCTCAAGGCTCTGAAGTGCTGCTCTGCCTGGATGTGGTTAGCCTTTAGCATCGCTGTCTCTTGGGTGTGCTTATGGATCGAGCCATAGCGCAGGATCCCTTGCCCAAAGTTTCCGTAATTGGCGTAATTGCTGTAAAAAGGCGACGTGTAATAAATCGGCCTGGCCAAGATGGAAGCCGAGGGAGCTGCGCCTGATTGGCTAGAGGTCCAAATCCCACCCCCTGAGGGGCAGTTCTGGCTCTGCAGCGGCTGTTTGGGGTCTGAAGTGGCAATTTCTGCCAACGACCAGAGCTTTGGCTTGGTGTTTTGGCTCTGGACATCAGCGCAGCTCTTGTTTTTGTCACGGTGTGTATCCAAGAGAGGCGCCTCCACCCCAGTCAGAGGTGACGAGGTCATGGGTTTGGGT
>JAQMYG010000033.1:1784518-1799120 GCA_030014215.1 Clariallabes teugelsi
TTTGAATTTGTTATTTTGTTTTCAGTTTAGTTTTTTTGTTTTCAGTTTTGTTAATTTGTTTTGCACTTCAGGGCCACCGTAATTTACTCTTCTGAAACCGTTAATTCCTTTTATCACGTACGTTACAGCAGCTATACACAGTCACTGTATTTTTCACCATGATGTTTTTTTCCCTTTTATGACCCTGTTGTGTGTGAGCTATTACTATGGCAACATAATGGTAGCATATTCAGACGAGTATGTTCAGTCCTGTCCGAGACAATGCCCCTGTCCAAACTTAACCGTTCTAAAAGTTTTCTCTGTCCAGCTCCATACACCTGCCGAAGCAGAATGCTCTGGGTGAAGTTTTGTGTTTTTTTGTTTTAGTTTTTCTTTTCCTTCAAGATCATAAAATGTCAATACAATCACACACACACACTCCCTACATTCAGTTCACTCATTAGCCTTTTAGACCATTGATCAAAGTTTACTGACAAATCCTGTGATTTTATAAGTCCTTATGCTCAATAAAGCTGATTAAATTGGGGCCAAGATCTCTCTCTCTCTCTCTCTCTCTCTCTCTCTCTCTCTCTCACACACACATACACACACACACAGCTCCTTACAGAGTCAGATTTATGATGCACGCCATCGAGCCTGATAGAAGGCAAGAAACAACTATTGATTTTTCATATTTTCCCCCCAAACTTGTTTACTCTGGATCCTCTGGTGGCCCTGTGTGTGTGTGTGTGTTTGTGTGTGTGTGTGTGTGTGTGTGTGTAAGAGGAAAGGGATTATTACCCCTCACTTCTGATGAGACAAATTGCTCGGCGTGACTCCGGTGGCCGAGGGCCACGCTTTGATGTCACGTCGCTTCATTTGCCCTTCTGACTAAATGATTATTGATTTTAGATTTTTGAAGCTCTCGAAAATGTGAAAATCGGGGACGAGGCCCTCCGCAGGGCGGGGATTTGTTTTATTAACTTATTTCTCCCAGGCCTAATTCTCTTTGGCTGACTGCATGATGCCTGAGTGCATGTGTATATGTCTGTGTGTGGGGGTGTTTCGAACTTAAAGGGTTTCAGTACCCCTGTTAAACACTTTATTTTCCAAAAGAAAAAAAAGAATGAAAGAAAATTTTAAAATTGTAGAAGGTATAAAAATGCAATCCCAAATGCAAATGCATACATAAACATATATACCTACTTTTAGCTAATGAGCACTCAGGCTCACAGTATAAAGTTAGCTAAACAATCTATAACATACTAGCAAAAATAAATAAATAAATAAATAAATAATTTTACCATGAATTTAAAATGCTAAAAACACACTGAGGTCTTTTAAACAAATTAGTAAAGAAACATTCCTGTTAGGTCAACATTTCAGTTTCTCATAGACATGCTAGTCAAGCATCAAATGGATTCTTGACAGAAAGTATGCCGTCCTCAAAACAAAAGAGGAAAAATAAAACACTACAACAAAATAGTGTAAATATGTGCTACAGAAGTATGTTCAGTAGCTAAATAATAACCTTTTTGCTAATCAGCTATGTAAAAGAGAAGATGCACAAGAACACTCCAAACATACCTTATCATTCCATTAACCGGAAACAAATCACCAATAGTAATTATTAATAATCATTAATAATAATATATTAATAGCATTTTTTTAATGATGAAACCTGGCAAGAATGTTTTCAAGAAGAACTTCCTAAATTAAATCATGGTAACACTTCTAGTCAAGTGTGAACGTTGTCAATCTGTGGGAATTTTATATGTTACCAAAAAAAACAAACATGACACCAAAGACATGTTAGTCAAACTAGCACAAATCAGACATCTCTAGGTCACTATAAGACTTAAAATTACACCTCAAAATACAGTGAATAAAAAAAACCCTGAAAATGAGTCACAACTTTTTGATAGTTAGCAAAGAAATACATTACCAAACATTAGGCTTGCGAGCCGATGTTAAATTCTAAGCCTTTGACCAAAAAAAAAAAAAAAATGAACATAATAAAATCATCAAAATCAGGAAATTAAATGATAATGACAGTTCTGTTCAATCCAGTTTTACAATGAAACCTACAGTAGCAAAGTCATGCTAGCAGATAAAGAGAAAAATCAGGCTTTTATGTGGAAGAAAAATTTAGCACAACGCAGCTAATCTAGCCTAATGACTGGTATTTATCTGTCATGCTAAAGGTTCTACCTTAGAAACACAATTACTTTCTCAAATCTTTATAAATTAGGTTCACATTTCTGCTCAAATGAATCAAACCCAATATGACGGTAACAGAGTTGACTTTCAGGTAAAGGTGCACTAGCATCAATAGGAAAGACTGGTATTTGTACTAGCAATTCAAAACACTAACCCTTCCTTAGAAGCAGAATTTTAGTTTTTATCAAAGTTAAATATATTCTTTCAATTATAGTTAAATCTAGGAATTAAATTAGATTTATGATATTCTCATGTTTATCTGGAACAAACTAACAATGTGTAAAACTCACCTAACCTGTGCAAAGGCAAACCTCCAAACACATTAAGTTTAGAGACAAAATGAAATAAAAAATATCATAAATGTAATTAAGGTCGGTTAGGGTCTGTGTGGGGAAGCAAAACCTAGCAAAGAAGTGCTGGTATAACTAGCAGTGATTAATATTTGTAAATCTTACACCTTCAAATAAATACAAACTACCTAGTGAATATTATACTTTCAAAACATAATGACTTTCTCAAATACTGACCCGTTACATAACACAAAACTAGCACCGGTGCATTAGCATAACTAGCAAAGCATAGTGTTTGCAAATGATAAATGTTTAATTCTGTTTTTGTTTAACCCATATATTTTTCTTTCCATAAGACAAGTTTCCGGAGAAGACTAGCAAGGAAACATGCTAGCAGAATTAGCGTGGGTCAGACATTGTAGGTCATAAAGAAATTCACATTTTCATAACAAAGCAATGTCATCAAATCTGAAGTTTTTGCATTAAAGCCTCTGTTTTCTGTGGTACAAAAACTAGCAACAGTGCACTAGCAAAACTAGCAAAGGCTAGCATAAATGTGAAACGCTTAAAATTCTTCCGATAACCTGCCTGATATTTCTTTCTGTGAGATAGGTTTCAGAAGACGACTAGCAATAAAACAAACAAAAAAACAACAACATGCTAACAGAACTAGCGGAGGTCAGACATTGTAGGTCGTTGTGAATTGAAATGCAGTGACACTCCTAAAAAAAACAAAAAAAACAAATGGATTGAACCAAGGCGGCATTACAAATTCCAGACACTTCGGCGTCCAACCTGTGTTCTGTCTCTTTTTATCGGCTCAGCTCGGTGCGCGAGGGCCTTCGGGAGAGAATATAGGGTTGCGAAAATGCCCTGTATTAGTTTACATGTTCTTTGAACACGGCAAACATTTGCTTTGAACTTTAGCTTTGAATCCCAAAATGTAGTGAGTAATGCCGTAGAGGATACACTCGTGTGTGTGTGTGTGTGTGTGTGTGCGTGCGTGTGTGTGTGTGTGTAGGCAGTTTTCACTTCTATCCCTTCAGCAGATCTACAGAAGAAAAAACAAAGAGAGAAAAAGAGAGAGAGAGAGAGAGAGAGAGAGAGAGAGAGAAAACAAAATCCACTCCAAATCAGGTTCTTCTTATAACTGAAGGAACAATTCAATGCAAAATGGCATTCAGCCCAAATTTTTTCCCCTTATCAATGAATCAAGACTTTTTATAAAATTTTTGATCTTTATAAACGAGAATATGATGGTAACTTCGCTAACAAACATTAGTCTTCCATCTTAAACAAAACTCGGATCCACATCAGTGATGAAAAACCTCCTGAACACCCATGACAGCCATGTTTTTAAAAATATATATAAAATGTGTTGTGACTATGACTATAAAATATAAAAGTGCATATTAGTGATTAAAAATATTTGGAGGGTCTTAAGGTCTAAATTAGCCTAGCAGCTAGTGACAAACGTCCTTTTTACATTTTCTGGTTTTTTTTAAATTAGTGTTCAGAGATTTTCTACAAATTGATTCACATAAGATCTATAATAAAATCTTATAAAATGTTCCTCTTTTGGACAATTTAACATCTTAATTTTAAAGATTTAAATTGAAAACACAAACTGTTTAACGTTTATACACAAAAAATAATCAACTGAATCAAATGAAAGTGAATTTAAAAGTGAATCAGACAAATGTGACTTTTAGCCTAGATTAAACAAACATGATTCAGAAGCTGAATTGAAATATTACTGTATATAATTTTAATCTAAATATAAACCTAAACTGTGATATTTTCCAAAGGTGAAGATAAAATGTGAATCACATCCAATGCAATCTTAATATGAATCACAATGTGAATCATATGAATGTGAAAACAAATTTTGAGTGTGAACCAATGTGACTCTAAAGTTGGATATCAAAAAAAAAAAAAAAATCTCAAAGTCAGACAAATGAATCTGATAAATCTAAAGGTGAATCTCATGGTGAATCAAAACAAATTGAATCACAATGTAATTTCAACAAACATGAATTTAAATGTGAAACAAATGATTACGAATTACTGAATCTAAATGCAAATTAATGTGAATCTAAATGTCAATGAAAAATTATAAATCTAAATGTGAATTAAACCAATGTTAACCTGAATCAAATAAAGGTGTTTCTCAAGCTGAATCAAAACGATGTGATCCACAATGTGAATCAATCCAGCCTGAATCTAAACAACAATGAAACAAACACGACTCCGAATGCGAATTCAACAATTATGAGACTAAATGTAAACCAAACCAATTTGAATCTAAATATGAATCAAATAAACGTGTATCTCAAGATTAATCAAAACAATGGGAACCAACCATGATGTGATCAAAATGATCAATTACTTACAATAATAATGGAATGAATGTGAATAAAATGATTCTGAATCTAACTGCAGATTAGATCAATGTGAATCTAAGCGAATATCCAATAAACATGGATGTAAAGGTGAATCAAAACAATATGAATCACAATGTGAATCAGAATGATCAGTCACTTAATAATAGTGAAAAAAAAGTGAATCAAATGAATATGAATCTAAACCTGAATCCTATCAAACAATGTGGATCGAAACCTACCCTCACCCAGATCGATTTTTTTATTGAACCTTGTACTTCAAACGTGTAGTATCACCATTCCGCTTGTGATCGGTTTGGGACTGCAGATAAACAAAAGACACTTTTCCAGTTTAGTCAGCGTGTTAATTTGTGGATTTTCTGAGATCCCGGTGCAGTGAAGAGATAGGGCCGCGTGGTTCGAGGCGATCTGATGCGTTTTCTCTGGGAAAGAAAATGTCTTTTGGTTCTTTCGTTTCTCAGTAGCAAGCCCTGCGGAAAAAAAAGGAGTGCCAGTGTGTGTAATCAGCAGGCGTCCATGTGCTTGGCAGCCGAGGGGGTTTCCAATCGGTCCCTCTGGGTGTGTGTATGTTTGTGTGAGAGAGAGGAAAGCAAGGAAAGGAACTCAAAGGCGGTGTTTTTGCATTGAGTGGAGTCACCAGTACACTGTTCCAATTTCGCTAAACATACCGCAGATAGCGACGCATGTTTTTCTTTTTTTCTATTCCTGATATTCTGCAGCTGCTTCCTTTCTCATTAGCATGAAATATTACCAAAAGTGAATTTGGACATCCTTTGTATATCTTTCAACAGCCACTTTACACACGATACACTGACACAGATGTGTGTAATGCAGTTTAATAGACTTCTCTACCCTCCTCATCTCTATATATTTAGCTACCCGAGCTCGTGAGCTAATCACTTCCACCTGCACTTTACCTTAGCAGGAGCTAAAATGTTTAGATTGGAAGCCTTGTCCCCGCTGCCCCCGAAAGAAGGTAATAAAAAAAAAAAAGTGACAACTGAGAATAATTATTTTCAAATATTTACCAGGATTCACGGCTACGCTAGACTTGCTGACATACTGCATTTTAATGATTTAAAACGATCCGCTAGCACCGGCGTTCAGCATGCTTAATTTGACACTGAGGTAAAAGTGAGGTCTATGAAAACCATATGACTTTGCCTGCTAAGTAGCACAGTTCAAATAAGGACTAACAAACCACGCTAGTGTGTAGCAGAAAACCAAAGCTGTGAATCGTCCCCACGTGCCGTCTGAACTGTGAAGTTGACTTAAAATAGACGAAAAACAGCTGTCAGTTATCACTGATCAGACACTAGCTCAGCACTAATCAACCCCCTTACATGCTAAACCTGGGGCTTACGCTAAACCTTGCTAATCCGAGCAGCTGGGTTTTTTGCTCTGACACACCTGAGCTCATTCATTAAACGCCTCACTTAGGACTTGATGGACTAAACCAGGTGTTCCTGAGATGACAGTGCTTACTGTTAGCAATCCGGGCTTAGGATGAGATAAACAAAACGTGCATTAAGACAAAGTCTTAATAAGCTTGCGAACAGACGTGGCGCTCAGAAAAGTCAGAGGTTTTCCTCTAGTCCACCACTGCTGACATTCACGCCCAAGTTCATGTCCTTTCGTCAAAGTGCATTATATGGCAATAATGTCAAGCACGAACAAATCAACTTCTTTCTGTCTTTTCCCATCTCCATTGATCAAAAGAATCAAATTGCAAGCGCAAAACAAATTTTTCCTGCCTAACTCTAAAAAAAAAAAAAAATATGCAAAAGAATCAATTTCTTTTTTATTTCCACATTAAAAATCAATCATATCATAAGAGTAAGAGATTCAAACCCTTTCCCCCCTTAATACACAATTAGAGTCAAATAACAAGTGAATAAAATTATATTGTTTATACACTAAATGAATCACATTATAAGCACAAATGAATTGAATATTTTTTCCTTCTCCTCAAAAAAAAAAAAACATGAATGGAAAATAAATCACTTTTTTATCTATATACTTAATAATTCAAATTTAAGCATAAATTATTAATGTTTTTCACCCCTCAACATACTATAAGAGTCAAATCCCAAGTGAGTCAAATGATTTGAAAGAATCAAACTACAAGCACAAGTGAATCAAATAATTTGAAAGAATCAAACTACAATCCCATATAAATCAAATGATTTTAAAGAAAAAAAATCAAAACCACAATGAATAATTTTTTTTTTTTTTAACTCAAATTATCATCACAGGACAATCAAATGAACCCCCCTCCCCCTTATCTACACACTAAAAGAATCAAATCACGAGCACAAGCACTTCAGATCTGTGTCATGTAAGGTGCTTTTGTTTGTCTTCATCCTGGAAGCGCGACTACAAAGAACAAAGTAGACAAGGACAAAAGCAACCACAAATTATAGGAATCATGTACGCGCTGGATGGATCGCCTCGGTGCAGACGGTCATGAGTGACGAGCAAAATGAGTCACCTGAAATCAAAGGAGTCACAATGAGAGCCAATTTGAAATGGGTACCCCTGCTTTCAGCCCGCCCCGTAACCGAGAGGTCAAGGGCAGATCGAGTTCGCCTACAAAGAGCCTGTCGACAGCTAGTGTCAG
The DNA here is from genome assembly GCA_030014215.1 of Clariallabes teugelsi. Taxonomy (NCBI): domain Eukaryota; kingdom Metazoa; phylum Chordata; class Actinopteri; order Siluriformes; family Clariidae; genus Clariallabes; species Clariallabes teugelsi. The sequence continues at coordinate 1,792,030 of JAQMYG010000033.1, forward strand.
TTGACTTTGTAGGCATTGTGCAGGAGCTGATAGGGTTACTAGCGGCTAATCCATGGTGACCTCAAACTAGGATGCTTTTGTATACAATCTGGACAAGTGGGGAAAAAAAGCTACAGCGATCCCGACACATCGCTGTGTTTTGGCTGAGTTATCAGGTTGCGTGTCTGGGACTGGAAATAAACAGGGTTTGAGCTCGAGCAAGGTGACATTTAAAGTGGCTCGGGAAAAGGTGTGTTTGTAGTGCGGGGTTCAAAAGGTCAGCCGGCGGAGTGAGGAGCGTTTCTCCGACTTGAAAGAAAATCCTGTTGTGATGAAATGTTGGGGCGGCAGACGCGAAAATGCCACGAGTGTCGGCACGCGGTTTTGTCGCATTCGAAACAAACTTTGAAGCTGAGAAAGCTGCGGCATGTCGCAGAAGATGCAGAGACGGCAGAGGACCAATCAAAGCCTCACGTTTTACCGAATCAAAATGGAAATGTGTAGCTTCGGGTTTCTGGTCCTGATAAACGCTTTTCCCTTTAACTGATGAAATGTGTCTTTTCCACAGTCACCTCCTCAAAGGAGACAACTGATACTTTATTTCTGCCGCTTCACCTCAGTTCCGCTCCAGCATTTCCTTCATCACCACCATCCAGCCTCTCAGCTCTTGGAAATTTGGACTGTGAATATAAAAACAAAGTAAAAAGACATCATCACGTTTGGAAATAAACACAAAGTTGCATCTATTCTTTCAACTTGTATCTGAAAGTGTGTTTGTTTAACCGCGTGTAAACTCGTCAAATCACTTTACCGAAAGTGGGAAGATAGGGTCCTGTGAGCTTAGCACCCTGGGAATGTGAGACCCTTGATACACAGGGCTACTCTAATCTGAAGTCTCAGGAATGTCCCAGAAAAATGTCGGTCATGTAAAGATCTAGTCCTCTTGGCCTGCAGGTTTTACAAATACACTGATCAGCTATAACATCATGACCACCAGCCTAATATTGACTAGGTCCCCTCCTTTGTCACCATAGCAGTGACATAACAGCACTGTGTCTTCCAGCTCCTTTCTTTGGGAATCAGCATGAGCCTTGTCAGCAATTTGAGCTACAGCTCACATGCATCAGTGAGGCTTGGCCGCCCATTAATACCACTGGTTCCCCAGTTTTCTGTCCTTAGAGCACTTTTGGTATGTCCTAACCGCTGCAAACCAGGGAACATCCCACAAGAGCTGCGGTTTTGAAGTTGACCTAGACCCCTGACCCGAGTTGACCCTGACCCAAATGTCTAGACATCACAATTTTGCCCTTGGCAACGTTGCTCAATGCTTTACACTTGCCCATTTTTTTTCTGCTTCTAACACATCAACTTCAGGGAGAAAATGTGCACTTTCTGGCTAATATACCCCACCCACTTCCAGGTGCCTTTGTAACAAGATATTGTAACTATTGTAATATTGTGATGGGTCAGAGCAACTCCAAAGGTCACTGCAGCTCATGTGGGATGTTCCCGTGCTGCAGTGGTCAGGACATACCAAAAGTGCTCCAAGTAGGGAAAAAACGGTGAACTGGCGACAGGGCCATGGACAGCCAAGACTCATTGATGGACGGGGGGAGGGGGGGGGGGCGTGTAAAGGTTGGCCCGTCTGTATATGCATTTTATAGGAATATGGGAATACTGTATACAGCTAAGGTCCTGTGAATCTGGAAATATAAGATCCTAGGTTCATGTACCTCTTGAGGCTCATTGAAAGATAAGGTCTTGGATACATCTCTGAAAATATTGGAATAAATGAATATTTGTCCATTATAGCTGCGTAGGAATGTCAGGGTCTGGGCATGTAAGATCACTGGTATTAGGTGGTGCTGGGAATAGAGCACCATGAGACATATAGGAACCATAAGGCCCTAGTAATGTGGAACTTTTGGAATAAAGGACTATATGAACACATGGTTCCAGGAATATCTCTGGAAATATAGGAATGTAGAGCAAGGAAAATATATCAGCTCCTTGGAATGTAAGACGCTGAGATAGATAGGATCCCTTAGAGAAAGATGATAATGGGAATATGAAGCTCTGATAATCCTGTGTCTTTTGAACAATTCTGATGATGATGATGATGATGATTCACCTTGAAACAAGAAAATCCCTTTAACGACATCTAAGGCTTGCTACGTTTTAAATTCGACCTTTTTGGTGTCAGTCCAACCAACGGATAAAAACTAAAGACGGCAGTCAAGTGGCAGTCGAACCCTCGGCCGCTACAAAGTGCCCTTTGAATGGAGAGTGGGATTGTGGAGGCCGGGCCTCGCTGGCAGGACTTTACACACATTCCGCTTCTTGCTCCCGGGCACAAATTGGCAGGAAGCTCAAGGTCTTTGGCAGGATCTTTTCAGATGATATGTGCAGCAGGAGCCAAAATCCAGGCACACAGAGCATTTTATTATCGCGCACATTGTTCACATCTTCCGGTCACTTGCAGAGAAGCAGGAGCAGCAGCGTTATGCAGCACGTGAGAGCTATAATTATACCGCATACCCTTTTTCCTCCTCGGTTATCCCCGTGCGCGGTGAGGTTAGCCACTCAATATTACACTGTTAATTCTGTGTTTGTTCTGGTAGACGACAAGCCTCGGCGATGCTAAATGTCAAGAGCGAGCGCTCATTGATCTGCGATCCAGGTCTGGATAGAGGCCATTTACACACTCTGAGGCATTTACGGGTCACGCCGCGAGGCACGAGGGGTGATAAATTCCTCTTGGTGGCAGTACATCGAGGTATCGACTCCTCGTGTGGAAATAAATAGTGCTTGTGTTTTTGTCAGAAACACATTTCTGTGTTTGTGTGTTTTGTGTTGAAAGCGAACAGAGCGTATCCCAGACGGCTGGAAACGTGTTTTAATAAATAAGTAAGATGTCATTAAAAGAAAAAAATGTTAACAAATAAGTAAATAAAACCAAGATGAACAGAGAGAGAGAGAAATATCCAATTATATGAAATCTGGATTCTGATTGGACAGAAAGTCTCGGGTGTATAGTACACATTAGTTTACTAGTATTAGTTTTAATACGCTATCGTATTACTATTCTATAATAACAGCTTAATCATGCTGTAATGGGTGATTCACAAATTATTCTTTAATGTTAATGGAAGGAGTCTCCATTGTCAGAAGTAAAGCTATAACATTTTTGAGTGTTATTAATATTAAAAGACAGGAATGAAACAGAGTGGAGTGACTCTTTATAGCTATGATAACATGGAACTCTCAATGGATAAAAATCAAACGTCAACAAAAACTTACCGACCTGCTGTTACTGTAACAGTAACGCTTCATGACGTCACACTAGCAACCACTGCGGCCTGGCTGAGACTAGCTATGAAGTGTTTCTGGAAAGACGGTGCGTAATTACAAAATATATGAATATGTAAATTAATATGAGATATATTTGACTCCAAACGTCCCCTTAGTGATTTCATCCAGACCACAGTGTATGCATGAGTGTGTGTGTGTGTGTGTGTGTGTGTGTGTAAACATCTGCTAGGTTTGTTGCATTTATTCTTTACGTGAGTGTAAATAATTTATTGAAAGTGGGATTGGTGTGTGTGTGTGTGTGTGTGTGTGTGTGTGTGTGTGTGTTCATGTGTGGGTGTGGGTGTGGGGGGTGTGTGATACCAGGATGTTGGCTGTTATCCATGAGCAGCATGAGGAACATGTGTCACTTTCGTTTTTTGTGCAGTAATAAAACGATTCACTGTGTTTTATGATGGTGAAGAGGAAGATGTTTCAAAGTGGAAAAGTGTTTGGGTTTGTTTAATACACAAGCCAGCAAACAGAGATACAACATATCATTAATCGTAAGTGTGTGTGTGTGTGTGTGTGTGTGTGTGTGTGTGTGTGTGTGTGCGCACGCACCTACGAGTCAGAAGTCCGCCATGTTTTCATCAGCGTATTATTCGATAGTGTGACCTCACAGGGAAGCGGATGGAGCGAGAGCCTTGTTACTCTGGTCACATGACCTTGACTGTTGCCATGGCAGCACGCTTTGACCTCTACGGAAGATACGATCAGGTGATGACACTACATCAGGTTTATGTGATCCGCTCCGGGATGATCGTGTCCTGATGGGAGTGTAACAAAATGAATATAATAATAGAAAGATGATGTATTTGAAAATATTATAACAAACCAAAGACTGATCAGTGATCAGTTGTTGCTCAACAAGGTCGAAAGAATAAGTACAGCAGGACAGAGAGGAAGGCATACGCTTAATGTTCAAGATTTTAGACTTGATAAAGAAATCAAACTCATGCAGGCACCTGGAGGAGATACATGTGTGATTAAATGGACAAATGAAGAAGAAGAAGAAGTTTTCGCCACTCAAAAGTAGCAAACATTTCATCACAATTAATTATTGCGGTCCATACACTACAAGATTTTGTCAATCAAAATTGTCTTAAAAATTATATGAATAAAATAAGGATAAAATAAGCACAAACGAAGACACTTAATTATTTAAGTCTCACTACACTCACTAAAAAGGAACCAAGATGGCGGCTCGGACTGCGAGTGGCTAACGCACTGTACATCATGAATGCGGCTTTGTCGGAGATGCAGGTGTCGAGATTTGAGCACTTACACATTGCAAAAATGTGACTTTGGCTTGCTCTGAAAGCATGTCTGTGTGTGCGTTGTCGTGTCTGGTGCCCAAACAGATGCCAACATGGCGGCCGGAGCCCAGCTGGCAGCTTCATTTAGGAAAAAGCCCCTGGATCTCTGCTGAACAATCCTCTTAACGAACCCAGAGGCCTGTTTTATTGGACTTGTTTTTTTTATCAGCTGCAGCAGAAGCGAAATAATTCAGCTTTTCCTCTCGTCGCTCAGGCGAGGCGATCCATTTCGGACCGCGTTCCGGGTTTGGGAAAAATAAGATGGTGCCTCACGGCTATCGTCTGTCTGCGAGTCGTGTTTTGTGCCGGTGAATTAGGCAGAACCGCGCTTGTCGTTCATTGGCGCTGAGGAAGACGGCAGAGCTAGTCGGAAGAAATTGCAAAAAGTAAAAGCGTTATATGTCTGTATGTTTAGAGTTTTTAATGTTGAATTTGTTTTTGTTAACGCTTAAAGGGTAAAGAACCACATTTGGTAATTTACAAGTGCCAGTATCAGTACCTCATGAAAAAACACGCATTTATAAAAACCAAGTATTTTTGCACATTTTTATGGTTGCAATAAATGTGCCTTTAACTTTATCAATATGGAAAACTTATTACCCTAGAAAGGCAAAGAACAATAGAACCATATTTCTTTACAGACCTTGATTTGCAACATAAAAATTATGGAAATGAAACATTGTGATGAAAATCACAAAAGTAAAAAAAAAAAAATGTAGAAATTTTCTTTTTAAAATAAGAAATATTTCAGTGAGCGCAATATAAAGAGTTAAGGAGAGATTTTATCATTTTATTTTAGCTCTTGTAGTTTCTATGAAGGAATTTTTTCAATGATCCGTGTTTTCATGCTAAAATTATCAAGTTATGCTAATGCCACCCCAAAGTTGATTATTTGATATGTCATTAGCTTTTTTTTTTTTTTAGGTCAAATTTGAAAACTCACACTAATAAGATTGTGGAGCAAAGTGTGAACTTATTTATAAAGAAATAGTATTTCAGAATTAAGCTAATGCCCCCCGGGAGTTGCATTAGTGTGCATTCCTCTTACTCAACAGCAGTTTGACATAAAATTACACGTTTGTGGGTTTTTCTTTCTTTTTCTTTTTTTACAAAACACGCTTTTTACATTTTTACATTTTGTTTAGGGAAAATTTTTTTCCATGAGTCCATAAACATAACCATAAACAGATAAAACCTGGAAGCTGAAGAAGAACGTGTAATTGTGGAAAATGTTGAGTTTCAGGGTTTTAGCAGGACCTCCATAGTTGATTATCTTCCTCTAAAAGCAACACACACACACACACACACACACACTAAGAGTGTGTACATATCACATAACTGACTCTGACACCTATTTCCTTCACCCGGTAGATAATCACGTCTCTTTCTCTCTCCTCAGGAAACTCAGCGGTGGGACATTTTCTCTGGTTCTGGAGTCATAAACAGGAGCCGTGCCTCGCCCCGAGCTCTTTATTTAAGCCTGATGTATGCCGCTTTCGCAGGCGATCGATAAGAAAACGCAGACTCTCGCTGTGATATTCGTCTGTCACTGATGACGTGCCATCGCTCGTGGGAGATTTAGGCCAAAACACAGCTATTGATCCAGTCAGTGCTGATGGATACGCCATTACTGAGGGGGAAAGTGAACGGGTGTGGGGGGGGAGGGGGGATTATGGGGGTGAGAATGTGTATGTGAGGCTGATTCTCTGTTTTCTAGGCCTTGTTTATCTGCTACTGTTTATTCTTCTTCATTTCTGAAGATGTCCCAGCGTACAGTTGCCTCAGACAGCTTAATGAACATTAATAGCATAAACATTGTTTAATAGAAATAAAAATAAATAGAATATCTTTTAGAAATCTACTACAACAATAACTACATGTGCATTTATTTATGACCAGGCTATATTTTGTGCTTAAAAAAAATTATATTTATTTTTTTTTAAGTTATATTATCAGTTTTAATATGTTTTTTAATGATTTTTCTGTAAGCTTTATGACTTTATATTCTCATTTTAATTGATTTACTACAGGATTTCATTTCCTTTTCCTTTTATTTCCTAAATTCTCAATCATGTATTGAAATACAAAAAGGTTTTTGTTTTACTAGTGGAAGCATACAGTATATAAAACTATTTAAAAAAATTTTTTTTCAAAATTCGTCATGACTTATGTTAATTATATTTCTCTGTATAAACTAGTTTTAATTAATTACCAATTAATTATTATATTTATACCCGAAATACAGGATAAAGCGGTACAGAAAATGAATGAATGAATGAATGAATATTATATTTATATTAAAGTAATAAAAGTATACAAAATATTTTTCATGAATTTGCATGTTTTTTTTATACTCAATTTCTGTTCATATTCAACAGGACCAAAAATATAACTTTGCTAAAATCTAATATAATCTAATTTTTGTTAATATTATTAATAGTATTT
>JAQMYG010000033.1:1839104-1864152 GCA_030014215.1 Clariallabes teugelsi
TAAATGACAGTAATACAAACAAACAATGCTCGACCCAGTTTCCCAGACTAACCAGCTATTTATAGAAGATTTAATGACCTACCTCAGTTCAGGTGAGCACTCGCATCACCTGACCAAGGTGCCTTCTGGGAAACTGAGTCTGCAAACAAAAACTACAAAAAAAACAAACAGTGCCCTCTCGTGGCGAACCCTTACAAAAGCTTAAAAAATAAAAAATCTGTAGTGTCCATAACTATGGCAAATTCATGTTGCAATATCTTAACATTTTAGAATAATACACTTTTTCAGGCTTATGACTTTTTATGTGAAATCTAAATTAGCCAAGTTTCATCTAAATAATAATTAAGATCATTGAAAGATTTTAGTTCAAAAAAGTTACACTACATAGTTACAGACAATAAATCCTTTTTATCTGATAAAAATATAAATGTGTATGCATGTTTACAAAATAATGTGTATGCGTGTATACAAAATAATGAAGCATGGATCAGGAGATAAAACGCATTAAATGTATAAAAAATGGTGTTACATGATCTTATCTGAAAACTCACTTTTTCACCTAGGTGAGACACATTTTAGCACCAATACCATGTTTTGGACGAAAAGTAGTTTTATTTAAGCATCTTTTAAAATAAATTTTTTTTCTACGTCTGTCCGCCACGTTACCTCTCACGGATTGCAAAAGGGGCATTACTCACCAGATGGCATTTTCAAAACCAACTTTCAAAACCAGGCACGGAAGCACTTTCAACAAGAAAACACATCTGATAACATTACTTCATCTTAAACAACATGCTGTCTCCTTAGTAACTGCTTCTATGTCGCTCGGAATTACCACTGAACAGTCCATGTTGTTTTTTGAGCCATACCTTTAACTAGCTTCTAACACAAGGCTGAATCCCAAATCCCTCTCTAACCCCCGATCCAGGGTACTACTTGGTGTGGGGGAAAAAGGGTTTGTACACCTTACATAGTGCACTGGCTTTCCTTTTAACACTATTTAGGACTCGACACCGGAACAGTTAGTTAGCTTTCAATTAGAAAGCTTGAAAACTTACAGTACGTGCACATCACGTATCTATTCACATTACATCACATTAACTAGGATCACGTTTTATCCTAGTTAAATTTAATTTTCTATCGTATTTCTTTTATTCATATTTATTTCTTATTATAAGCTTTAATTCTCTTTTAAGGTCACTGGCGGTCGTATAAGCATTTCACTGCATATCGTACTGTGTATGACTGTGTATGTGACAAATAAAATTTGAATTTGAATTTGACATAATTTTCATGAAGTGTAAAGCACAGCGTATTCCAAAGAATCATCACATTTGAATGAGCTAACAGTAGCAACTAGCTAATGCTAGACCCTAATCACAACTAAATTTCCACAACTAAATGAACATCCTCATTACTTTCTTTATTCTTTTTCACATGCTTGTTTGCTTTTGACTAAGTTATGAATTCCACCACAACATACCGCTCTGACCTCTGACACACACCTTGAGCATAATTATATATAAAAATTAGGTAGTATGAGGGCTAACATTGTAAATTCTACTAACAAGTACAATCTGAGGTATGAAAAAGAAATACGTTGTTGATTTCAACATTTTACATGTTTCTTTAATTTGACTTCTAATCAGCAAAACTAACATGCAGCATAACATGCAACTAATTATGCAGCATACTGCATATTTATTTTTTAATGTTTCTTCTTAATATTTTATTTAATTCTTAGCATTATATTTTGTTAGTATTATACTTGCCAGATCTTATTGTTTATTAGCAATGTTATCATGTGTAAGTTTATTAGCATGCAGAATATTTGGCAAATTAGCATTTCTACCTCGGCATTTCATGCATAAAATATATTTGTTTATTTAATTGATTATATTGGTTAATCAATATATTATATGGATTACTACATTTATAAGCAAAATTTGTAAGAAAAAGTGTTTAATATTTCTTCGTTGCCTTGATCTTGCTACTGAAACACGTAGCATAGCTTGATTTGATTTGACATTCACTTCATTTATTACCTCACATTACTCCCTTGAAGAGAGACTTGAGAGAAAGAGGAATCGCGTGGACGGATGAAGCCGTAAGTGACACCGACGTAGCGAGGCGACGTGCGGAGAGAGTGTGTGAACAGGAATCTCCCGTGCTGTAAAAGGCGGTTAATTAGAAAAGAGATGAAGCTGAGGGGACGGGAGAACCGCAGCATGAATAACAACCAGGCCTTGAGGGCTTTCACCTGCTCACCCGCAGGCCATACACACACACACACACACACACACTACACAAACGTGTGTATGCAACAGCTTACGGGATTATAAAGGTTTCTTTTGAAGAAAAATAGATTTAAAAAACTGTGATTTTTCTAAAAATTATTGAATCAATTAATTAAATTAATAAATTTTTTAAACTTTATTTGTATTCTTAATTACCAATATTTAGTATAGTATTTACAGTAAGGTAGCTATGCTATTCCAGGAGTTGCAATAAATAAATATGGCATGTTACACTACACTACTGCTAGGACTGTATACAGTATAAAACCTGGATTGAACCAAGATCCTGGAGGTGCAGCAGCGCTAATCACTAAGTCACCATGCCACCGTTTATAAAATATAAGAATCTAAAAAACTCCAGTGCCAGCCTAGCGAAAACTGCTCTCTAAAAATTCCTTAGATGACAGAGTAAAGCATTCTTTGAAAGGATTAAGCTAACCATGTGACCTTGACCCGATTCAAAACGAATGAGAGGAGGTAAAACTTCGACACCGACCCCAAACCAGCAGAGCCGTCTGCACCCCTTTCCGAGACTGTCAGTTCTTGCCACAATTAATATACTCAGTGCTAAGAAAAGCGTCTGCTCGCACCGAGCACCTTCCGCGGGACGAGAAATTATCGTTTCTAATAATTCATAGGAGCCATCCCATCTCATTTAGGCACTCAGAGGGGCCGAGGGAAGGAGACAAAGAGCTCATTATTCACGTTTTAAAACAATTTGCAATTCAAAGGCAGCGATGACCTCGTGACCTGTTTCTGGGGTCAGGACCCCGACCAAGACTGCCGAGACCCAATTAAGAGAAATTTGAAAACAATCCAACTGCTTCCACAGCACAGGTTTAAGACATTGCACCACGGGGGTCCGTGTGTGTGTGTGTGTGTGTGTGTGCATGTATATACATATAGAGGTGTGCTCACACCAAAACACTGTCAAATCTTAGATTAAATACATCAAAGAATGCTTTCCATTTTGAATTAGCATTCTGCTCAACAAGATGAGATTTGTGCTACTCCAGGAGTTACTAGTTATTGCACTACTCCAGCAAAATTACATTAATGTACACTACAGTTAACTTTAGTCCGATTATAAATGTATAAATCTACCAGCCACCTAACACGCAGTATGACGGCAAAACAATTCCTGCTATCTGTTATCACCAAGATAAGGATGGGTTCCCTGTTGAGTCTGGTTCCTCTCAAGGTTTACCTCTTAAGGTTTTTCCCTCAGCACCGTCGGCCTTGGCTTGTTTATCAGGGACAATCAGATCATTTTGATTCATACACATTTTTCACATTTTATACAAATTTCCATAATTTCGATTGTGTAAAGCTGCTTTGCGGCATTGACAATTGTTAAAAGCGCTATACAAATAAAACTGAATTAAAGTAAACAAATTTAACATCATCAATCCTAGCTAGCAAATACATTCTGTTGTAGATTAAACTAGCTACAGCTTTCCAGGGGGATCTTAGCCAGATTGGCAAGGTCTATCTACTGTGGTAACTTTAGCTAGCTGGCAACCACCTTTTGCTGGTAGTTTTAACTAGATTGTATTTTTTAATTAGTAAGTTTAGATAGCAATAACCTTTCTCTGGTTACTTTAACTACACAGTATTTACTAAGTAGTCAGTTTATCTGAATAGAAATGAAGTTTCTCTGGTCGAATATTTACTAAGTAGTAACTTTACCTAGCTAGCAATAGGTTTTCTGTTGTAACTTTAAGTAGACTATATTTGCTGATTAGTAAGTTTAGCTAGCGATAACATTTCTCTGGTAACTTTAACTAAATCGTGTTTACTGTGTAGTAAGTTTAGCTAGCAAATACTTTTCCCTGTTAACTGTAACTAAACAGTAATTACTAAGTTGTCAGTTTAGCTTGAAAGCAATAACTTTTCTCTAGTAGCATTTTTACCACGTAAGTAATAACTTTAGCTAGCTAGCAAAAGGTTTTCTGTGGTGACATTAATTAGATTGTATTTGCTATGTAGTATGTTGTATTAATTTCCCTGTTTACTTCAGATACTGCTGGCAAAAACTTTTTTTCCTGGCACCTTTTACTTAACATCCAAGCAAGTACTTTTTTTCTTGCTAACTTTAACTAAATTGTATTTACAGTAGTTTGTAAAGTTAACTTAGCCAGCTTCCAATAGTCCGTCTGTATTACAGTACATTTTATTGGATAGGTTTAACTATATAGTAAATTTAGTAGTAATATTTAAGCAGTATATTTATCTAGCTACAAATTTCTGTACACATTTCTTCAGCTGGTAAGCATAAATTTACCATAATAATTTTACTTAGCAAGAATAAACATTTATTTTGATAACTTTGATAAGATAGTATTGCAGTTTTGTTTTACAAAACATTTACATTAGAGGTTTACCAAGATAGCATTAGCTGTCTGAGGTTACTTTAAGTAGCTAGCTAGAACATTTCTGTGTTAAGTTAAAATAGACAGCATTGAGTATTAACTTATTGAGTATTGAGCATTTTGTATTAACTTTAGTGAGCTGAGTTCTCTCTTATCCAAAGGTTTTTCTAATCAGCATTTTTTTTCCAAAGGTCACACATATATATATTTTTTAAAGAACAAAAAGTTTATTTTAAAAAGTGCTGTTATTCCACAAACTAACCATAAACTCTAGTATGAGATATTTAAACATTTCCCAGAGTCGCTGTGGAAACTTCGAGCCTCACTGACCACGGCTGACTCAAAAGCCAGTCTGTGAAAAATCGCTAATTGCTAGTTGTTGTTGCAGCCGTGCTCAATTTGTGCTCCTCATAGCATGTCGTGATGTGGCCTGCGGAGTCCCGACTTCTTTTATTTATAAAATCAAACGCAGTGTGTGAATTGTCCATGGTCAAAAGGTTAGGCATTTGATTTTAGCAACCAGTTTTGTGTTATTTTATTTTAATCACAGATTAGAGCTTTAAATTAGTTTTTGCTTTGGTTTCGACCTTAAAAAAAAGATGGCAGTCTAATCTGAGGAATGCGTACAGAGATGCTAAACAGATTAGCCAAATACAAATCAATTGTTTATTAGCTAAAAAAAAAAAATAATAAATTAAAATTATTCCATGGCATAGATAAAACAAGTTTGTGTAAATACATAGAAAGGTTATTTATATTCTACATTTTGTTCCATATTGAATTTAATGCATTTAAATCTAAATATAGACGTGACACACTCTGCAGTAGTAATGTTTTTTTCCCTTCTTTTTCATTTTCATTTTATTTGTTGTCTTTCTATGTTTCCTGCTATATATTCATTTGTTTTATCTTTTGATTTTAGCATTTAGTTGTTTTGAATTTAATAATTTAATTTAGCTTAATTTACTTTAATTTTATTTATTCTTTTATACTATTCTCCTTTTTCTCTGTGCTTTGCGTCAGAGTGATGTTAGCTGTCTGTAAAACAAAGCGAATTTAAATATTTTATACATTACTTCTCTAACAAACTTCTTACTACCCACTAATATTCTTTTTATTTTCAGAACTTGAATTTGTGAGAAATGGAAAAAAAATTAAGCAAATACAAGTAAGTAAGAATATTTTAAAGAAAGGTTCCATATTTTATCGACACAAAACCACACCCACCCCAAAAAAACTACTGTGTGCTTTTATAGTCAATTCAGTAGCTAGCACATAGCCTTTTAGCTACCTGACTCATATGCAGTCAGCGTGTAAGATTAGCGCGTCCGCTTTGGCGTTATGTTACAGTCCTACTTCATCTATAGGGAAAGTGAAGAGGAAAGAAAGAGTTTAGATTTCTACAGGCAGGACGAGTCTTGAAGATCCCGCCATCTTTCGAAGTGTGTGTGTGTGTGTGTGTGTGTGTGAGAGAGAGAGAGAGAGAGAAGGAGAGAGTGAGACGGCCCAGTGATAAATGAGGCAGCTCTGTTTGCTTAAACCTCTCGTTTCTGACATCGTCCTGCTCCGATTCGTCCCGGGATTCGCTGTTAAAACATGTCCGCTATTAAAACATAACCTGAACTGACAACTCTCTCTCTTCCTCTTTCTCTCTCTCTCTCTCTCTTGGGAAACAAAATCCGGCTTTCCAGTACATTAGGCCTCTATAACAGAGCCAAAGGCTGCACACATGTTTAAGCACTTGTTCTCTACCTGCAGAACGACTTCCACTTTTATTTGTCCAGGCAGATTCGGAATCCTGGAACTCCATGTTCAAGTGCAGGGATATTCATCGATCTATTGGATCTAATCACTTATAACATTGTGTCCCGAGTGTGCTTTATTCCTCTTGTTTCTCATGAAATTAACCACCAATTACTCAATATCTATTGATTAAGTAATGCAGTAAGAAAGAGCATGGACATCTTTTTTATATCCATTTAACATTACTTTTACTGAACGACAGTGTATTTATTTAGTTTTATTGATTTGTTTGTTTGTTGATTATTATACAGTACACATGTTATAGATTTTATGGACAAGCAACAACAACAACTAATCATAAGTAATAAGTTTTTGTCTCCACGCAGTTCTCGGGAGCCATCCTTGTTTATTCCTGTCATCTATACGCGTGGATCAAAACGGTAATCGCTTTGTTTAAAAGTTTTCTCAATAGACATTTATTATTTCAGTGTACATTGTTTACGTCTTGTAAAACATCTCTGAGATCCTGAGGAAACGAGGGACATGAGGAGGATGGGAGTTTTTTTTTTTTTCAGTAGATGGGGATTCAGCAGTTGTTCTGCGCAGTTGAACGCTTTGATCCCGAAAGCGGAACGGAGAGAAAATCCAGCGCCGGCGGGACGTCTGCGCCACCCGAGAAGCTTCTCAGGCCGTTTTATGTTTTCACACGTGTTCAGAGAGATGATGGCATCAGAGATAAAGCACTTGTGGAGGAGGAGAACGCGAGAACGTAAGGGACCACTATTCTGAGTGCTAGCATCTGTTCCAGCTTTGAAATCCGTACAGTTCGGTTAAGTAATGTGCTCATTCTGATATTGTTTCCATAGTAACAACTCGTACACACACAGCTCTACAGTAGACATGACTGAAGTTTACGTGATTATCAAATCATGGTGGTGTAAGAAGAATGATACTTGACCGCTTGGCCGTCTTCTCCAATGACAACCTACAAATAAAGATGAGTGCAAAAAAGAAGAAAGGATAGATGATAAGAAGAAAAAGAGAATACAAGAGTAGGACAGGACGTTGATAAAACATTTAAAACAGGCAAAAAAAAAAGGTCTACCAACCCAAAGCGCACTGGAGATGAAAAGAATGAAGGTAAATGAAAAGAATGAAAGGCGAAGAAAGAAAGGAAAGAAGACAGAGGCGAAGAGGAGGAAAGAGCTGGCCCGGGCAGATGGAGCTGTCACTTTGACTCCTCACACATCTGGCGCCTGTGACACTCTCATGTATTATCGATGGGGCTAAAACATCTGTAAACATGGCAGATCGTACCGTCAGGACAGGAAATGATGTCACCTGACAGCCAGGGTGGGAGGAGGAGGGATTCGTCTTTCATGAGACACTTGATGTGATCGCTAAAAGAGGAGAGATGGAAAGGGGGGGACTGAGATCGAGAGGTAGAGAGAGAGCGGGTGAGTTAAAGAGAAGAGGAGACAGGAAGACAGACATGGACTGAAAAACAGACAAATGGAGACAAAAAAGAGACCTAAATAGATGGAGGGAGAAAGAGCATGACGGATGGAGAGAAAGAGTTGACAGTGAGAGACAGAGACTGTTAGAGTTAAAGAGGCCTGGGATAGACAGAGAGATAAATAGAGTGATAGAAGAATAAAGGTGTTGTAATGACCTTGGAAAGCTTTAAGAAGGTTTAGGAAGCCACAGTTTAAGGAGACTTTGGATTGAATGCTTGGCCTGAGAATAAAATGGATGAATGAGGTTTTGGTTTAATGTTACAACTGGATGTGCTGGTTTGAAGATGCTTTGGCTTGAAGAGGTGCTGGTTTGAGGAAACCTTGGTTTGAAGATAAGTAGGTTTGAGGACACTCTGGAATGAGAATACTCTGCCCTGGGGACGTTCTGTTTTAATAAGGCTCTTGTTTAAGGACATGATGGTTTGAGGATATCCACATTTGAGGATGCTTTGGTTAGGATGTTCTGGTATGAAGATCATATGTCTTGAGGACACTTTGTTTTAAGGACCTTTAAGTTTAAGAATGCTTTGGTTTGAGGACATTTTGGATTAAGGACACTCATTTGAGGACACTCTTGGATTGAGCACACTCATCTGAGGAGACTTTGGATTGAGCACACTCATCTGAGGACACTTTGGATTGAGCACACTCATTTGAGGACACTTTGGAATGAGGATGATTTGAATTGAGTGTACATTGGTTTGAGGACACTTTGGTTTGAGGACAACTTGGTTTCAGTACACTTTGTTATAGGGATGCTCTGGTTTGAGGACACTTTGGTTAAAGGACACTGGTTTGGGGATACTCTGTTTTGAGGACACTTTGGATTGGGGATACTCTGGTTTGAGAACACTTTGGTTTGAAAACACTGGTTTGAGAACACTTTGGATTGGGGATGCTCTGGTTTGAGAGCAATTTGGATTGGGGATGCTCTGGCATGAGGACACGTAGAATTAAGAATACTTTGGTTTAAAGACACTGGTTTGAGGATGCACTTGTTTGAGGACACTTTGGTGTGAGGACACTCTGGCTTGAGGGCAGCTTGTTTTAAGGATGTGCTAGACTGGCAGTGCTAGATACTCAGATTTGAGAACACTCTAGTTTGGTGATATCTTGGTCTTGATTGGGGACATGCAATGGGCTCTGCATTGGGGACACTCTGGATTGTGTGCTTTGTTTTGACACTGCTCTGAAGACATGGAGTTTTGAGGCTATTGTGGCTTCTCTGGTTTAAAGATGGTTTGAGAAGATGCTGCTTTGAGGATATTTATCTTTAATTGTGCGTTGGTTCAAGGTCAAGCTGGTTTGCAGGTTCTCTGGTTTGAAGATGGGGTAGTTGGGGCCATTTTGTATGGAATACCCCTTGGGTTTGAGCACACATAGTGTAGGTCTCTGGTTTGAAGATGCCATTGTTTGAGGAGATTGGTTCGAATATGCTCTGGTTTGAGAACACCCTGATTTCCAGATGTTTTATGTTAATACATTTTTGTTCGAGGACTAATAGACTCATTTAAATGCAGCTAGGTTTACTCTGACTTGAGGATCTCCTTGATTGAGGATGCTCTGTATTGGGGACACTTTTGTTTGATGCCTATCTGCAGTTTGAGGATGCCCTCTTTGTCAAGGATGTGCTGGTTTGTAAGATTAAGATAATGGCAACGTTGCTTACATTTTAGAGTTGCTGCTGTTAGCTTGTTAGCGCATAGAGATAGACAGAAGGCTAAATAAAAATGACGGTAATGGAGCAGTCGATGGGTGCATTAGGGACTGGAGACGTATCGATCAGGTGTGTCAATAATTCAAGATCTGACACAGTCATGTGTTTGTGTGTGTGTGTGTTGGTGTGTGTTTCATTTCATTTAAATCCCAGAACACTCCCTGATACACAAATTGTAAAACACTGTTCCCTGATTGTGTCCATTTCCTAAGGATCCGCTCTCACTTCTCATTAGTATGTTTATTTTCATACGCGCCTGATAAAGGACTCAGGGTTTTATTTTGAGCGTGAAGCGACAGCTGCTGTGTCCGAAAAGTTATTTCCGGCGCAAAAGGGAATGTGGAGCATGCTGGATGTGGACAAGCAGGCTGAGACCTCGAACCGAGAAAGATGGACAGAGAGAGAGAGAGAGCGTGAAAGAGAGAGAAGAAAAAAGGAAGGAAGAAGGGATTGGCCTAGTAAAGTGCCCCCTCCCTTGGCTGTGTAGTGTGTAGGGAGCATCATTCATTATTCATGCTCATTAAAGCAGAGGCCTCCTGCCAAAGGCAGCTCTGTTTGGGACGTGCCCACTCGAGACCGAGAGGATTTCAATCCCCAAAATCCAGGACGCCGCATGTGAATAACGAACCCAAACACACAAACACAAATCTAAAAATTCTCCACATACACACATGTATGCTTTATATCGCCTCCGCACTCTGCTGGAAAAAAATATATATCCACGATGTCCCCTTTCCCCTGAAACATATTTGATCAGCCAGGACATGTTCAGTGTATGAATTCTTTAGTTTTGCTCAAACAGACTGGTTGATGTGGTTGCTGACACCGTGACACACTGTTGTCTAAAAAAAAGGATGAAAGTCGCACAGCTAAAACAAGCTAGGGGCGTGGCCTGAAGTTTTTTAAATGGTAGACGGCAACCATGATGTAGAAAAGAAAAGAATAAAACTGTATACACTTTGAAAAACAGGGAGCTTAGCAGGTAAATAAAATCTTAAATAAAGACAAATATATGAAATATTTTTCGTTGTGAATTATGATTTAAATCGAACTCATTATTATTACTTTAAAGCTTTATTATTTTTAAAGCCTTATTGTTTTTAAACAATAAAGCTTTAAAAGATTAGTAGATGGTATTCCCCTGAATTTACATCGAGTAGAAAAAAATTGTTAATGAACATAATCATATTTAGATTCTCATAATCAGATTTACAAAACTTCATTTGATAAATTACATTATTTACATAATATTTTCACTTGCTGTCACATGGTTCACGTATGGCAGAAACACTACATCAATATTCTGGTCTATTAACTAAAAAACTGACTTCCTATCTCATAATTCGCACTAATTATCTCGAAATCTTGCTAAAAATCCTGCCCTTCTGAAAAGATTTTTTTTTTTCAAGATGCAAACATAAATTACAGTTCTGACAATTTTGAAGTTATTTCAAAATTTGAAAATTGTTTAAAATCATGACTAATGTAGAACATTTTAATTATCTCAACATTCTGACTTGTGTAATTAAAAACATTAAAAATTATCTCAAAATTCTCTTGTATTATCCCAACATTTTTACTTCTCATAAAAATCTGAATTATCTCAAAGCTTTGACTTATCCCAGGATTCTAAATTAATATCTCACAGCTTTGTCTTGTTTATTTTTATTACAGAAATGCTGACTTATTACCTTGAAAGTCTGATGTACATTATTCAATCATTCTGACTCAACAAAAAAAAATGACTCTCTATTTCAGTCACAGACTCTTAAACAACATTTTAAAAAATGTTTTTATCGAACATTATGTTAAACTTATTTGATAAAAAATATATATATTTTAAGTCAATTTAAAATGTTGATAATTCCTCAAAAACATAAGTTGGATATTTGAGAAAAGGGGAAAAGTGGTCACCTCTCATAGACTGATATCTGACTTATACATTTTATCCAAGCTAATCCCTAACTTCTTATTTAAATACAACTATGATTCATGTACAGTATAATCATCTAAACACATACACAGACACACATGCTTTAAGGTTAAAAATAATAATAATAATAACAAATATTACACAAAGCATATGTACTATTTAAAATATTATAGTAAGGCTCATTCAGTTTTTGTTTGTTTGTTTAATACATTTATTGTATTTTTTGTGATTGGTTATATAATGTGTATAATCTGTCATATACTGTATCATCTATAAAATAAAAAAATAGAAACTATCAAAAGTGTTAAATTATTAAATACAATCATTTAAATGTCGAATAATAATTATCTTACATAATATAAACAACATATTTTATTTCACAGGTCCTGAAGTGATTCTAAACCTAATATATATTATAAATTTAGTTATAATAAATCAGCTGGATGGGAGATTCTTGTGAAAATCCTAAATAAGTCAATAGCACAGGTGAAATGAGTTAAATATGAAAAAAAAAAAAGGAATAACAGAACAGTGGGAAGGAAAAGCTAACCTGTGAAGGTGTGTGTGTGTGAGTGTGTGTGTGTGTGTGTGTGTGTCGGGGGGTTATATGGAGGAGGAAGAATGGCCTGCAGCGGTGTGTTTAACCTCTCCACCAGATCAATGTCAGTGCTGCGGCTGTGCTATGAAACATGCACACGCTAATGGGATGAGATGCAAAAAAGAAAAAAGAAAGAAAATATTATGCTGACAGTAAATCATATTACATTCCTAATAAGCATTAACTGGATAACTGGGTCAAAGCAAAAGTGGGATCGTCTTAATTGATTTTATTTCCCTCCCTTCTCTCTCTCTCTCTCTCTCTCTCTCTCTGTCAGGAAAATGTCAATGCTTGAATATTTCTTCATGCATCATTAAAACGAGATTGGCTCTTAACAAAAAGCGACGGGATCCCTGTGCCGAATCGATTCTCGCTCCGGGCCGCCTATGACTAAAGTGTATTACATCCAGATCTATACGGGATATTAAAATCACGCTGCTCGCTCAGACAGCTACAATTAAAAGCTGACACTCGACCGTCTTCTTCTCCTTCTCCTTCTTCTGCTTGGTCTTAGTTAACAGTCTCACGATTCCAGGTTAACTGAGGACTTCCACCTTCCACACTGACGTTATGTAATTTCTTAAGGACGGCCTCAGATTTTCTAAGAAATTATGTGCCCAGATAATTTTCTTACAAAAATAGAAAAAGAAACTGAAAAGGGGGGGGGGGGGGGCAGTAATTTTTGCATACCAGTTAGTAAATTAGCATGTAAATTATCTAGTGAAAACAACAAAATATAAATAAAGTTATATTATAAATTAATATTATAATTTATATTTTTATTAATATTTCATTTTACAAATATTAAAATTTGCACAAATTGCAGATTTTTTTTTTGTAAAAATTCCATAAAAGTTCAAAAGAAACAGAAAACTTCTCCATATCCATGACTATAAACAAATCAATTTTGTAAATCTGGATTTTTAATGTGAAGCATCCATGCTGTAAACCAGCTGCTAATGTAAAAAATTTACAAAGTAAAATTTCTCCACAGCAGGGCTGTGTAGCACCTACTATATTGGTCGACATTTATTTCTCCACAGAGGCGCGAGTGCAGAAGAAATGTTCATGTTATAAGTAAAACTAAAGGAAAATTGACAAAATTAGCGACCCCAATGCGGCGGGTGAACAAAGCGCCCCATCCCAAGTGCTGCAGGATCAGTGGTGCCTTCCTAAATGGGCAAACTTTCAAGTGTTTTTTTTTTACGCCTTTAAATCCTGTGACAGCCTTTTTGTTTTATTCCTAATTGTCTTGTCTGAATGTGAGGAGTCAGCCCAGACGGCACGAAGCTCTCGCTCTCTCTCTCGCTCTCTCTCTCTCACTTACTCCCCCTCTGCATGGTTCGCCCGGTGACATTTGATGCTGACGGCGCTGTCTTTACAGGGAGAGAAAAAAAACGTGGCAGGTTTCTTCTGCTCGACACGAAGACAGGTGGCGAGGTGAACATGCAGAGTTTCGCTCGGCCTTGTGCGTTTTCCTCGGCTGGAAATTGTCAGGTTTCATGGTGGAGGAGAAAAAAAAACACACTCACCCATCCATCCATCCATCCAGGAGCAAAAAAGAAACCTCAAACGTTTGGTTCGAATTGAGGCTTTGTTGCCTGAGTTTGCAAACGTCAACAATTAGCTATGTGGTCGTACACTGATATGATGTACGATGAGGAATTAGGATTCTGGGTTTAGGGGTCTGGTCTCCACAGTGCTGAACAAGGGTTTAAGGTATGCAATGTCGGGTTAAGGAGACTCACCCTGAGATGTAACACTGATACCTGTGCCTGGAGGTCTTACGGTGTAGGCCGTAGGGTTTAACCACATGCATTTAAGTTGTTTGAAGGCTGTTTAAGCAGGGTCGAGGGATTCACTAAGATCCACAGGATTGGGGGGAAAAAGTGGCAAACATTTCTGTAGAATAGTTTATGTTACAGCTTTTAGAGGACTTACCTTTAGCCAGGGGAATTTTAGAATGGTCCTACGCCTGTAGGTTTCGGTTCAATCAAACTGGACGAGTGCTTGACCATCAGCTATGAGGATTTCATAATTGCACCATACCTGTGCAAGGGTTTGGTTGTAGAATTTGACGGATTCCCAAACAGGTATGAGTTTGGAAATCGGTGGCCTGTTTTTCTGTATAAGGATTTACAGTATAAGTTTTAGGGGTCTTACCATAAGCTATGAGAATTATATTATAGTACCACACCCGTAGAATGGTCTAGTGTATGGGTTTTGGTGACTGACCACAAGCTATAAGAATTTCACACTGAGACCACACGTCGTCAAGGATTTATGGAGCTATGAGTTTGGAAATTGGTGGCACATGTTTTTCTATAAGGGTTTACTGTATAGGTTTTAGATGGTTCACCTTGAGCTATGAGAATTCTATTAAAAACATTTCTGTAGAATGTATATTATGGCATAGGGCTTAGGGGATTGATTATGAGCTATGAGAATTTGTACCTGTCCAGGGGATTATGATGTAAAGAGTAGGGGAATCCAAAGGACCACAGGATTGAAAAGCATAGGCATGTGTTTCTGTAGAAGCGTTCAGGTGACTCACCTTAGGGAGCTAGGGGATTGTTAGAATGTTACCACTTCCTGTAGAAGGGTTTATGGTGTAGGGTTTAGGGTGTATATGATCGAGCAAGAGTTCTGAGATGATGTTGAAGAATGGTTTGTGATTTGGCGTTGAGGAGGGGTGGCAGGAAACTCACTTTTATTAACAAGCTAATTAATGCTCAAACAATGGGCTAAAGTTACATAGAAGTGTTTAGGGTGTAGGGTTCTAGGAGATATGCCATGAAGTTTAGGCTTTGGGGAATGGATGGATGGATGGATGGATGGATGGATGGATGGATGGATGTTTCTGCATAAGGCTTTAGGAGAGTCACATTGAACTACAAGTATGTTAAAATGGTTCCAGGCTTTAGGGCTTGTGGTGTAGGGTCTAGGGGACTCATGATATATAAAACTAGTAACACTTGTGCATCTTCCAGTAGATCATGTAGGGTACACAGGACTCATCTCCATCTATAGGATTGGTGAACAATATTATACTTTTGCTAAGGCCTTTAGGATGCAGCATTTTGGGAGCTGATCATGAGCTACGGGACAATCTTATAGAAGGGTTTAGGATTTCCTACAAATTGTCAAACAGTGGAATCTAGCCCAGTAGAACTTTTTAGGGGACATGAGCTAATTAATAGTTAAGCAATGATGTACCTTTCTGTGTTTCTGTGAAAAGATGTAAGTATATATTATAAAGATTAACCAAGAGCTACAATCTTGTTAAAATGCATTGGTCTTTTAGCAGGATTTAGGGTGTAAGGCAGACTGTTTAAGGGTCTTGGCATGAGCTATGAGATTGGTAGAATGGTACTCCCTTTGCAAAAGTGTTGTTGACTCAACACTAGACACAGGAATAGTTTCTAATAGTATAGTATTAGAAATAGTATCATTCTCAAAAATGAGGACTCCCTATGATGTATGGGGTTGATTATTTCCTCCTGTAGAAGAAGGGTTTGGGGGAACCACTAGGAGGTACACAATTGGGGGGAGAAAAACAGTTTAGGGTGCAGTAGTAGGGGACCTGCTAGGAGGTACAGGATTTCAAACAATGGAATACACTATTTTAGAAGGAAGAGAGTAGGGTGTAATGAACGCACCATGTGTTTAAGATGTGTAATCATGCTATCATTAGCGGTTTGTCATGCTAATTTAACACAAGCTATCATCTAATCGTTTACATAGAATTTTCTCTGTATGTGGTTGTGTGCATGTGTGTCTGATGTCACCTAATCTTTCCCCGTCCCTGATCTTGACGTTATCTCCAGCACCGTGTCGTATCCCGAGCTTCCTCTGCACCTGGAGGGCAAGATGGCCGTCTCGAAGAGATAACCGAGCCCGCGTCTCGTCTTTCAGGAAGCTGTGAGGAACCCGAGCCTGCTGAGATGCTGAGTAACATATTGAGTGAGATGATGGCTCATCAGGGAGCCTTAAACTTCAGCTTTATCCTCCGTGTGCTACTGTCAGGAGTTTACGATTGTCGTTACGGATAGCATAAACATCACAGCTGTTAGGATGCAACAAGGATCAGTACTTAATCATATAACGAGATATAAAGGTCAATGTAGAAGCTTTATAATTGAATAATTTAATGTAAAAATCAATAAACAAATTACTGAAACAGTAATGATCCTGTCAAGAGCGTTGTTTAGGCTAATTTGTTATAGATGATTACGCATCCACAAGTAGATTTGTTTAAAAATAAAAGATCTTAGCTGTTTTTTAATCCAAATTGTTAATTTCATTGTTTTTAATCTGTGGTAACTAATCAGATGGATGTCCACCAATTTTAAAATACATTTTTTTAATGTTATTTTAATGCTAGTTAGTATAATTGATAGTTAGACGAATGTGTAAGAAATATACAGGTAAATTTTGTAAAAATAAATAAATAAATATATTTCTGTAATTTCTGTGCTAGCTAATCAGATGTGCTCATATGCTCAATTGATGTGACTTTTGTTTTAATCTAACTGCTAATGTACATATTTATTTTTAAATCAATCCGTGCCTCTCTGAAGTGTTTTTATTTCTCGCTAAAATTTTGTGTCGCTACTGCGTGCAGCAGTACACCCTTCACAGTTCCAACACGGTGGCCATTTTGGATCTCAGTGTGCTCCGGAGTCCATCTGTTGTGCAGCGGGAGTTCAGCAGCCTCTGATCCCCAGCAGGATTTGCCCCCTCCAGCCCTTAAAAGCTGCCCCTCAGTGCAAATCCAAGATTCATTGCAAGCGCAAAAGACGACCTCTGTATTCCCTCAAGTACTTAGCACACACACAACATATTGCTAACATCGCTAGCATAAAAGAACGTCTGCTTCTCCATCTAAAGTGTCCATTACCCCTGGAAATCTGCTTAGCAGCAGCGGTAATGTTTGTTCTTCAACAGTTTAGAAGAAGAATTAAGAAATATTTATTAGCATTTTCAAAGTGTATTAACATAAAGCAAGTAGGGATTAAACAGTGTGTCATGCTGTGGTAGGAAATTAATCAAGGACATGTTGGTGTGATGAAAAGACGATGCTGATGGTAATTATATTCCTATAACTGGTATAAGTGTTTAAGTCCTCTTCTACCACAGCAGTTTGCTAATAACTACATCCAATTATTGTTTATTGTAGCTTCATGGCGGTGTTAGCACACACCAGCGATAACATAGCCTACACTTTCTGTCATTAATGAAATTCATTTAGACTTCATTCTTCGTGCGCAGTTACATTAGGAAAAGCTAGCAGCTATCCTGCAAACCATCAGCGGTTTATATTTTGACAGTAAATCCTTTTTACGTGGTTTGACCCAGACAGCTTTTGTTTAATGTTTTTTTAATGAGTTTGATATTAAACCTTTAGAGAAACACTGCGAGCGAGGACGCCGTCTTACACTAACATCAGTCGCTAGGTGTTAATTAAGCCGGTGTCATGCATGCGTGTATTTGTACAGCTGTATGTCACCCAGAAACCCGGTAAAGCAGGGCCACCGTACCTAATTAAACCTAGCGAGGTATTCATACACACTTCACACCTAATCTTTTGCTCGTGCATTATTATTTTAGCTCGCGACCGCGGTTATTCGGTGTCATCCGTCTTCGTCGATATACGCCACCGATGGTTTGACAGGCAGGAATTAATTCTCTAACGTGTAATTATGGAGGCAAAATGTTGACTGGCTTTGCAGAAAGTGCGGCGTGACACTTTTTTTTTTCTTGTGTCTCCGCAGTTCCTGGGAGACATGGCAGCGACATTAGCATCGGTCATTAGCGGCAGGCGGCTAGTGACTCATTGCATGGACCTATTTGGTTCGCCTGCGTTGACAGGCTTGTTCAGGACAGCAGAAACAGCTGTCTTGGCCTGTGTGAGCCGAAATAATTAGGCCTGTCATCTTTCCCCGACTCTGATTCCCTACGCCAGCCCCCCCCCACCGCACTCGCCCACCCAGACACCCACCCGCCCCTTTCAGCCTCGCTCTTCAGGCAGGGAGAAAAAAAATGCAAATATTTTGCTTTCATTGTCACGTTCACCTTGACACGGATATTGCCTGGGCGCCTAACTGGATGAGATGACTTCCAAATTTGCATTGTTGGTTCTAATAAATTTGCTCGGTTTCCCCGAGCGGCCGGCCATGGCAGGGACCCGTCCGATAAAGTCGCCGCGAGTGTCATCAATCACGCCGGAGCCTGACGGACGGCTTTCGGGCCTTCGTTTGTAGTGCGCACCGACGCCCGGTTAATTATTTGTACTGTAATTAGTTGGGAAAATGTCAGGAAATGTCAGCTCTGGGTTGAAAAAGAGGGGACGCTGGGAAGTGGGAAGTGGCACAGAGGGGAAGGAGAGGGGAGGAGGGAGGTTGGGAAGCCTGAAAAGTGACTGAAGTGTCATTAATGCCAGCGAACAAGATGAGGATCAGCTGGCGAGGACTGAGGGCTTCTTACAGCGTAATCAAGAGAGAGACGGAGAGCGGCAACAGTCGAGCTAGCATGATGGGCGTCTTATTAGTGAGCTGCAACATTTCCCCTCCATGTCCTCTCTCTCTCTCTCTCTCTCTCTCTCTCTTTCTCTTTCTCTCTCGCTCATCCCAGAGAAATAAAGGAGAAATAAAGTCGAGTAAACAACCACGGCTGCCCCCGCTGTCACACCGGCCGCGTTTTTACCACGTTTTTGCGCGCCCGCCTGTCACAAACAGACATTATGCATAAAGAAAATAGAAATAGGGGGAAGACACTCTGTCAGAATTTCTAAACTTGGGCTGTTTTCTAAAAGTAAACTGCAATAAATCCATGGCAGCGAGCAGAAAAAGTTGAACGCTGACATCCGTAAGACCTACAGCGCAGGAATCGGAGCGGATTAGAGAGGCCTGCATTGCTAATTAGGGACTGGCAGCGGTCAGAAAGAGAGAAAGAGAGAGAGACAGAGCGAGAGAGCGCAAGAGAGTGCTTAAAATCTGTCCAAAGAGACTGATTGTGAGGCGAAACCCAGTAGGAATGCTTTTTGTGAGTGAAGGGGACAAATTAGCGTCTCTCCGGAGGGGGTTTGGGTCTGCGCTCGTTTTTTTCGCAGAGGGTCGAGTGATCCAGCGCTCGGCTCCTTCGCACACAAACGCCACTGATGCTCATCCAACAGCTCCTTAATTAGCGGCAGATCTGGCAGCCGTGCCCGCTCGAGCTCTGCACCAGATGCGCTCCTCAACCTTGACCTGCACGATGTATGATATTTTCATTTAGGATACTAACCCTGGTTTTAAATTGGAAATAAAATTTAAAGCTTCAGCATCACCACTGACACTGGAGACTCCTTCCATATAAATCTTAAATAAATGTCTCTTCTTGCAGATCAACAGCTACACACATTTACATACGTTACTGTAAATGTGTTGTCACAGTGCATACGGCATTTACGTCCCTTTAAAATGACTTACATTACATTATATTACATGACTAAACATTGAATAATTAATCATTACTTTCTAACCAATCAGAATCCAGGGCTCAGCAGAGCTTTATATAAGAAGCATTATACGGCTCTTCTCGTGCTAGGAGTTTGAGCTGTCGAAACCGTCGATTCGTTCGGTTGTTAAAGTTAAAAGTGATAAATAAACAGGACTGGAATCTGTCAGATGGTAGACTTTCGGTGCTATTTTTTTCCCCCTGAATTTTCCCGCCATTTCTCTCAGCCGACGATCTGTCTAAATGTCATG
Source organism: Clariallabes teugelsi (assembly GCA_030014215.1). NCBI lineage: Eukaryota > Metazoa > Chordata > Actinopteri > Siluriformes > Clariidae > Clariallabes > Clariallabes teugelsi. The sequence goes on from JAQMYG010000033.1 coordinate 1,859,030, forward strand.
CGAGTTGTTACGAGTCTGTTCGGGATGGCGATTCATTAGCCGAGGAGACGTCAGCCATCTTGGCAGCGATGAACATAAATATGACGCAAAATGAACAACAGACACCATCAATTATTTTCCCCTGACAAATTTAAAATAAAGTAAAAAAAATGGAACGACAATGCATAACAACGCTAATTAACTGTTTGATTTACCGAAGCTCTAGGTGTAGAGTTAACAATTTTAAGCGTCAGATGTTCAGTAAAACTCAGTAAAAATTCCCTTCAGTTCCAAATGATTCGACAGAGAAGTGAAGGCGTCAGCGACTGACAGGCTAATAAACCTGCGCAACATGCTATCGAATAAACACATCATGCCGTCTCAGTGCCGCGAGATCTCCCACAATGCATTGCTCTGGCCCCTGTACTTTCTCATTACATTCCAAAAAAAACTCACAAAGCTCCCATAATGCATTGCACCAAATTTCACAAAAAAAACCTCTAATATTCTGATAAAAATCTAATATTCTGTTTAACAGACACGCATCTTATTCACTTATATGATTCACACATACAGCATACGATTACCATCGGAATGTTTAAAGCATTATTATTATTATTATTATTATACAATAATTGTATTTTTTATTAATATCACACACCCAAAAAATATCCAAAAGTGAACTGAACCTCAATTCTCATGTAACAGAGAGAAGATCTTACACTAACTTTCTCTTGCTATATGATTCACATTTGATTTCTGACATATCGTTATAATATATCGATATAGCCTTATCGTTATAATAATTATTGTACATGGCTTATATGTATGTATATATATAATAACTAGTTTATTTTAAATGCAGCATGTGGTTAATATGTATAAATGAAAGAAAAAATAACACGCACACACACACACACACACACACACACACACACACAAATAAGCATCCTTTCCCGCTTTTCTTTGGGCTAAAACACACTCCATTGCGCTTTAAATTTTTTTCAAAATGTTTTATGAAACTGAAGGTTTACCTACTGTATACAATATAAAACTATACTAAAATTTCCTATGTACAATATAATATATAAAAATTTAAATAACATTGTTTTTCATAACTTAAACAGTGAAACTCTCATATATTCTAGATTAATTACATTAAAAGGAATATTTCGAACTTTTTTTTTCATGATCAGTGACAAAATTCCAGAATTTCAAAATATAAAAATTTTCCTAAAATCAATGAAAAAGACTTACAATACAACAATTCTAAGAGATTGTGTTTATTTGTGCACTCAATAATTGGTCAGGTCTCCTTCACTACAAATTTCTTCATCAATGTGACATGTCATGGAGGCGATGAGCCTGTGGCATTGCTGAGGCACTACTGAGGCACTGCTGAGGCACTACTGAGGCACTGCTGAGGCACTACTGAGGCACTGCTGAAGACTGGGCTGCTTTGATAGTAGCCTTTAGCTCATCTGTATTGTTGGGTCTGGTGTTTCTCATCCTCCTCTTTACAATAACACATAATTGCTCTATACGGTTCAAGTCCGGTGAGTTGGCTGGCCAGTCAAGTACAGTAGTTTCACGGTCAGCAAACTAGTCAGTGGTAGTTTTGGCACTGTGGGCAATAAGCATCTTTATAAAGCTTATCAGCAGACAGAAGCATGAAGTGCTCTGAAATCTCCTGGCAGACAGCTATGTTGACTTTGGACTTGCAGATGTCATGGCACCCCAAATCATCACCGACTGTGGAAACTTCACACTGAACTTCACCCAACTTTGATTCTGGGCCTCTCCTCTCTTCCTCCAGACTCTGGGACCTTGACTTCCAATCTAAAAAGAGGACTTTGGAACACTGAACAACAGTTTAGTTCTTTTTGTCCGTGTAGGATACTTCTGATATTGTCTCTGATACAGAAGTGGCCTGGTACTAGGAATGCAAAAGTTGTAGCCCATTTCCTGAAGTGCGTGGTGGCTCTTGATGCACTGACTCCAGCCTCCTTGTGAAGCCCTTTCAAAGTTCTTGACATTCTTCTTAAGGCTGTAGTAATCTCTGTTTCTCATGCACCTTTTCCTACCACACTTTTACCTTCCAGTCAACCATTCATGAATATGTTATGATACAGCACTCTGTGAACAGCCAGTCCTTTCAGCGATGACCTTCTGTGGCTTACACACCTTGTGAAGGAGGTCGATGATCATCTTCCAAACAACTGTCAAGTCAGCAGTCTTCCCCATGTGAACTAAACCCGAGAAATACACAGTATTTATTCTGCATGAATAGTGATTTACTCAAACTCAAAATGAAATATTCTAATGTACTGAGATACTGGAGCTTTGACTTTCATGAGCTATAAGCCATATAAGCTTGTAATATTTCACTTGATGTATAATGAAAATATCTTTCCTACTTTAGAGGTAGAAGGTTCCTACAGTTGTGTTACAAAGTGTTGTGCAATCAGACATTTAATCTAAAATCTCCCACAACGCACTGAGGATGTTCAGGATGTTTTTTACAGACTTAGACACATCTCTTAACCAACCATTTTTTAATTAAATATTTTTGTTATAACTCCTTAAAGAAAATCCTGATCTGATTTAATAACATGGTTCACATACAAGTTATTAGATTCACACCTTAATCACACACTAATCTTATGAAATACTATTTTTTTTTCAATTCACACACAGAAAAAAAATAAACAAAATCATTTTGCACTTCACTACTCCCTGGGTGCACAAGATTTTTTTTTTATACTTTACAGATAGACAATTCTTATGCTAGTTTTCTTTTGCTATACAATTTCCATTTGATTCCTGAATCACAAAGTATATATATAATATAATATAATATAATATAATATAATATAATATAATATATTTATTTATTTATTTTTCTTTCATTTATAGTGCACATACAGTATGTATTTCCCATAATCCAGTGAACACTTTTTCATATTTTTAAAGAGCCAAAGAGTCTAAACTAGGTTCACATTTGAATCTTGAATCATATTCATAATTGTAAAATGCACTTAAAAAACACACAAAATAATTCCCAGAATGGAATGCACTGAACCGATTTTTTTTTTTTTGCACCTACACATCTTATCATTTTAAAATTTTTATAATCCCAATTTTTATTTGTAACTCATAAAAAAGTTGATTTGGTTCATTAATAAGAGTCATGTGATATCACACATGATAATTACACATCATTATATACCATTTTATATATATATATAAAATGGTGTGTAATTATCATGTGTGAGAGGAGACTGTTTGTAGCTGCTGGAATATAAATGAGGGCAGGAAGCAAGTTTAAATGGATATATGACTACAGCACATCATACTTTTATTTGTTTATAGCTGTCGATCAATAAACTGAGTTTCCAGAATATTATGGAACGTAGCAGAGCGTGCTTAAAAAGAAAAATCATCACCATAAGAATAAAAAGTAAGAAATAAATAATGAAGGCTTTGAAACATTGATAGCTTTTGAACAGAGGGATGAATTTCACGCATTAGAGCTGAAGTTGTGTAAAAGAGGATTGTGTGTGTGTGTGTGTGTGGCACAAAGGAGATAATCTAATAAACGGCAAAAATAAACAAAAGAAGGATGCGAAATCAAACGCAAATGGTTTGAATAAAGTGCTGAAAGCCTCTTAGAGACGTCTCGCGCCTTTATTCGCTCTTATCACGTGACGGAGATTAGTGCGTGCGACTGCAGCACGTGGCATTGTGGGGGGCTTTATAATTACACCTTTAAGCCAGAACTGATTTCTTTTTCTTTTTTTTTTTAACTACATATTCATAAAAAAAGGCGAGTTGTAATTCGATAAAAGGCGGCTTGGCACTTTGAAGTGGTGTGTGTGTGCGCGTCAGCATGTGTGCATGTGTGTGTGCGTTAACGTGCATTCTGGGACGGCATTAATCTGCTCACGCCTGGTGTGATGTGCAGCCCGGAGATAAGTCTTTTAAACGGTGTGTGAGGAGGGAAAAAAAAAAACGAACCAGACAACTCTATTATTGCGTTCATAATTGCTTAATTAAACTTTTGTCACTAATCATTATGAGGCGCGCGTGAGCTAGGAAGGGGGTTAGCGATGTTATGTTATGCACAGTGGGGGGAACGAGGGGTAAAAAAAAAAAAAAGAAAGAAAGAAAAATCAATAAATGGAGTTAATTTCACTGCCTTGCCTTTTTTTTCCGGCGCACCCAAATGAAACGCATTGATGCGCGCGGGCTGAGCCGAGCTGATACGGCGCGCGCCATCACCATCTGAATTACCGCTTTATCCATCCGCGCGTGAATATGAACAAATGGCGAACATAAATCTCGCACATGAAGTACACCTTCTCTCTCTCTCTCTCTCTCTCCAAAACACCTCTTTATTAAGGAACAATTGACCCATCTGAAATGAATTCTAATGCCATTTAGATTTAAATTACACTGACCTGAAGTATGACGCCATAAAAAAGATTAATATGCTAATTATTTACCCCTTGGCCCACCCCACCCCCTCTCTCGCTGTTCTCTTCGCTGTATTCCTCTTTTTGACATTTGCTCCAGGTTATTTTGTGCTGTGTAAATAATACGACTCCGTGGTAGTGTTTTTTTTTTTTTTTCCCAGAGTAATGAATCTGTGCACTGATGTTATCTTCATTCTTTATGATGTTTTTATTGGTGCCTTTCAGAAAAGCGCTTGATAAAAGGCGAAGGCGACGTCGTAGCGCCGTAATTCTTTAAAAATAATGACGCTAAATAACGTTCCAAATCTAAAAGGAAATAACGTGGATCAGATCGATTAGACAGACTGATCTAAAGTTTCAGATGAAGAAAAAAAATGCTGCTTTAGAATGTTGCCATCTTGCGAAATTATTATTTACAGTAAAAAATACGTCTTTTTTATGTAATAATAATAATAATAATAATAATAATAAGTGCCAACGCTTTTGTATTATTATTATTTTTTTATTATTATTGTTTTTTTATTATTGTTAACCTCCCTATAGTGGATTATGTTGCATTTTGTACATAGTAAGCCAACTGTATTGTTTTTTTTTTTTATTTGCTTGTATGAAAATAATGAAACTGAAAATTTCTAGATTAAAAAATATCATTAAAGAGCACTAATCATT
>JAQMYG010000033.1:1996816-2008209 GCA_030014215.1 Clariallabes teugelsi
ATCTAATGAGCATCCTCAGTTCAGGTGAGCATCCGCGTCACCTGACCGGGGTGCCTTCTGGGAAACTGAGTCTACAACCAAAAACTACAAACACAAAACATTGCCCTCTAGTGGGCAACCCTCACAGTAAACAGTAAATGTAAAGGAAAACCTTCAAATAAAAAAGGAAAACAAAAACTTTACAAAACTGTAAACCTAAAAATTTAATGAAAAAAAAGGGGGGGGGGAGGGGGGGGGAATGAAACTTTAACCAAACTTCATCACAAAATCCAAAAAAATCGAAAGGCACAAAAAGTAAAAGTGGAACTTCTAAGCCAGGAAAAAAGAATCACAAATACCTGTAACTAAAAAAGGAGAACTGTAAACAAAAAAGGAAAAAAGAAGCGTACACAAAGATGATCTCTGAATAAAATAAATCTATAAATTATGAATGGTCAACAAAAAGTGAGAAAACACAAAAAGATAGAAAAAACTTATTGTTTAAGTGAGCAAAACAAATTGAGTAAAAAATAAATAAATAAAAGAAAATTTAAAATTATATTTAGTAAAAAAAAAAATACTAAAGTGAAACAAAACTCTAATGAAAAAATTATGACAAAAAGAAAAAAAAATTATAAGCCAAAAATTAAAAAAAAAAATAAAATAAAATAAAAATAAATAAAAATAAAAAAATAAATATATATATATATATATATAAAAAACAGAAAACAGACAAAAAACAAGAAGTTATAAGCATCAAGCTACACATGCAATTAAAAAACTAAACCGAATGCAAATAAATAAAGCACAAAAAAAAAAACTCTAATCAAAATCTTATAAACAAAACTGGACCCATAAAAAAAGAAAAAGAAAGTAAACCAGTTACTGGACTGTAAACAATCACACTAAACATAAATAAATTTTTGTTGTTGTTGTTTTCTAAGTTGAAAATAAGTAAGACACTGGAGCAGGTAAAAAAAAATTCTGTCATTAAAATGATGAATTTGATTTCACGGTAAGGGTGCATTGCACCCTTGGTCAGAGCAGGTGTAAATTATTATATTACACAGCGATGAATTAAGATGAATAAATCGAGATTACACCAAATGAAAACTTATTGTGAAAATGCTTGAGCTCTGAAGTGAGGCTTGTTAAACGCACGCGGCTCTAATGAGATGGAAATGTGTACTCGATAAAAATCATTTCTAATTGTTTCACATTGATCAATGCTCTGCTTCCTGTTTAGTCCTGTTATTGATCACACTGCATTTCATATTTTTTATTTCATTGACTTTGAGCCTTTAGTCATGTGGTTAAGGCTGATTAGCATCACGATGCAAATTTATGCAAGAGCAAGAACGCTGACCTGACTTTTCTCCACTGGTTTGTAGATTAACATGGAAATGTTTTCTAATGTATCTGCACTTTACTTACCATTTATTTTTATATTATAATTTTAATATTATTATATTATACATTTTATAGTATTATTTTAATGTTGTAATAATTTTTATAATGCCATTATAAAATTTTGATAAAAATCTACACTTTATGTATATAGAGAGAGAAAGACTGAGAGAGCCTGCATGGAGCTGGATCCCAAATATCTTGTGTACTACATAAGATACATGAAATATTATTTTTATAGCCTACCTAGTCGATGTATATAATAAACAGGGAAATAAATCTTATAAGTCCACTTGACATACCTGTGATACCCTACATAGTGCACTATAAAACTGTATATTCCCCTATTTGCTTTATAATTTTTCCTAAATGCCCTATTTAGTGCATATATGTAGGGCTTGGGAGTCTGAATATGAAATGGATACCTATACCTATACATATATAGTGCACTAAATACAGTTTAGCCATTATTTGTGCCCTATTCCCCTATGTAGTGTACCTGAATAGGGACCTGAAGATTTGTTTATACTTAGAGTGTTTTATATTGTGTGTAGTGCACTATACTGTACATGACTCAAGGGTCAATTTAGAATTAGGTTAACATTCTTAATATGGTGTACAGTAATTGCACTTGTGTAGGGACTCCTTATTGGTCCCTTGGCTGAGTTATGGTGGAAGTGTCTTTATTTTATACCCCAGTAGGAAAGTAGGGTGCAGAAGCCATACCTTACATAAAGCACTACTGTATGTATCTGTCAAGGGTGCATTTAGGATTTAGGCATCTGCTTGATACACCCTGGGGCACTTACAGTATACATAAGGCCTGGGTTGGAAAAGGTTCCTTGGCAGGTATATAGTGAACAATAAAGCATGGATGAGCCATTATTTTGTACCTTATACAGTGTACTAAACAGGAATCCTAAAAGCTCCTTAAATGGTATATAAGATACCGTAGGTTAAATTTCCTACCCTAAGTAGTGTTCCCTAAGGAGCGTACATTAGGTTTTTTGTTTCCATCTGAAAACAGGTCTGTCTTGTACTATTTTTTTCTTTACAGCCATGCATATATTCTCCTGTAATGTGATTTATTTATTAATTTTTAAGTTATATATGGAAATACTGAATGATTTTGTACATAATTATGCAGACATGATAAACATATATAACAAAATTGGTACAGCATATAATATGGTGTCTAAGACTTGCACAGTACTGAAAGTGCAGGGGTCATTGTTTTATACCCTACATAAATATTAATAGGGTCAGATGTGCAGTATAATGCACCACAGAAAGTCAATACATATGCCATTATTTTTATATCCCACATATGTCTGTCTAGGTAACATCTAGGACTTCTAGGTCCTTATTTCCTAAATTAGTGCGCCCCACCATATGTAGTGCAGTATATGTCATTCAAGTAACAATTTAGGCTTCCCTTTATAAGCATACAGTAGGTAAATGCCCTATGTAGTGCACTTTTATAGGGAAACTGGAGCTGAATTCTTAATGGCTTCTGAATAGACATACAGTATAGTACACTACATAGGGTGAGTGAGTTATTATTTCACAGTGTACAGTGTGTTAAACCTTATGCAATTCCTATGGTGCATGTGGGTGTCATTATTTATGTAGCGTACCTCATGTATAAGGAGTACGAAGCTTAACCCTGAGATGAAATTAAACCCGGACTTTAGTTACACAATGCTAGCTGTTTTAACGCAGAAATAAAAACCGCTCTTGTGACCGCAGGGACACTCGAGAGAACTTCACGTATCCGTCTGCTTTCTCTCTCACCGTGATTTTTCTTTTGCCTGCCCATGACCGCTAACACACACACACACAGCCATGGCGCATACAAGCAGCCGTTGTTTCTGTTAGCCTTGCCTCGTAAAGAATAAATCAGCCGCTTTAGAGCCGACTCTCTGAGGGAGGAAGTGAGGGGAAAGTGGCCTGTTTATAGGAGTTAAGTGGAGAGATTAGTTTTGTGTCCTGGAGCCTCTTTACGCTGCTGTGCAGGAAGCTGTTAGCCGTTAGCACGCTAATAAAACGCCACGTGCTGCTTTCTTTAATATGCCGTGAATGAACTATGCTAACCGCAACAGGAATGATTAACGGGGGTGGGGAGTGTGTCAGTGGGGCTCGGGGGAAACGTTCATTTCCTGTCTCTCTCACGTACACACGCTAATGCACTGCACACCAAAATTTTACGATTAATTATAACACGTTATATAAAATATATTGTTCTCAAACTCAGTGCTGCAATTATATCAATTTAAAGTAAATATTTCTAATGTATATTTAACAAATGTTTTTGGTAGATGCTCTGGCCTAGCTCTGGTCTTTGCAATAACTTATACACAGTATACTGTATATTTTAAAAGGATTCAAGTTTATTTAACAGAATATTTCATGAAATATAAAAGAGAAGAAAAATACTGGACTTTTAGTAAAAATCTTTACTAAAAACCCCATATTGTTTATGTACAACAAACTTAACTTGAGTTATAGCTACAAATGTTTTTGGGAATATTTGCATTTAAAATTTCATTATAAACTTTGTTTGCTAATGTTTACTTAATTTGTACATTCAAACTAAAACTTGATAAATTTATATCAATTAAAAAACATTTCCTTGATATTTTTCTTGAAACATTTGGACTTCTGGTAAAATATTCATCAAAAACTACACTCTTTAACTGCGTTTTTTTTTTATTTATTTTTTTTTTTTATTGGATTAGTTGGAAAAGATTAACTTGGCAAATGTTTTATAATTGTTATATACACTTGGATTTTACTTGTCCATTATACTTTGTGTAAGTAAACCCATGACAAATTAAGTTTAAGATATAACAAAAATTAAGCCTATATATTTTAAAATCACCTGACACTGTTAATAAAATTTTATAAAACTTGACTGAAACATTTTTCAATCCAGTTTACCTGATAAAATTTTAAATATTTTAAAGATTAAATAAAAAATAGAATTTACAATTAAAATCATATTAGTATAACTTTTTAAACTCGATTATAACTTTTAAACAAAAAAAATTACTTATTTATAATTTTTACTTTTTTTATTTATTTATTTATTATTCATTGTAATTTCAATGATTAGGGATGTTTTTTTGGTGTAACAGTAACTAATGTTTTTTCATGTAAAATAGAAACTGTATGAGAAAGTGATCCGAGAGACTGAAACTGTTTGTTACTGAATTTACTTTATTCCCTTTGAAATTTCTACATGTAAGCATTTTACCCTAAATTCTGTCAGATTTACATGAAACATTTGCAATTAGATTTGCTTGCTTTTTTTGTTTAAATGTCATTTTTTGTAACAATCTCTTCAGCAACTTTACAGTTAAGGTTAGCGAGAAGTACTTTACGATAAGCCTCACCTGATGTTTTGTGACTTATAGCTTAATATCGGTTTGTAATTAATTACTTCTGAGAGTGATGCTTTGTTTTTGTCTTCAGGCTACATTATGAGAGGCTGAAATAAATCAATGCATATTTAGTGAGCGCTGTGCTAGCACAGTAGGGGGATGGATTTCTTTTGTCCATTAATAAATTGAAAAAAAGTACAGATTCATTACGGTATGGACGTCATGCAAATGATGAAGTAACACAGATGTGTTTGGCTTTACTTAAAGAAATTGACCCGCGTCGTTGCTATGCTCCGCACCGGCCGAATGACCTATCCATTTAGAAATCATAAACTGTTTTCAATACCGGCATGCCAATGCTTAAATGTGTGGCATACATTATGTCAGGGAATATTTATTCGAGGTCCCCCTCCCCACACTGCCCTGGTGGAGGTAAGACCTTTGACGAATGCACATTAACTCGTACAGGACAGTCCTAAATGGCCTTCTTTAATTGGCCCTCAAGGCCAAAGCACCAATTAATAATCAATGGTGTCAAGGGGAGCAGGTTCGTCCCTGTGTTTAAGGCAATAAATTACTGTGTTATATCCATATTTATTCCAAGCGAGCCTTTGTTGTAATTGGCATGGGGCTTTTAGGGTAATTGAATTATATTTCTTTAAAAAAAACTGAAATATAGATCCCGCCCTGGATAAACAAACAAGCGAGCCGTAATATGACAGAAGCGTCTGGTTAAGCGGCTCATTATTTTTGGCCGAGATCATAAAGATTCTTCATCAATCTGAGGACTTTGGCTGGGAAATTACAACGGCTGACGCTAATGGCAAGGTAACCAGACGATAAAAAAATAATACACACAAATCAAAAGAAAGTGAGAGAGAGAGAGAGAGAGAGAGAGAGAGAGAGCGCACCACTTCTTTAACTTGAACTGCTCAGGATTATGCTAAGCTCCTTCACTTATCTCAAAGTGGAATTTCCAACATCAGTCACGATAACGCGGCGGTTGAGCGACATGAAGGAGAAGACAAGGAGAAGAGACGCCTCAGGAATTTCACTTACTAATTTTTTAGCAACCGTCGTCCCTCAGAACCAAAAAAGGAGCTGGGGTAAATGATTGATAGATAAATACGTTCATATTTATTAATTTAATTAACAGGAAGTGTGTCTACTGTGTGTTTAAGTGTGATGTGTGATTTACTTTCTTAGTCTTCCTTAACAACTTAACATCCTACTGATTGAAGTTAAGTTACCTAAATAAACTTTTGGTTATTTCAAGAATTTAAGTTGCAATATTGGCATTTATTAAAATAAATTGCCTTGCAGGCTAGCAACACCAATCTGATGCAATTATTTTAAAGTTTATACATGATTGCTGTAGCTTTTATGAAAATGATTTGTAAAACAGGAATACGATTTTAAGAAAATATATGAAATTTTTTGACATTTTGAACACCTCTGAAATTTTTTGTCTGTTAAAAAACTTTCTTCACTGAAATTTGATTTAATATCAAACACTTATGCTTATTTTTTATTTTTTATCAAGTCTTCACTCAGGAAAGAGGCACTAAATAGGGTAAAAATTGTTAGACCTCCTTCCTCTGTCCAAGTAACTTATTAAATTTAAGTATGTGTTAACCAGGCGAAAAAATCCGAGATATTTCCAATAAGCGATGGTTTATGCCCACTTGCGTGTGCTATGATTGGTTGAAAACATGTCTCCAATACAATGAAACAGCGAATCATGAAACGCCAAAAAACAGGCGGCTAGCTGCGATGTAATTTCTGTTGGATTAAACTTATGAACGAAAAAAATATATATATGTGGTAATATATGCAATGGTCATTCAGACTAAAAAAACAAGCCATTTACATTTGGACATTTTTAGATATAACAGTACGTCCTTTTTAAGTTATTAATTAAATCTATAATTAATGCTTGTACGGTATAAAACACGCAAGTTCCTGTTTGCACTTATACGCTACAGCAGCTTGTTCTGATGCAATCCTGTTCCGATTCCTGATCGGAACCATGAACACCGCATACATCACAGCATCTTCACTAAGGATGTCCCATTTTGAAGGCTTCGTCAAATGCAGCCTTTTTTCCCCTGACAAGGAGGGATTTCATGGGTAGATCCATCATGGCCCAACGTATCCCAAGATATAAGAGATGATGGAGGATGCAGGACGCGAGCAGTACAAATTCAAATGTAAATACTGGGTTTCAATTCAGATGAGTAACAGGGACGACACTTCATGGTACCACGGTAAGAGCAGAAACAACTGGTGACACATCCTACCTTTGGAGGATGCGTGACATCTATGGAAGTAGTCTCGAGTGTCGGAGATAAAGTTATAACTTCCAGGACAGATCAGTTTATGTTTCCTTATGATTCCTTATGTGTTTTTTTTTAAATAAACAAATGTAATCAAGTGTGAATCTCATTACTGCACCCTGTTGTTGATAATTTTCCTATAACAGCATGTCCGCTCATGCTGTCTACGGTACTAAGCACGTGGCTCAGGACAGAAATACGAGTTGTTAGAGTTTAGACACGTTACTGAGGTCACACTTTCACTTTTCTTTCATACATCACACACTGACGCGGCTGTGTTTGGACAATCCACACCGTACTGTGATGCTTGGCCACGCTGATGATGATAGCATGTGTGTGTGTGTGTGTGTGTGTGTGTGTGTGTGTGTGTGTGTGTGTGAAGTGTCTATAATGAGGATGATATTAAACACTACAGAACATTCTATCAGTTTCTCTAGCGGATAAGCGAGCGGTGCGAGAGGTCAGGTGCTCGATCAGGGAGAAGAGCGCCAGAACATTGTTTACCGCTGAAAGAGAGGAGGAAGAGGAAGACGGAAAAGGAATGAAGAAGGAGAACTTAGTGGAGGAAAACAACAGTGGAACAGTGAAAAAAAATGTTTAAATATGAGAAAGGGTAGAAGAGGAGGGAAGCAGCAAAGGAAGAAGAAAAAAATAGAAAGAAAAGGAAAAGATTTAAAAAAAACAAAGAGAGAAAGTGATAATGAACAAAAGCTTGAAAGAAAGATAAGCAAAAACAACAAGGAAAAGAAAGGAAGAGAATAAAGTACGTAAGGAAGAAGTGATGATATGAAGAGAGAGAAGAGGTGGATGGATGAAAGATAGGAAGGAAGAGGAAGAAGGTAGTCAAGAAAGTGGTGGAGGGAGGGGGGGAAGGAAAAGGGGAAAATAAGATTAAGAGAAAACAAATGAATGAAAGGACAAAATCAGAATAAAAGACAAGAAAGGAATTAAGAAAGTAAGAAAATATAATAAAGGAATGAGAAAAGAAAGGAAAAGAATAAGAGAAAGAAAAATGAATAAAAATAAAATAAGATTGAAAAAAGAAAGAGAAAAGAGTAAGGAGAAGTTTGTGTGTGTGTGTGTGTGTGTGTGTGTGTGTGTGTGTGTGTGTGTGTGTGAGATGGAGAACACGAGATGCAGAACCGGCTGATTTACTGCTCCAGCTTCGGCTCCGTCCAGAATCAACAGCGCAGGTATGCAGCAGGGAGAAACCCATACGGGTGAAGGAGGGAGGGGGAGGGGGAGGGGGAGGGGTGTATCATCACAGAGACCAACCCGTCTGTCTGCCGTCCTGCTGAAGGTCACACAGAGGTCAGGCACTGATACTGAACACACACACACACACAGCTTTATTTGATGACCTTCTCTTTTGGGACACAGAAACTTTCTCACTGTAACAACAACTAACGATCATTAATGAAGTGATATCAAGTGTTCGTTAATTCCTCCATCACTCCTCCTCCTCTCGCTTTTCTTTTGCACTTACTCCTCCTTCGTCTTCTCTTTCCTTTTTTCTCTTTTCCTCATCCCTCCTCTACTTTCATCTGTTTCCTCTACTTTCTCTCCTTTGTTTCTGCCTCTTCCACCTTTTCTCAACTTTTCTTCTTTTTCCACATTCTCTTTCTTTCTCTTTCTTCTTTTGCTTCTTAATGTCTTCTTTTTCCTTTTCAACTTTTCTCCTATCCTTTGATTCCACTCTTTATGATCACGCTCCCCCCCCCCCCCCGCCCAAGAGTCTCCTTAGCCCCATATTTTTACTTTCTTCTTTTTCACCTTCTTTCCACACTTTTTTTTTCTATTTTAATCATTTCTCTCCTCTTCTCAGTCTTTCCTCTTCTTCAAATCCTTCTTTTCCTCGTCGCTCTCTCTCTTCCTTTCTTTCCTCTTCAGCTGTACTCACATTTCTTTTTTTCTTCTCTTTATCCTTTTCTCTTCACTTTTTTCTGTTTTGTTGATAAACTCCGACGCCATGATGAACACCAAATGGACGTAAATGACCAAAAGTTTTGAGACTGGATCTGATTTACACTTAGCCACGGCTCCAAAACACCATAAAAGGAAGGAGAATAATTAGGACACAGTGCCATCAGTTTTGTATTTTGGATTGAGCAGCTAGTTAAATCCATGTTCATTTGAGGATCTGCGTTTATTGCAGATTCGCTCATACAGTTTTAATGCAACTTTCATGGAAAAAATCTCAAACTTCAGAGCAAAGTGTCTTACTGTATATGAACAAACTCTTTAATGAATTTCCGTTCGCGCTCCTACAGAACAATTCACAAATAAATTTGTTTGTATTCAGGTTACCAGCAATAATGTTCATTAAGTAACGTTTTATTGTTATTTTTATTCCCTTGGTTTCATCATCTGCTTTGAATTTTTCCACCTTTTCCACGCAGGTGTAGCGGAGACGTTTTAAGACCATAAATACAGCATGCTCAGAGCTACGTGCTTGTCATGTTGGTATTTCAGCGTGCAGTCTAGTCATGACGTACAGGACTAGAAATACTCCTGGCCAATTTTAATTTTAATAAATATGAATAATTAAACTCTAAAATGTATAATATCCAAAAATTTATATCTGCTCCCATGTTAGCAAGAAACAGAAACTCACTTGTTCTCATACATTTTTAAGGCAACTGATCATGTGTTTTTCAAAAACTAGGAATCATGAAATGTTTAATTTCTCGACACATAAAACTTTATATCCATATATGGCTATGTTTAACATTGTGGAACAAGCGAGTATGAAAAAAATAATAATAAAATCTACATGTATCTTGCTGTTTGCAGAGAAAAACAGCAGCAAAACATTTTTATATTTTACAAAGCCCCAACACTGGAGACTCCTTACACCGATATTAAATAAACGTCTCCTTAAATCAGCCGTACGAGTCCCTGTTGAGCCCAATGAGCTGTTACCATGGAAACCATCACATACAAGAATGTAAAACACACACACACACACACACACACACACACAGATTTGCAGCTGCACTACACACCATCACAGCTGCTCTTATAGGAAATGAATCAACCCAGTTTTTCAGATTTTTCAAATATTATTTAGTCCGAACATAAAACGCTATGACAGACGTTTTGGGCCGCAGAGGACGTCGAATAAACCCGAGCCAGAAGGAAATAAATCTGCAGCTCGGAGACCCCTGGGAAATAAGGGCGTCTGCGGAGGCTCCCTAATTGAATTGTCCATTAGGGAAATAGAGTTAGCTGTAATGTAAATGCTCTCCGGCAGCTGCTGACGCTTCCCCGAGTCCGAGCGGCCCGTTATCTCTCTCTCTAACGTCGGCAGCGCTCGTCTAAATACCTCGGCTTTAAAGCCTAAGAATTTCCATTAGCTCCTTTTATTCCTGGAATAAACAAAAAAATTATCAATAAAGTGCTTGTCATCACCCTGTTAACCTACATGGGGCGTTCAGGTCAAACCGGGACTTTTGATAATTGAGCAAAATAACAGCACGCAGTTCTGTTAAACTGTTTAAGGGGTGAAAACTCCTTTTATTTATCATATCCTGATACACTAATTCACTTAATCCCAATGTTTCACTAGTGCTTGGACACCATCAAGGTGAAAAGTTTTCTCAGTACGCCGGAGCCATGATCGGACTGCCTGTCTGATTCACGTCTGAAACTCTGGCCTCCCAGGAACTCCTTTAATGGCCCAAACATGTGGAATTGTCTTGGAGTGAGGTCAGGACCGTACGGGGGACGTGGCAACAACTGTATCGTGCAAGCGGTGTTGGTGAATGATTGTGTGTACAGTCAGGATCAGGTTGTTCCCACAGACAGGATCAGACGTTTTACTTGCTGAAGGTTCTCGGGAACGACTGCAGTTTGTTCCAAACTACATCGGCCGGGATTGTCATTCACAAACGTGCAGCGTTATTTAAAATGTTTTCAATGTTCAACTGTTCTACCGCGGCGAAGAGGCTCATCCCTGTACTGTGCTTGTTTTCTGTAAGTACGCCTTCATTCACGAAATTTATGAAATTCCTTCACAAGTCCCAGTTTTACTTGAACGCTCCTTTTTTAAGGAAATTTTTCTTAAAAGTTATTTAAATTTATTTATATGGTATCTTCAATTTATTTCTAAATAAAGCCAAACCATTAATACACTAATTTTAAGCACAGTCACAATAAAAGCAAACAATATGTCCTTTTCTGTTTATCACAAAATCTGCTTTGAATGTGATAAACCACAGTGGGAGACCAAGTTACACCCACTTTTGCATTATTTTCGGGACAGCCCTCATGTTATTTATTTATTTAT
>JAQMYG010000033.1:2036076-2048848 GCA_030014215.1 Clariallabes teugelsi
ACCAACTTATGAAAGGAAAAAGTTTTCTCGTTCTCTGTTTTGTTTGTTTTGTCTTTACATCACCTCTGTATGAGGTATCACTAACATCTTAGCTAACGGTATCAAGGTCAAATTTTAGCTGGTGGAGTTTGTTTTTCCAGGTAACCTTCCTAACGTAGACATTTCAGACGACGTGAATAAGAACAACCTTTTTAACCAGCAGCAAGTATCTCAAGGTCACATGGGTAAGTTTCTCTTTCATCATTTATCAAAAACTAATATGAGGGCGATGTTTCTAGGAAGGTAACAGAACTCTGCTATGTAAGAGACGCGTACTGTACGTGTGTGTGTGTGTGTGTGTGTGTGTGTGTGTGTGTGTGAGAGAGAGAGAGTGAGTGATGCCTAAACGCTCAACAGTATGCGTAAACACACACACACACAAACTCCCAGCTGTGCCACAGACATTGATTGATGTTGAGATCCACCGATTCCTTATGTGTACACACACACACACACACACACACACACACACACACACACACACATCGCTCACTCAACTGTAACACACCCTCACTTTGGACACTGCTGTACACAGGCCCTTCGAAGTGTGTATCTGTCAGCTTACCCCTTAATCTGCCCCAAACACACACACACACACACACACACACACACACACACAGACAATCGGGGAAGTCCCCGGCAGTGTAATTATGGTGTGTATCCTCCTGTGTCAGTGTGTACATCAATAACAGTAATGACAGCGCTGATCCACTTACTGTGCGTTCAGGACATCAGGGGAGATGGAGAACGCCTTACACAGCAACACACACACACACACACACGCACACACACACACACACACACACACACACTCTGAAAAATTCTTACCACTCATTGGTACAGTGTGTCAAGTGTAACACAAGGGAAGACTGTGTGTGTGTGTGTGTGTGTGTGTGTGTGTGTGTATGCATATATGAGAGCGAAAGAGAGAGATCTACCAGTCTGTCTCTCTGTGTATCTGTCTTTCAACTCGTCTGTCTGTCTATTTATAAATCCTTCTCTCCATCTCTCTATCTCTACACATCTATCTGTTATTTATCTGTCTATCTAATACAGTCACGGGTATATGATAAGCTGGAGTGAATTGGCCGTGTGTGTGTCATATAAGGCTGGAGGGCACAGCAGCGTCCTCTCACCACACACACACACACACACACACACACACACCCAGCTTACTCCCACCAGCTATTGTTTTCACAATCATTTGCAATCCATCAAAATGTGCAGCGGCTCGCCCTGTCATGTGAGCACTCTATCACACACACACACACACACACACACACACACACACACACACACACACAGTTTCCTCAGGACAGAAAGACAGCACTGCCCCCACATGGCCACACACACTCATCACACATTAAACAGTTCTGATTAAGATGGAGAAAATAGATGTTACCTCTCTCCCTCACACACACACACACACGCACTCGCACTCACACACACACACACACACACAGACGTACACACTGCTGAAGAATCCACTCCATAACTCTGAGACAGAAGCTAACAAGTGTTCAGTAGAAGCCCCGCCCACACTGTAGATGTTAATACTTTGAGAAGGTCATCGTTGAAAGAACGTTAAAAGAAAACAAAAATTTTATGAATCAAGTTCACATATTTCCTACAAACAGAAGGACACACGTTAGCGCAAACCAGTTTCATGCTAATGCTGCTATCAACTGATGACTCAACAAATTTCGCTAGCTACCTTGAAGGTAACGTTAGCTTTTTGTTTGTTTGTTTGTTTGCGTCTGTGTTTGAAGGTGATTCATGCAGATCATTACTGATGGAACTGCAAACACAATGCTCAGATGGTCACAGGGGTTATTTTCACAGGTTAAGATTTAATTACAGAGTTTATGATGCGTTAGCTACAGTCTGAGCTATTGTACATTAGCGTCTCGCACAGCGGTTAGAGCTGAAGGCTGAATGTAAGCTTTTTGGACTAATCTGGGACAAATCTGGGACATTTGGACAGGAAGCTTGTGTTTATATTAACTCTGACTTCAGCGGCATGATAAAGAAAGGGACACCTGTCTGTCTGTCTGTCTGTCTGTCTGAATATCAGTCTGCACAACTATGTCTGTCCATAAATCTGTCTGGCTCTCTCACTCACTCATCATCTATACCACTTTATCCTGTATTCAGGGTCGCGGGGGGTCTGGAGCCTAACACAGGAGACTTAGGGCACAAGATAGGGTACACCCTGGACACTCTGTCAATCTTTATCCATCAATTTGTTTATTTTTCTTTATCTGTCTGTCCCTCAATGTATTTGATTTATTTCTACCCTTCTGTCCATCCTTCTGTCTGTACATTTTTTGTATGTCTATCTATCCGTTTATCTGCTTCTGTCCATTAGTGTCTGTCTGTCTGGCCATTTATCTGTTTCAGTCAGTCTATCAATCTAGCCATCTATTTGTCTATCTGCCTTTGTCCGTCAATTCCGTCTATCTGTCTGTCGTCCTGTCCTTCACTGTATGTCTGCTCTCTGTCTGTCTGCCTCCCTCTGTCTGTCTGTTTGCTTGCATTGTTTGTCTGCCTGTCCTTCATTGTCTGTCTGTTCCTCATTGTCTGTCTGTTTGTTTGTCTGTCTGTCCCTCATTGTCTGTCTGCCTGTCTGTTTGCCTGCCTGCCTGTCTGTCCATTATTGTCTGTCTCTAAGTCTGTCCATCATTGTCTGTTTCCCTCCCGCTGTCTGACCTTCATTGTTTGTCTGCCTGTCTGTCTGGCTGTCCTTCATTGTCTGCCAGCCTGTCTGTCTGCTTGCCTGTCTGTCTGTCTGTCTATTGGTGTTTATCCACAGCAGTGTGTGGTTTTATTAACAATGGTTTAATTATACAATTTTTAGTTTTTTTATATTTCAGCACTAATGTTTAAAAAAAAATGGAAATAAATAATAATAATAATAAGTCACACCAGGGGAAGCGTAAATTTGATAAATTTATTATTATTATTATTATTATTATTATTACTCCTCCTGGTCCATGCTGGTCTCAGTGGATGGGACGTGTTCAGTGAAACTGTTCCGTGTTCACGTCCTCGTGCAGGTTAATAATTAATGGTAGAGGAGTACAGAGCACTGACGCATGAGGAACATCATTAAAATAGATAATAAATATTGGGGGAAAAAAATCACATTATAATTCATGTGGGATTAATGATGACACACGTCCATTATTTACATTATTTATGGTGCAAATAGAATGATGGACTTTATAATCCATCTTCAGAAAAGACAAAACATGGATGGATCTAATCTGTAGGGGGAAAAAAACAGATTAATATACATGTAAAGATGATAATCTGAATGTAATGTGGTTATTAACGTTAGGATTATTTACAGTCGTGTGTAAAAGATAGTGCCCCTCTTTTACTTCTGTGTCTTTCTGTGTTAAAACATAATAAAAATCACCTGATTATGGCAGGACGGTACGGTAGCTTAGTGGTGAGCACTGTCGCCTTTTACCTCCAGGGTCTGGGTTCGATTCCCGGACAGGTTTGGTTCCCACCTCTGTGTGCCTGGAGTTTGTATGTTCTCCCCGTGCCCTCAATTAACTGACCATCAGCAGGTGTGTAGACTTCTATTAAAGCAGAAGTTTTGGCAGTTTTCTGGTCTGGAGCATTCGGGTGCATGTTAACACAATGCCATGAGGGAAAGAAATAAGCTGCGTATTAATCTGGAAAGCGTTAGTTGACAGCATTCAAGATAATGCAAAGGTCAGATCGTGCAATACTCAGAGAAATACAAAAAAGCCCAAGAGCTACATCTCAGGACCTACAGGCCTCACTGAGCATATTAAATGTTCAAATCCATGACAGCACAATTAGAAGAAGACTAAACAAGTACACAAGTTTGTTTGAAATGGTTGCCAGGACAAAGTCTTTGCTGTCTAAAAGGAATATGGAAGCATGGCTGAGGTTCACAAAACTGCAATCTGGACAAACCACACGGCTTCTGGACAGAGGAGAACTGTGGACAGATGAGAACAAAGTGGAATTGTTCTGCCTTAATGGTCAGTGCCATGTTGGGCAAAAACATTTCAGCAGAAACACCTCATACCCACCGTCATTCACGGCAGTGGAGGGGTGATGATTTGGGCTTGTTTTTGCAGCCACCGGACCTGGGCAGCTTGCAGTCATTGAGTCAACCATGAACTCCTCTGTTTCTAAAGCCAGATGTGAGGCGATTTGTCCGACAGCTTGATCAAAATTGGGTCACGTGACAGGACAATGAGCACACCAGTCCAAAGCACAGCAGTAAATCTCTATCAGAATGGCTGAAAATAAAAGAAACAAAGTCTTGGAACGGCCTAGTCAAAGTCCAGACCTCAACCCAACTCAAATGCTGTGGTGGGATCTGAAGAGGGCTGTGCATAACTGCCGAACTGAAGCAAAGTTCAGTGAAGAATGGACCAAAATTCCTCTACAACCGTCTAAGAGACTGACAAAGTCATACAGGAAACAGTTACTTCGAACTGGTGCTGCTAAAGGTGGATCTACAACCTACTGAGTCAGGGGGTACTTAGTATTGCCCATGTTTTGTTTTTCATTTTTATTAAATAAATAATGACACTGTAAAACATTTGTGTTTTTTACACACACACACAAAAAAACAAAAGAGTGGGCACAAACTTTTACACCACAGCTTCTCAGTGAGCAAACTGTTTTTAATGTTATTTTTAAACAGTAGTGACATGGAAACAGCTCATGGCATGATGAGGCCTGGGGACTGAGGGATGAAGGGGACTGAGGGATGATGGGGACTGAGGGATGATGGGGACTGAGGGATGAAGGGGACTGAGGGATGAAGGGGACTGAGGGATGAAGGGGACTGAAGGATGAAGGGGACTGAGGGATGAAGGGGACTGAGGGATGATGGGGACTGAGGGATGAAGGGGACTGAGGGATGAAGGGGACTGAAGGATGACGGGGACTGAGGGATGACGAGGGGTTGAAGGGAATGATGATAAGGGGATGACGGGATAAATGGAATGAGGGGGTGATGAGACAAAGGGACGAGGGGACTAATAGACAAGGGGACAAATTGCAGCGTGGACAAAGAGGCAAGAAAACAATAGTGTGAAATGATGATGAGATGAAGAGACGATGGGGTGAGAGGATGACAGGACAAGGGGATGAAGAGATACAGATGGGACAAGGACAAGAGGGTTGATGGGACGAGGGGGTCTAGAAGGACAAGAGGGTGAGAAGTTGAGGGGATGAGAGGGTTGATGAGACAGGGAGATGGGGTTGAGGGGATGAGAGGGTTGAAGGCATAAAAAGAAGAGAGGAATGAGGGGTTGGACCTTAGCTCAGTGTGTTTCGACTCTTCATTAGGTTTAGATGAGTCTCTGCACTCAGGAGATTTGACATCGGTGCTGATTTGAGACACAGCCGCTCTCCCTACAGAGAGGAGCTTAAACACACTGAGTTTCAGCACTCGGGCTAAAAAGGCCGGCGGGAATCTGGACATCCACAGAGACAGAGATAAGTGACAAACTTTGTTTAGTGTGTGTGTGTGTGTGTGTGTGTGTGTGTGTGTTTCATATAGTGAAATAAACAACTTGTGTATGATTCACTCATGACTTGTGGATTAAAGAATACAACTTCATTGTGTCAATCATTCACTTACACAATGCAATGTGAACACACTCAACTCACACGCACACACACTGTGACACACACAACTGTGGCTTTACGCGTACACTCAACTCGCACGCACACACTCGACTCACACAACTGTGGCTTTATGCGCACACTCCACTCACTCACACACGCACTCGACTCAAACACTCAACTCAAACTTCTACACTCAACTTTCTCTCTCTCTCTCTCTCTCTCTCTCACACACACACACACACATTCGCTCAATTCACACAAATTCAACTTACACACCCACACTCATCTCACTCAGAGGAGAGACAGCACACCAGACCAACGGAAAGATATAAAAGAAACAGCAGAGTGAGAGAGCAACTGAAAGAGAGAGAGAGAGAGAGGGGAAAGAAAAACGGATACATCGAGAGGGAGAGATTGACACAGAGGTGTGAGAGACAGAGCGATAAAGAGGCAGCAGGAGAAATGCAAACAAAGAGAGAGAATCAGATACTTGTCTCTGTCCTTGGCCTTGTTAAAGCCAGAGACACGTCCCTCCTGCGTTGATTAAAGTTACATCACTGCCACAACACCAACAAGCATCATGTGTTTATGTGAATCCCTCTCTCCTTATGAAGACTCTGCATCTGTCCTCAGAGGACGCGTGTCTCCCGCGTTCACGCGACCCCACCCCTCTCATTATGCAATTTGGGCTTAAAGACATCAGAGTGACTAGTCAACAAGACCAAACGTGTTTTCTTTTGTAAGTGGAGTAAAATATTAAAAATGTTAAATCAGACCCGACAATCAAATGTTTTAATGAAAGTGGATTATAAAAAAGTGATTGCAAAATGATAAACTGCTGCTCAAACACAGCTCTCATAACGGACTGATGAAGATTGAGACTGAGCCAGTGGGCGGGACTTAATATTCAAATCAGCAGTTGATTGACATTCTCCTGTCCGAGAACCCAGGACACAATTATTGTGCAATGCATCAACCCAGTTCCACCAGCTAGGTTCCACTGCACAAAAAATAGGCCCCGCCCACTTTATGCAGGAAAGTTGTTGGTACTTTGCAGCTACATGTTCGGTCGTACTGGAATGTGAGCAGTAAGCAATGAAGCGCTGTTTGTCCTACTTGGAGTTCAGAAACGTCCCAATGTTGAGTAAAATCTCTAAGCATACATTTCTTTTTCTCACGAGCAGTGTATTTTTACTGACTGTTTTACGTTAGCAAAATGCGCTAAAGCACAGCATACAGCAAAAAGCACAAATAAAGTCCAGTACACACATGTAGCGTGTGTTTAATGCGTCTCCAGGGTCTCCTCACAAACTCCAACCGCACAGGAAATTTTCCTTCAATAGGAGACGTTCATTCTGTCTCATTAGCCTTCATGAGCTTTTAATCAAGCTAATGTTAAAACCTCCATCCTTAAGGGGTTTTTTCTGTTTTGTTTTGTTTCCCATTTTCATTTCTCTCTTTCACACACACACACTTCTCACCAATCAGATTAGAATTGTTTATTTAGCATCATTTAAATTTAGCATTATGTAAATTTAGCATTAATTTATTATAACAATGATTATTAGCATGGATATTTTCCCTTTACAAATAATCTGATTAACACCTGGAGGTCTATGCTAATAAGTAGCATTTACAGTAGAAACAAAGCATTCCCACACCCACATAGCCCACTAGCTAGCTACTGACGTAAGTTTTCTTTTTTTGTTTTTACTATGTTTGACTTTAGTATGGTGCATTAGGACTCAGAACTAAATAATGAGCTGTGACATCTAAATTTGGATCTAGTCAGGATATTTTAAGCTCACCAATAAACAGCTACACTTTTTTTAGCTAGCTACTGCTACCTCCTTGGTGTTGCGCAGTGCGTTAGCGTGTAGTTTGTAGGACTAGCATAGATTAGCATTGCTTTTGCTCGGTACGATTTCAGACTAATAAAAGATATTTGAACTTTAAAAAAAAAAAAAAAGTTTTATGCCATAACTGTTAGCTAGCTAGCATTAATATCTCAAAAAGTAAACGACACAAAAGTAGTTTATGTTAAACCTTTATGTTAAACCTTACAAGGTAAAGTTTGAAAGGCTAGCATTGATTTGCCAGCACTTTGTCAATCTTCTTCCTAGATAGGATGAATCAGGAAGGCACAATGTGCTAAGTTGAAGTTTTAAAGCTATAGTTGCAAAGTTCACGAGCATGCTTTAAGATATCCAATATATAGCTATACCTAATCAACATGCTAACATGTGTTAAAGACTGTAGCATCTCTTTTTTCACAATAAGACATCAAAAATAAAAAAAGCTCATGCATTGAACGACCAAAATGTGTGCGCGCACACACACACACACACACACACACACACACACATCATCTAAACGGACCATATATGAACCCGTTCAGTGCCTCTCTCTCCTCCTCCACCATGAAAACAGAAAAATCAATTCCTCGCGGGCATCAGAAGTCTCTGGGATAACACTGACTTTCAGCACAGAATCAAGGTCAGCGTGGAAACCCAGCAGCAGATTACAGACCAAACTGAAATAGTTACACACACACACGCACACACGTCATCATCATCTCACACAGCTTCTGAAGTCCTCCTAATCAAAGTGCAGCGCCATGGCTAATCAAAGCCCCCTAAATAACTCCAGCTCCCAACACGGCCCACCAGAGGATTAAAAATCCACTAGCTTCTTCGATCGCGGGCCTCGACACCTAATGAGAACTCCCTGAAGCCCAGAGATCACGGAGCGGAGTCTTAAAATCCTTACGAGATCCTATCAAGGCGGACGAAAATAGATATTGGCTTTCGGCGCGTCGGCTGATTAAAAGGACGACGGAGGATTAGGCACGGAATCGGCGCGGCAGCTCATTTACATTAGGCAGACAGATAAGCGCTGAGAGAGTGCGCTAAAGTGCGTTGAGGCTAACGTATCACAGCTACAGGCTGTTCGCTCAGATCTGAAGGTGGATTGGGGCTTGTTTGCTTCGTTAACCAGAATGCACAATTGTCTGCTAAGCGCTTAAAGAACAAAGACAAGTGTGGAGATGTTTTTGTTGTTTGACACGCTAGCTGTTAGCTAATTAGACCGACTGTGATCACAAGCAGGAAACGCAAGGGTCCAAGCACTGTGTTGTTACAGCAGCCGGTATTAATCAGATCAAATGATTACATTTACACTTTCATTATACTCAAAGTGGTAAAGTACAATAACAAAATAATGACATTTTACAGTTTTATATACACTATTGTGAGATGGTGTATACTTACACAAGGACTTTACAAGCTACTTCCTGTTTAGAGATTTGATCATTCTTGATAATAATCATATCTAATAAATGTCAAATTAATTATATGTTATTATTATTACTATTATTATTATTATTGCAGATATCTTCCTTAGTGATGGTAGATATTAATAATAGTGCCCTGTCTGCTCCAGGGGCGCCGTAAAACGACTGACCCTGCGCTCTAACCCCAGCCTAAGAAGAAGCTGGGATATGCGAAGAATAAAGAATTTCACTGTGCAATTCCGCTTAAGATATCAAATATACTGTATATCATCCAATCAAATGCATGGGATGCCATACACGGTGCAAGAACGAGAGGTTAGGTTTTCTGAATCGAAACCGTGGCAGATTATTAAAATAAATAAATAAATTCTCTGTTTTCTTTTTTTCCTGTCGTATGGAAATTTGAGAAAAGTGTAAAAAATAATCACACAACGCAGATACATGTCAAGAGCTTTGGGTAATGTTCACGTTAAAGACAGTAATATGAGGAAAAAGACTGACATCACAGTGACGCTCGAGAGGGCATGGTTTTTGATGAGATCCTGGGATTTTCACATAGAATGAATTTCCTTATATACGGTTTACTTTTCCAAACTTTTACATTTATTTTTAAATAATTGTACAGATATTAAACCTTCCAAAAACTCAAAATTCTCAGTCTCAACTGGAATCAGACACAGAGCGTGTCCTGACACACACGCCATAAATCCCTTCTTTCTGCAGTGAAGGATTGTAAAACAGAAATAAAGGTATATTACCAGAGTGAGACAGAAATGGCAGAAATGTAACCTCTCTTTTCTTTCTCTCTGTCTCCTTTTTTTCTTCTTGACATAATGAAGGCGATTCCTCGTCGCCAGGTCACTGACGACAGTCTGAGCTAACTGATGATGGCACTTACGCTATTCCTGCTGACAGGACTCTGGGGGAAAGCCTCATTTTTTTGACATTTGACCATGCTAATTCACTCGCGCTACATTATCCTGCATTTACTGCCGACCTCCGAGCCGCAGGAGTCTCGCTAATAAAGCCGAGGCAGTTAAATATGGATGTAAAAAGGTGACTCAACGAAAGACTCCCAAGCTACTAGAAAAGAATAATTAATTGTCGAGAAAATGCATTTTTGGTGTAGCAAGTGGCTTCCTTCTGAGCTGTTCTTACCTTTGCCAACAACCTCACGTCCTGCTCTTTAGTCTTAGTGAGCTAGCGTAATATATCTCAGTGTGCACAAAAAGAAAAAGGCACAAAAAATCAGAGTCGCTAAATATCTTTTCATGCTAGTCCATAGACATTAGCAAGAAAGCGAGGTAGTGTGAGGTAGCTAGCTCGTCATTTATTCATGCGAGTGTGTAAAGACAGAGAAGAGGTAAGTAGTTGCTAACACACTCCTCGTCTGTTGCTAATAAGGCATTAGCCGGTTTATTTATTAATCCCCAGACACTAGCAAGCTAGCTAGGCTACTCATTTATTCATGCAGCTCCCTCCTGGCTTGTTTTGGCGGGGAGTAAAGGGGGGACGAAAGTGGCAGAAGGGGGTGATTTGATGGGTTTCGGGCGGGCCGTTTCACCTGCTGGGCTACAAGCAATCAGGAACAGTGAACATTTCGTGAACTGACAGCTCATCACCTCGGCCGTCTCGCTGCCCTTGTAACTGCTAATAATGTGCCAGGGCTGCTTTAAATAAGGAAGACTTTGATAGGTTTTCACAGGGCCATGGTCTTCCCAATGCCTCCATCCCTCCCCCTTTCTGTCTCTCTTTCCATACCTTTCCTTTGCTATCCGTGATATTATTCCTTCTGTCAGGAAGGCGCGGAATTTTACATGTACACAAACCTCATTAGCGACCTGAAAACTCACCGAGCTGCCAGCGGCGCGACAGAGCAGCCTTCGCTAATTAAACCCACTGACAAAACAGAGGTTAGAGGTGGGATTTTTGAGAGGTTAAATAATTTTATCCATTGCTACATTTCATTAAAACTAGACAGTTTTTTTAAGCTTAAAAAAAAAAAAAAAAAACTATTTAACCTCCTGAAATCCAAAATCTGAGCACAAACTATTTGTCAGTAATTAGCATAAAAAAATCAGCATGATTGTAAAGCAAATGGTTAAAACCACAGGCAAATATGGGGAACTATTTTTGGTGAGGTTTGTTAAAGGTCTGTTTTTTTTTTGTTTGTTTTTTGTAGGATGAAGGATGTTATTGGAATTCATGTATGCGCATGCATTTTCACACATTTTGTTCACCAGCTAGCTAGCATATGCTAACTGACTTTTTCTTTTTCTTTTTTTTTTACTGATTTTAAATTCATATTCATAAATATTTATCATCCTCACTCCAAATGCTAGCAAGCTAGCTAGCAGGCTGAAATTAGCTTACTTGACAGGATATGTCGAAGTGCAACTATATACATACTGTATATACACCTTGCAATTGACACGACAGCATTATGTTGTGCTGTATATTACAAAACGTATTTGATTTTTTTTTTATTAGCAAGGTGGTTCAACAAATGTGCATTGTTAACTAAAATGAAAGAGTTAACTAAAATGATTTGATTCATGAATGACAGAGCTAGAATAGGTGACCAATATGCAGAAGTCGGTTCTCAACATTTACAAAAACATGTGCTTAAAATGAAACTTTAAAAAGCCAAATCAAAAAGCCAACTCAGAGTAAAATCAAAGAACCACATTAACAGCCAACTCAAGGGGCCAATTAAAATGGGCAACTCAAAGGATTACATGAAATCACAAATTCAACGGACCAACTCAAAGAGACACATGAAACTGACAAAGACCAACTGACCAACCCAAACAATCAACCTAAACAGCCAAAATCAAATTAAAATCAAATATGAAAAAAAATAATAAAAGATCTGGCTTACTAGCTAAAGACTTTGAGCTTAAGTAGCTGGTTGAGAGGTGAATAATCAACAATAAGAAGTGACACCTGTTAAAAATTAATGTAAAAAAATATTTAAATAATCCGAATTGAAATTAGTTTCATTAGAAGAGCAACAATGCTGAAACTCCACCCCAAATATGCTAGAACTTACCATTCTTCCAAGTCATAGGATGTTTATGGGCAGATATGCCAAGTCTTTCAACCATTTACTGTTTTAAAATAACAGTAAATGAAACAAACATTTAGGTTATGAGCTAGATAATAAATTTGCAAAGCTCGAGTCCCCTTCTTGGTCATGCAGTATTTATGAGCACACTTTCAATTGTCCGGTCTTTTCCTTATGAAAGCCTTTTTTCTTTCAAACTCTGCATCTGAAGTGTCCGTATTAAAACCTAACTCGGCCCTGCATCTAAAAAGGATATGGACATGCAAAGCCAGAGCTCTTTACATTCAAATATTAATGCTGCTTCCATCAGGGGGATTTGAATAAACGGTGAATTATTGATTAGCATAAATAAGAGCTACCTGTGATCAGGACAGAGAGATTCTGGGTCACTATGTACTGTAGGAGCCATAAGTCGCTGTATTGAATGTAGCGGATTATAGTGTTGGTAAAGATGGATGGGGCAGTAATCAATGGATTTATTAATACTTAAAGTTAATAAAAGTTACCACTTTACTTTACTCAGCACTGACTGTGCTGATTCAGTCATTTTTCCTGCTTAACGTAGCAGAGAAAGAAACATTAGAAACAGAGAAAATGTTATATGAAGATGTCTAAAAAGGAAAGTTACAGATTTTTGCATGTTACAAACACTACAACTGGAGACTCCTTCCATAAATCATTACATAAACTCCTTTAAGAAAACCACCAGCTACACACGTTTTATTGGTGTGTGTGTGTGTGTGTGT
>JAQMYG010000033.1:2076618-2088968 GCA_030014215.1 Clariallabes teugelsi
CACAGACTGGACTCGGTTTAGTGAGTGATTTCATCAGCGCCAGTCTTGTTAGTGTGTGTGTGTGTGTGTGTGTGTGTCTTTGGTGTTTATCTGGCACACTGTTCATGTATTAAAGCTGGTTTTGACCTCATGAACTGTGCATTGTTGTGCCGTTATAGGAAAATAATCAGGGACGGTGTGGTGTGATAACGCAGAGGTAAGGTTAGCACACCTAAGTCACTTTCTCAAGTGTTTCTATTGCCTCTTAAACCGCAGCAGATGGCCAGTGATTTCTGTTTAACTGCCCACATTGTTATATTAATTTAACCAGTTATGTTTACATTTATTGTTGTGGATAGTTGGACATGCATTTGACAGATAAAACAATGTATAAATCTTATAAATCAATAAATGGATGAAAAGGTGAATAGATGCATGGATGGGTACATAGATGAAGTATGGATGGATGGATGGATGGATTGATGGAGTCTACTGTCTGTTTGCATCTACAGATGATTTTTGGAAGAATGGAAGGTAATACAGATGATGTATCAATGGGTTCCTGGTTGGATGGATAGATGGATGGATGGATTAATCAGAGGGATGAAGAGAGAGAAGGATATATGTATGGAAGTATAAATGAATGGACAGCAAGAATGAAAATAGCATTTTATTCAAGTGAATAGAATTAGATATACGGAGTGATGATGAATAGATGGATGGATTGACAGACAAAGGAACGGTTGCATGCACTGATTCATGAGTAGAAGAATGCAAGGCATGACTGATGATTGGATTGATTGATTGATTGATTGATTGATTGATTGATGGTTGGAAAGACACACAGATAGACAAATAATGTATCAATGACTAAAAGCCTGGATAGTGGAATAACTGGAAGGATGGATGGATGGATATGCAAATGAACAGATGATTATTGGAAGAATGGAAGGTATTACAGATGATGTAACAAAGGGTGTATGGATGGAAGGATGGATGGATGGAGAGAAGGATGTATGTATGTATGTGTGTATGTATGGATGGATGTATGGATGGACAGAAAGAAAGAGGAAACTAACATAGATGTAAGTATGTACAGATTTTATGTACTGGATGGATGGATGGATGGATGGATGGATGGATGGATGAATAGATGGATGAATAGATGGATGGATGGAAAGACACCCAGATAACTTATCAATGGCTAAAGGTCTTGGTTATTGAATAAATGGAAGGACAGATTAAAAGATGAATGGAATGATATACACATTTTGTAATTAAATGATTGACAGATGAATGGAAGTATGGATGCTCATTTGGAAGGAAAGATTCTTGAATGGATGGACAAATAAAACAAGCAGTTAGGGGAAGAAAGGATCCCGAGAGAGCTGAATATGTATATATGGCTAGTATTCTGACAGAAAGGTGAATTAGTTTAATTACAAGGACTTGTGTATGTGTGTGTGTGTGTGTGTGTGTTCCATCAGCACTGCTCAAGCCACGTGTCTTTCGGATGAGCCGAAGGCGTTGGAGGAATACAAATATCCGGAGAAACTTCCAGGCGAGCTCTATGACACCGACACTCAGTGCAAGTGGCAGTTTGGAGATAAAGCCAAACTCTGCACACTCAGTTTCAAAAAGGCAAGAAAACACACTGTTTGCTTCAGTCAGACTTTGGGAAGCCAACCTGCTAGCGTAGTCTGCGTCTTCATAAACTCACTGAACCCAGACGTTTTGTCCCAACCAAAAGGCTAAAATAAGACCAGGCCCTTTGGGATGTATAAAAAAGTGCAAAAAGTGCAGATTTCCCCATCCTCTGCCGACACAGATTTTGAAAATACGGCTCCATTTACTCTGGAGCACTGCCAATGAGAAAGTCTGTACATCGGCTTGAGCTTAGGGTAAGGATGAACGCTGTGGGGGGCAAAAAAAGCCAGACTCCACCACCAAGATCTGTTTTTCTTTCATTGTTGGTATTGGCTCAAACGCAAATGCCACAAATCGTACTGGGATTATAATCATTAAAAAATTGTTTTCGTGTCTTGAGGCAACTTGGCTGAAACGTGAAAAAACAAGATATGGTTCAGACACAATAAGAATATTTAGCAAGAATACTAGAGTATTATACTAGAGAGAATGCTCGTACGATCGTCTATTGTTAGTGTCCATACCGCCCACAGCCAACCAGACTGGAAGAGTGATAACATGGTAACAGTTGAGGCTAAATCCCCTGTTTTTACACGTTTTTTTGTTTGTGTGTTTCTCAGGACATCTGTAAGGCTCTGTGGTGTCATCGCACCGGGCGAAAATGCGAGACAAAGTTCATGCCGGCGGCCGAGGGCTCCAGCTGCGGCCCTGAAATGGTATATTAACATTAACCATTAACACTTACTGTAACGAGACAGAACATCAGACTGAAATATCAAAAATATTTACCTCCGATGGGTTGGAGCATTGCTAAAAAATAATAAATAATAAAAAAAAAGGTTAATAATCAGCATGTCTTTACTTCGCACCTGATGCTAGCTCTGTCGTAAATAAAGATTCTTTTAGGTTTTGTTAATAAATATTGAGTTTGGAATGCAAATGCTTGAGGATAAAAGAAACTAAAGTTAGCTATAAGGACTGATCGTAATGTAGCTAGCTAGCAAGCACAAAGCCATTACAGTGTGTATAATATGAACAATGTAAAGATAAAGTACCACAGAAACAACATAAAACAATCAGGAATATCAACATTTACCTGAGATGTGTTGGTAAATTAGAATAAAAATGCTCCTGGTGATTAAAATGATATGGTAATTGCACTTTGCTAACTGCTAACTCAGCAGGTTGTTTGTGTTCATGGAATCTCAATAAATGGAGTGGAATACTAACACCAAATCAATCTTTTAAAAATCTGTAAAATAAAAATTCTTACACTAGTGAAACAATTCAAATGTAATTAAACTGTGAGAATTTATCATCTCAGCTAATCCGAATGAAATCTGCTACAACATGTGTGTGTGTGTGTGTGTTCTCCCAGTGGTGCCGTCGTGGGGAGTGTGTGAAGCGTGGTGATGAAATTCCTCGCCCAGGTTACGGTCACTGGTCCGAGTGGTCCGAATGGTCCAGCTGCTCCAGGACCTGTGAGAGCGGCGTGATGTCCCGAGAGCGACAGTGCAAGTGTGTATTTACACACACACACACACACACAAACACAACTTGATATTCTAACACTATCTCATTAATTTGACTCGTCTGGCTTAATTTTTTTCCCTGTCTCTCACCCTCATTGTCTCTCCACAGCAATAAGGATGGACGGAGTATGTGTAAGGGTGTGTCTCGCGTCTATAAACTGTGTAACACTTTCGACTGTCCTGCGAGTGCGGTGGACTTCAGAGCGGCTCAGTGCACCGAGTTTAACACAAAGCCCTTCCGCGGCCTTTACTACAAATGGAAACCTTACACACGGTTCAAAGGTGCATGTTTGCAAACACACAAACACATGCACACACACACCTATACATTTCCTAGTGAGGACTTGTATGCAAAACCACATTTGCTACAGAACATGAATGTTTGCTCTCCTCTCCCAGATCATGACGTGTGCAAACTCTACTGCTTTGCTGAGGGCTACGACTTCTTCTATGCACTTTCCAACAAAGTCCGTGACGGCACACGTTGTACGCCGGACAGCAGCGATGTGTGTATTGACGGCATGTGTGAGGTAACGGGCTCTTACAACCAGTATGAAGGTATAATTTAAGTATTGTTTATCAGACAGTAGTACATTTCCTCTATTTCGACTATAGTGTTAATTGATAGTCTAATGAGAAGATAATAACAAGCTGACATCATCCTAAGACTTAGTTATGTAGGACAAAATATCAACACTGCTACAAACCAATACAGTTTACATACTACAGTACGTAATAGAGTAAACTGTGTACAGAGAAAAAACAAACACATGATAGAATTTTTTTAACTTTTTATATCAATCTATCATGTATGTAGTGTATATCCAACTATGGTGTTTCTGTTTGTTTTGTTAAATAAGTGACACTGTTTCCTGCAGAAAGTGGGTTGTGACCAAGAGCTGGGTTCAACAGCTGTTCTGGACATGTGCGGTGTCTGCAATGGCAAAAACTCTACCTGCAAACTCTACAAAGGCCGATACACCAAGCAACACTATTCCAACCGTAAATCCAATACACACCAAATATCATTACACCAACTGTAAAGCCAGTACACCAAACAGCATTACACCAATTGTAAAACCAGTACACCAAACAGCATTACACCAACTGTAAAGCCAGTACACCAAACAGCATTACACAATTGTAAAAACCGGTACACTAAAAAAGTTTAATATGCCAGTAATAATTCAAAATTGAAGACTATGACGACTGTATATTATCATATTTCCTTGCTTTTCCTGTGATTGTGTTTTAGAGTACTATGAAGTAGTCACTATCCCACCAGGTGCCCGAAACATTCGAGTAGTGGAGTCAAACTTCTCCAGATCTTTTCTTGCTTTAAGGAACACAAACAGGAAATATTATCTAAACGGTCACTGGAAAGTGGACTGGCCTGGACGTTACTCTTTTGCAGGAGCACTCTTTGAGTATAAACGGCCCTATAATGGTATCGAGAGTCTGACCTCTACAGGGCCCACCAGTGAATATCTAGTAGTAGAGGTAGAGTTTTATTCCTGTCTTTATTTCTACCTGCTTTCAAGACAATAAACATTTCACTTTATTTATTGTATCTCCTGTTTTCAGATCTTGCTGCAGGGTTTGAACCCTGGTGTACGATGGGAATACACACTAACCAAAGGCAAGGCAGAGAAGGCATCCAAGCCCAAACACACATACACATGGGCTGTGATTCGCTCAGAGTGCTCCACTACTTGTGCTGGAGGTACAAACACACAAACACTTGGCATTGTTCTCTTGATACCAGTGTTTCTCGCAGTGATTCTCAATCCTGGTCAGGGAGCTTTTTTCTCAGCTCTCATCACACCTGATTTGACCAATTAACAGCCTTTTATGAAGCGAAGTGGATGTCATAGAGCACGGAAAACACTAGTTTACGGGACATGGGGTTTTTCAAGGGACTATAGGATTTTAAAGGTTACATTTACCCTTACCTCAGTAAGTCACTGACCTAATAATGACCTCCTGTGCCTTAGATATGCCTTAATTAGGGTCATTTCCTTTAAACTTCTCTCAGTTCCCATTACATCAGTGGAAATGAGAAGGGTAGGCCCCTGCTGCAACCTATAATTACTCAGGGCCCTGCAGTTTGAACAAGATTAGTACCTGCATAATAGTGGACTCCAAATATGAGCTTGAAAAGACAGTGGTCAAATTAAAGTAAAATAAAAATAAGGATGTAAAAGCAAATAATATTATGAGACTGCATTCAAATTACACTCCAATTGTGCATTACCATTATCATCATCATCATGGTCACATGTTTCTTGTTTCACTTGTTTATTCTTTGTAATGTTATAAATATGTAAAATATTCATTCGGTAAGGTGTTCCCCTACTCTGGCATTTAGGTGAGATGAAAACTAAGGCGGCGTGTTATAAGGATCAGCGAGTCCAAGTGAACACGTCTTACTGCAACCCTAAATCTCGGCCCAAAACCGGCACCGTACCCTGTAACCCCCAACCCTGCCCTCCCAGGTACAGTAACACCACCATGATAAATCTGTACAGGGAACAGTGTTGAAAATGTGCTGAACTCAACAGAGCTAGAAATAGTTTTTTATGTCAGGGGAATGAAATTACGTAATGTATATATTTTGTATGGCATTTGAAATTTTTAATGTATGTTTGCATTTGAGGTGGTAAAACGTTGCCATTGTTCTATAATCCTACAGGTGGTGCTCTCTAAACTATTTATAGCCAGGAAGCACAACATCCTGTGTGGTAGGAGTGAATTATTTGAGGAGTTTGTTTAGAATAGTTTTAGAACTCATACACTAGCCTGGGATCCCCAGGTTGGTTATGGTGGCTGGGGTAAGGTGAAGTTTGGGTTCCCAGCTACCCGGGTAAGCGGTTAAAGATGGATGGATGGATGGATGGATGATTAGATTTGTGTGGTACGGTGGCGTACTGGTTAGAACTGTGGCCTCGCGCCTCCGCGGTCGAGGGTTTGAATCTTGCCTCAGGTCTCACAATCCAAAGGCTAAGTGGTGTTTCCAAATTTCCTGTGGTGAGTGTGTGTGCTTGTGTCTGCGAGTTCCTCGGGATAGGCTTTAGGCTTCCTTTGACGCTGTAGACTAGTGCTATAGAGAGTGAGGTTAAGTTTAGAATTGTAGCAAAATGGAAAAAAAAATATTGGGATATTTATATATTTTGATTGATATTTACAGAATCGCAATAGAAATCGAGTCTGCACCTACAGTAGGTATCATGACATTATTGTATCAGGTGATCCCTGGTGATTCCTACTAGGAAGCAGGGAATCTGTGGAACCAACGGTAGGAACACAAGAACCAGTTCAATCAGGAAGAGGCGTTTGGGAATCTTACGGTTCTGGAACATTTTCTACTAACATGAGAAGTGGAACACTGAATGAAATGGTCATTATGATGTGGGTGGAGCTAAAACAATGGAGAGTACTGATTGGTCGAACAACATTTCCAATCACAAATGGCTTCCTGGGAACTTCATTTACTCTACAGAGGATATACAGCTGTATACACACGAGTAAATGTTCAGTACGACATCTGGGTTTTTTTTGTGTCTCCTGTTGTACGTCAAGGTGAAAAGTGATAGAAAAAAATTGCACTTAAACTTTAAAGTATTGGCACCCTTTTGTGTCACCCAGTGCAGTTAAAGCAAAATTGCAGTGCCTTGCACTTTAGCTCGCCCGGTAAGGATAGCCCTATTCTGTTAATGTTTTTTTTTTATAACGTTGTTTACATAAATGCAAATTTATGCATATTTTGAGTACAATTGTAATAATTATGCAAATCACACGTCCTCTCCCAAAAACTTTGCTCCTCCCACTTTCACAGGTACTCTTTATGTGATGCAGAAATAAATAGCTTCCAGAATAGATCTCTCTCTCTCTCACACACACACACACACACACACACACACACACACACACACACACACACACACACACACATTCCCCACAACCAAAGTCTCAGCAGGTCCTGTATTTTTACACATTACATCATGGAAGTATGAACATGATCACATTTAAGACCTGACATCAGCATGAGTTCAGTTTACAGTGCAACACACACACACATGCACACATGCACACATGCACACACACTCCTTGCATTCAGTCAAAGGTCACGAGGGCTCTCAGTCTCCTCAAACGAGTGTCCATGGAAAAGCATGACATGCGGGATACGACGGTAAAAATATGTTACTGGGTAGATTAATGTACTGAAAGACAGATCAAGAGACAGACAGTTAAGCAGATAAAAATATAAACAGATGAACAGACAGACTGATGGATACAGAGTTGGAGAGATATAAAGATAGAGAGACAGGCAGGGATAAAGATGTGATGAGTGATGAAAAAATAGAGAGAGACAGAGACTGATGGACATGCAAACATGGACAGGCGGACAGACCGATAGGTAGGTAAGTAGCAAATAGAGAGACATTTGCAGACAGACTGAGAGACAGAAAAAATAGAAATGTATTAAGATAGAGAGACAGGAAAAAATTCATTAGATATTGATCTAACACTAATATCGTGTGTGTGTGTGTGTGTGTGTGTGTGTGTGTGTGTGTGTGTGTGTGATGATGCAGATGGCGTGTAGGAGACTGGGGTGTGTGTAGCCGTACGTGTGGTTCGGGGGAACAGAGTCGACAGGTGCAGTGTGTCCAGGCGGCGAGTCACGCTCGGGTGAAGGTGCTGAGTGACGAGCAGTGTGTTCAGCCTCCGCCTGCACGCACACACACCTGTAACACACACTCCTGCCCACCCACATGGAGCGTCGGCACCTGGAGTCAGGTGAGAACACGACACGCCCACACTGACCCGTACTGCACTCTTCACACACACGTCGAAACTCACTGTACTGGAGAACTGTACACTGAAACCCTGCCCGAGAGCTCACGACACACACTGGAGCTACGCTCACTGGCAGCAGGTAACACACACACACACACACACACACACACACACACACACACACACACAGGGGACAGAGAGGGGGTGGGGGAGACAGACAGAAGCATGGACAGACAGACGGTTGGACAGACAGGCAGACATATGCATGGACAGACAGAGTAGAAAGAAAGACAGACACACAGACTTAGACAAACTAACATGCAGATATACAGGTAGGGAGACAAGCAGATAGACATTTACAGACAGGGAGACAAAAAGTTAGACACGCAGACATGCAGAGAGATGGAAGGATGGACAGAAACAGATAGAGAAAAGACAGACTAAAACAGACAGAAAGATGTAGGACAGTCATGTAAGACAGATGTATACCGACAGACAGACAGTAAAACTGACAAACTGATAAGAGCAGACAGACAGACAGACAGACAGACAGCACTACTGATGTATCACTAAGAGAATAAACACGTGTAAAAGCCTTGAAAATTAAACTCATTAGTCCTGTTACTCCACATTAGCGGTGTGTGTGTGTGTGTGTGCAGTGTTCAGTGACGTGCGGTACAGGAGTACAGCGCCGCTCTCTGCAGTGTGTGGACAAGGACGTGACGGGGAAACACAGACCGCTGACGGAGAAGAAGTGCCAACACACACCCAAACCTACAGGGGAGCTGCAGAGGGTGTGTGTTCAACCGGACTGCGTCAACACACACCGCTCGCACACACCTCAGTGGTACACATCCTCCTGGTCTCAGGTACACACACACACACACACACACACACACACACACACACACACACAAACAGTAACTGTGTAAAAAACACTGAGTTTAGCGTGGGTATTAGAGTGTGTGTGTGTGTGTGTGTGTGTGTGTGTGTGTGTGTGTGTGTGTGTAGTGTACAGTGTCATGTGGTGGTGGTGTACAGCTGCGCTCTGTTCAGTGTCTCCTCCACAGACGCCCCTCGTCCACTTGTCCCCTTCCTCTGAAACCGGCTGCGTCCCAAACCTGCAACACTCACTTCTGCCCTCAGCAGCACAGAGGTGCAACCACACACACACACACACACACACACACACACACACACGCACACATCTATATATGATATATATATATCTATATATCTGTCAAATGTTTGAAAATCTTGAACTACATTTGCTCATTGTGTGTGTGTGTGTGTGTGTGTGTGTGTGTGTGTGTGTGCGTGTGTGTGTTATAGACACCTCGTGTAAGGATTCCTACAGCTGGTGTCACCTGGTGCTGCAGCACGGCGTGTGTAACCATCACCTGTACAGGACGCAGTGCTGCCTCTCCTGCTCAAACTTCTGATCGGCATCAGATTATGGATTAGCATGTTAGCATGTGAGACACACACACAGAGACACAGCCACTCGAGCGCACACACACACACCAGTGTGTCTGTAGAGTGTGTGGAGCAGCTCACATCAGACTGAGACGCAGGGATGTGGACTCGTGTTGAAGACGGACTCTCAGGACAGAGACGGGGACAGAGAGATCTCTGCAGGTCCCTCTTATGAAAGGTACAATGTGAAGATTTAGGACACGCCCATTTCCTGGAGATGCTCGTCGTTTGGTTCAGCCAGTGTGTGCAGTGATGCGAGGACTCTGCAAGTTTTGCATTTGCACATAAAATATTAAAGTGACTGACTGCTTTTTATGTGTGTGTGTGTGTGTGTGTGTGTGTGTGTGTGTGTGTGTGTGTTGTGGAAGGACCGAAGAATCGGCTACACTTTGTATTAAAATGGAAAAAAAAAATTTTTTTAAGTATTAAATAAACAAGATGGTTTCTGTTTAAAACAAACATAAAAATATGAAAGCATGTTGTTTCACTCAGGCATTCCCCAATTTAATGGTCCCCAGTCTCCACGTCCCCAGTTTTCACTTTTGCTGCAAGGCACAACAATATTAATATCATGGCTTTGGTTCTGATGTCATTAGCAATGGCATGGCTAAAATTCGGTGATGCTACATAAATGCACTATTACAGCTCTATGATGTGCTACTCGGGTATACGTCACGAATTTGCATGTCATACTGATCCCTACGGAGAGAGCTATCATACTATGATATCATACAATAACCAAGAAATTGGTTATTTGCTTTGCCATCACATGAGACTGTGCCATAGCTGTTGAAGTAGCTTGTCGATGCTAATCGTAGTATGCTATAGATGCAACCATAGCTTTCCACAGCTTGCCATTGCCACCAAAAGTTGCTACTGTAGTTACACTGTAGCTCTGCAACAGTATATCCCTGCCGTATATTTACGTAGGTGTATCCAGAACATTGGCTGTCATCAACCACCTTTGATTGACTAAAGAAGGCTAAGAATGACCACGAATAGGCCCACGGAAATAAACAGGAAACCTACAGAAGAGCTACCAGTCATAAGAAGTCATAGCTCTGAATTGAGCACAAATTTCATAGTCCGTGCAGACAAGCTGCAAATCATTACCAGTGACCCTGACACACGTTCCACCACAACTGAATTCCTAGCAGTTTCTAACTAAAATTATCTGGGTCAGTTTGTGGGAAAACGCATCTGTATGTCAGCCTCTGTATTATAATTTAAGGAACATGCATCCATGGACCTTAAGTTTCAGAATTTAAAGACATCCTATGCTACACAACAATGCCTGAATGCAGATTTAAGCTTAAAATTCTACACACCATATCCTGGGTTTATTGTCATTATTTCCACAATCAGGAGTCTCAGGTGATAGGTGACTGTCAATTCCTGTGAAATCACCTGAGACTCCAAACTGACAAGCTCAGATTTGCTTCATTCTTTCTTGAAATAATGACAGAATACCTAGAATATAGTGTGCAAAATTTTAGACCTGGATCAGCTTTCATTTTTGAGATACAGAGACTTTTAAAAAGGGCGTGGATATAAATTTTACTGTACTGTTGAAATGAGCAAGTTATAAAGTTCAATAAGTTATTACTTTTGAACTACTAATGCTAGATGCATGAAATTCTTAGACCTCGTTGTCTAGCACTCAGTGGTTTTAAGTTCCAAAACTTAAGGTCCACAGATGCACATTTCCTAAATGATGGCCTGCTGAAACTGCTAAACCTTTAATAAAATTAGTGAATTAAAATAATTTGCATGGTTTGATCTATATCTCCACACTAAAGCACAGATCTATTACTCAAGTCATGGTTTCTTTTTTATTAACTAGGTTGAATGTAAATCATAATGTCTAGTTTATAAGGTATTAACATTAAGAACAAATCATTTAGCTACTATATTTTTATTTGATTAAGCATGTTTTACTTAGCAAATACACATAATCATGGTATTAAACCGTGCATACTACTTATTTGTGATTTAAGATGGATTTACCTACCTTTCTTTATACAAAGTTTCTCCAGTACAGTCTTACAGCCTCAAGATTTGTTTCAGTCCCATACAGCTGCTGCACTTTGGATGCCCCCTAGTGGTCATGTTATACCGGTACATTTGTGACCCTGTGCCTAGTTGTCTATAATGTGTATGGGGTGGGTGGCAGGAAACTTTTTCTACACTTTACTTATAATTGAAATTCCAATTTAATTTTAATTATTTATATTCAAAGTGGTGTTTTGCACTTTCTAATTAGAAACATTACCAAATACAATATTTATTAAACTATATACAATATTCATCCTGCACATGGTTGCATCCTAAATCTAAAGAGCCGAAATCTCGTGAAAATCCATGTTTATGTGTATGTTTATAACATTTACAGATATTTGCCTAATTTAGCATTTTACCACAACAGTGTGTGTGTAATGCAATGCCCTAATCTGTATCTGTTTACTGCTCATAATATTCATCAGTTATAACACATGTGACATGTGACATACAACAGCTTGTTTACTGGGGCTGTACAAATTATTTTGCAAAACAGTTAAATATTTATTCAGCTAATTTTGTGATCCTTATACACAAACTTACACAATGAAATACATGAAATGAGGCATAAAAAAGACTGTAAACATACAAAACAAATACAATGTCGAAATAGAGTAAAAGTTTAGTTTTGAAACTTGCAGGACTTGCAGGATTTGCACAAAAACAGAAGTATTGCCCAAGGTTATGCAAATTTATGCTAACTGTGTGAACTTCATGGCAGCATGGTGGCATAATGGTGCACTGTCGCCATGCACCTTCAGGATCTGGGTTCAATTCCTGCCTCTGTGTGTGTGGAGATTGCATGTTCTCCCTGTGCTTGGTGGGTTTTCTCCAGGTAGTCCAGTTTCCTCCCACCGACCA
>JAQMYG010000033.1:2115272-2125731 GCA_030014215.1 Clariallabes teugelsi
ATTTATCATCTTTACTTTCCCCAACAGTGTCGATACATAAAAACTGTTGTTAGACAGCAAATGTTTTCGAGGTGTTTACAATGTCTGTGTTCTCTGACTTAAATGCCACCAGGCCTGATATTCTGGTCATTGATGAGAACAATAGGGATGTTTTCATCCTGGAAGTAGGATGCTGTTTTGATTGATGTTTACAGGAGGCTTATTTAACAAAGCTAGTAAAATATCAACCTCTTGCACACCAAGTAACTGGCCTTGGTTACAAATGTCCATATCTACAGTAGCACTCATCTTTGGCAGCCTGGGCCACGTGCACAGGCTGGTCATTAGGGGTCTTAGGATGGTTGGCTTTACAAAAACAAGGGCAAAGCAAATCGCCAAATACTGTTCACTATCCTCCATTATTGGACGTCGCCATATATGGAGGAGAAGGTGTTGTGTGTATCCATAAATCTGCTGTTCTGAATCGTCATCAGACTCACACTGGTGGACCATGCCTGAGCAATGTCTTACATCTGTAACATTTATGTCTTTATGTATATTATTAAAAAATTGTAGACATAAATAAAGTAGTTAAAATGTGTGTGTGTGTGTGTGTGTGTGTGTGTTCCACTCGGTTTTCATGCTGACCCCGTCTGGCTTTCTTTCTTTCCCGCCTGCTAAAAATAATAGCGGTTGAACTTTAGGCGACCTGGAGCTCTGAAGGAAGAATCACTTCTTTTATAGGACTGTGTTGTGTGTGTGTGTGTGTGTGTGTGTGTGTAAACAGAGATGGCCATCATGAAGCTCTTTCCTGGAATCAGGAGGAGCAAACTGACCACAGAGTCGTTAGGAGCGATATAGTGTGTGTGTGTGTGTGTGTGTGTGTGTGTGTGTGTGTGTGCCAGATTACCAAAAAAAAAAAAAAAATCCAATAATTGTAACTAAATAATACTGACTGTTATAAGTAAAAGTTATATATACTTTTTTTAAATTCCTCAGAAATCAGAAGTTTTATAAAACTATAAATAATCCAGTAGTTTCTATGTTTATTAAATAACAGTTTCTGATTCTCGTATCTGTTTCATAACGACTCACTCATACAATCAGTCTCTCTCTCTCTCTCTCTCTCTTTCAATCACACAAAATCTAGGATGCAAAAGGAATAATCTTAGTGTTTATACACACACACACACACACACACTTGCTGAATTCCCCCTCTGTTTCTGACTCATCATGTGAAACATCCAGGGCTTTGGACCTCTCACCTTTCTGTCAAGGAAGCCTGCTCAGGTGTGTGTGTGTGTGTGTGTGTGTGTGTGTGTGTTTCCACTCCACAGCTCTCTCCCAATTAGAGGAACATGCTAATAGTTTCCTGTTTTCATCAACACACTCGTCCTCTTTATTCACTTCATCCAATTTTAGTCTCTCTCTCCATATAATCTGTTTTCCGCTCATTTACTATTGGGCACACACACACACATACACACACACACACACACACTGCTTCAGTCACCATGGTAACATTCTCATACTGGATTTAAATGAATAAGAATGAGTTAGAAATCATTCTTATTCTTATCAGTAATCTGTTATATACAGTGTACAGTACAGTATGGTGTATAAACCACGTCCTCTAACATGTGTGTGTGTGTGTGTGTGTGTTCATCTTCAAAACCTATGGAAGGTTCCAGAATGGTCCACGTTCTTAACAGACAAGCCGCCATTTTGGCTGGGGTTAAAACAGCAGCATTTAAACACACACACACACACACACACACACAAGGCTGTCGCATTATCAGGTCCTACTTTTAAATGCCAGGCGATTTGGTGCTGCCCCAAATTCACCACTAATTATAATTCTAATGAACTATTTTGGCTCCCTTCCATTAAAAACAAGAAATCTGGTTACTGCTAAAACCGTGGCCACTTTGGTTCCGTCCCAAATGACAGAATTTGTCCATTTTTCTAAGCCAGCTATTTTTTTTTTCTCACTAGGGCATCAGTTGATGTGCTTAAACAGCACCATTAACAGGAAAATCACCAAATTCAGCACCAGCATCTAGTAGTTAACTGTCCTGATAAAGTCGGAGGTGATTTCGGCCGCGTCCTAAATGCTAGGACTAGTTAGTGCACTTTCTACGTCGTCCCCTGGTTTGCTCTCTGGCCAAAGGTTAGTTCCTGAAGTGAAGTGTTTTGATTTGTCACTACAAAAAAAACAAAAAAAAAACATGACAATTCGTGACTAGCTAGCGATTGAACACGTTTGCTTCATCCAACGGCGGGTTTCTGTAGAACTACGTACTCGTACTTGATCGTCAGTCTTATTGGTTTCACCCCAAAAGCTGGAGATCTGAGCTGGTTAGGATTCTTAACGTTGGCTTCATCTCAAATCTTCTTACTGTGTTTGTTCTTATTGCACCTCGTCCATTTTAATTCCACCCCGAACTCTAGGAGACTATCTGAGGTCGTCCCGGAAGGTCGGCCATTTCGGCTCGAAGCTAGAACTCGAAAAGAATTCGTTTCTGACGATTGAACTGAACTCGGTCGTAAATAAAGCCACCTACATGGTGTGTAATTTGAGACACAGCTAAGGGGAACTACAGGAGCCTGGACATGAAAACACTGATCTAACACACACACACACACACACACACAGAGTGTGTATCCCGACACTGGGTTTTCCCCAATCCTGCGCACTACAAAGCTTTACGTCACGATAGTGAAGAGAGATAAACAGGCGCCTTAATGCTCAGTGACGGACCGTTAAAGCGAACGAGATAAAGGGTCACTGCCCAAATATAGCCCCCTGAGGGCACACACTCACACTGCCCTTCCCTTCCTGCCCCCTTCCCTCTCTCTCTCTTTCTCTCTCTTTCTCCTCTGTAAAAATAAACTGACCACCACGAGGCTAAAATAAGCGGCTGAAACAATGAGTGGAGCTGTGTGGCATTCCTCAC
The DNA here is from genome assembly GCA_030014215.1 of Clariallabes teugelsi. Taxonomy (NCBI): domain Eukaryota; kingdom Metazoa; phylum Chordata; class Actinopteri; order Siluriformes; family Clariidae; genus Clariallabes; species Clariallabes teugelsi. The sequence goes on from JAQMYG010000033.1 coordinate 2,118,209, forward strand.
CGGACTGTGACCCCTCTTACTGCTTGGGGGCCTTTGGGAACTGAGACGCATCCCAAAGTTCAGTTTAAAAAAAGCCCATAAAATAGTGGTTAGAGTGAGTTTCCTAAGACACATCTGTGTGTATTTTGGAGACGGCCAGGTTTTTGGGGTTGAAACCTTTTTGTTCAGTCTGAAGAGGAGAACTGGACGCGGAGTTTCGATCACTCGCTCGACTATGAGCACTCGTGTCCATTTTATCTGAAGTTTATTCATGTGAGTCGTGTTTGGTCTGGCTCGCTGTGAAACACAGTCATAGCTGGACTCTGTCCCGGATGCCAGAACGCACCGAGCACACAGTTAGTTAGTTTTGTTTAGTTTTGTTTGTTTTTTGTTAATAGTCAGACTTAAACAAACATTACAATTTTCTAAGAACTTGCTTAGAGTTCGTACTGATTATTTTGGTATCCTGATTGTAGATAATTTAGATTTTATACACAAAACGTAGACTTTGTAGGGTGCCTCATTTGTAATGCGCTTTATTTACAATTCCTGAGAACGTTTCGCAACCGTGCAGAGTGTGGTCTACTGTTCAGATGCCCAGGGTTAAACTTTTTCAAACGTTTTTTTCACGTTACACCCATAAACTATTTTGTATTTTATTGGGGTTTTATGACAGACCAACACAAAGTGGCACATCATTCTGAAGTGGAATAAAAATGATAAATGGTTTTCAAAATGTTTTACAAATAAAAATCTGGAAAGTGCGGTGTGCATTTGTATTCAGCCCCTTCACTCTGATACCCCGAACTAAACCCAGTGGAGCCAATCGCCTTCAGAACTCACCAAATTAGTAACTAGAGTCCACCTGTGTGTAATTTAATCTCAGTATAAATACACCTGTTCTGTGAAGCCCTCGGAGGTTTGTTAGAGAACATTAGTGAACAAACAGCATCATGAAGCCCCAAGGAACACAGCAGACAGGTCTAAAGTGTAAAACATTTCACAGAGCACTGTTCAGTTTATCATCCGAAAATGGAAAGAGTACGGCACAACTGCAAAACTAGCATGACATGGACGTCCAGCGAAACTGACAGGCCGGGCAAGGAGAGCATTAATTAGAGAAGCAGCCAAGAGGCCCATGGTGACTCTGGAGGAGCTGCAGAGATCCACAGCTCAGGTCAGAGAATCTACAGTATTAGTCATGACCTCCACGAATCCTGGTCTTTATGGAAGAGTGGCAAGAAGAAAGCCATTGTTCAAAGAAAGCCATAAGAAGTCCCGTTTGCAGTTTGTGACAAGCCATGGGGGAAGGATACAACAAACATGTGGAAGAAGGTGCACTGGTCAGATGAGACCAAAATCTAACTTTTTGGCCATAATGCAAAACGCTATGTGAAGCGGAACATGAACATTGTGCATGGTGGTGGCAGCATCATGGTGAGTCTCTTCAGCAGGGCAGCTGGTCAGAGTTGATGGGAAGACGGATGGAGATAGAGACAGGGCAATCTCAGAAGAAAGCCTTGTAGAGTCTGCAAGTGACAACATTGGGGCGGAGGTTCACCTTCCAGCAGGACAACGACCCTAAACATACAGGCATAGCTACAATGGAATGGTTTAGATCAAAGTATATTCAAAGTCTAGACATAAATCTAGCTGAGAATCTTAGGCAAGACTAGAAAATCGCTGTTCACAGACGCCCTCCATCCAATCCGACTGAGCTTGAGATGTTTTGCAAAGAAGAACGGGCAAAAATTGACTTCCAGCATGAACTTCCAGCCGCTTAACACACAGTATGACTGCACGACAATTCCTGCTATCTGTTATCACCCAAATGAGGATGGGTTCTCTGTTCAGTCTGGTTCTTCTCAAGGTTTCTTCCTACACACACACATTTCATACACATTTCAATAATTTTCTTTTGATTGTGTAAAGCTGCTTTGTGACAATGACAATTGTTAAAAGCGCTATACAAATGAAATGTAATTTAATTGAATTAAAAAAAATTCACTCTCTAGATGTGCAAAGCTGGTAGAGGTGTACCCCAAAAGACTTGCAGCTGTAATTGCAGTGAATGGTGGTCGTACAAAGTATCGACTCAGAGGAGCTGAATACAAATGCACACCACACTTTTCAGATATTTATTTGTAAAAACATTTTCCTTGCACTTAACAATTGATGTATTTGTAGTTAAATCTATAAATTGTTTGATTTGTATGTTAAAATTACAGTATCTAAATTAGAAGTTTATATTACATAGGTCTTTTATATTACAAACCTGTACAAAGTCTTAAGATGTATTTTCCGTTCATGAGCTTTACCACATTATGATAATATAAGAAAGAAAGTATGTAATTTTGATTGGCACCCTGTTCAAGTATCCTGGAATAGGCTCCAGGCCCCTAAATATAGGATAAAGCGGTATAGAAGAGTGAGTGAGTGAGTGAGAATGTAATTTTTCCCAAAGGATCTGGATGATATACACACACGCACACTTCAGAAAAAGAAAAACGTATAATATTTGAATACGGAATGTATGGCTATATGTTATATATTTATATACTTATATGATAATATTCTATTAATATATATACATCATACTATTATTTTGGCTGACTCTGTGTGTGTGTATATACATATACACACACCTCAAATGACCTTGTAATCGTCTCTCTAGCTGAGATTCTAACAGTGCTAACAGTTTTCGAGTGAAAGAACAGATGGTGATTTGAGACGGTGCACATTTTGAGGTTAAGTTGCTGATTTTTCTTCTTTTTTCTTTTCTTTTTTAAACGTCTGAGAAATATTTACAAGAGCAGGGCGTAAGCCGGGGAACGGACGAGTGATGAAGAGGTAAAATACACAGTTACAAGGAATGCAGAGAGAGAGAGAGAGAGAGAGACGGTGCAACGAGTTTATTCTGCTTGAGAGGAAAAGACAATGTTTACCAGCTTACACCCAGACAGTTTAGTGTCCTACACAGGGAACAGAACATCTCACGATTGAATCAATGGCTAACTTGGCTTCTACTTTTACTCCGACTCCGTGCCACTGAAATTCAGCAGCTCAGAATTCAGCAGTTCAGTCAGCCATTTTGGTTCTATTCCAAACAACAGAATCTTCTACCATATTGGCTCCATCCTCTGTTTTAACCAGTAGAATTTGATGAATTTAAGAATCATGGATTCTCACAGTTCGTACTAGAAATTTGGCTCCGTCCTAAATGCTCTGTAAAGTCCTTATGTTTGAACACTTGTACATGGTAAATACTTTTAAATATTACATCATGGGATCCAATCTGGGACACGACCTCAATTTCTCGGCTTCCCTTAATGCTGACGAATTGACGAATCTCTTTGTTACTGTTAGGGGAAAAAAGGCACGCTCTTGACTCCTACAGCGACATCAATCATGCAAAGAGTATGACATCATGTCTAAGTCAGCACTTATTCTCTTATCTAAAGCTCTTTCTTCCAGCAGTTCTTCCAGCAGTGCATTCACCCATCTAACTGCTCATGTTACAGAGAGCCTTAATCTCGCTTTCATCACGTCTCCTGATCTCACGCAGTGAGGCGTTTATTTACGCCATTGCTATCATCTGGTCTGTGATAAGGGCAAATAATCATACTTGGTGACTTATCTCCAACTTTCAGAATAATATTTATTTCAACAAGCTTAAAATGTCATTTTTTCCAAGTTGGAGAAACTTGCTGACACTGGAGACTCCTTCCATAAATGGTAAATACAGTAAATGTGTCGTTGCAGGAAACGTTGCCAGATCAACGCCTACTGTATATACAGCATGTTTTTAAAGAAACTTCTGATAATTCAAAATCTAAAGAGCATACTGAAGGCAAACAGCTATACGTCAGGTCTCCTCCGCTCCTTATTGTGCTGCAGTTTTAAAATCAGTGTTCAGATGTGTCTGGTCTAAATTGAGCTAACTGAGATAAGGCAGAGCTTCTTGTGATTGGGAATGAAAGTGATACGCTATCTCGAGCCACCAAAGGCCAGAGATCACACACTGACTCCGGGCATCGTTTTTGACATGACTGAAATGCAAGATGCACATCAGCAAAGTCCGCAGAACAGCTTTCGAAATATCTTTGAAATGCAGTTTCAGCTCCAGGACAGATTGAACGCTGGGGGCAAGAGGTTTACAAGGTTTGGGGGCAATATGTGCTTACGACACCAATGAATCCCACAATTTTAAACCAAGTAACGTCCCTACTTTGCACATACACATACATACACACACATACACACACACACACACACACACACACACAGTAGCTGCTATTAAAGCATTTAATGTATCGTTTATCCTCCTTTAATTATCTTCTCTTTTTATGTTCACAGATAGATAATTTACATATTTTAGATATGATAATGATGCATTGTTTACTTAACTTTGGTATCACTTAGTCAGACAGCCCCTGGATCGTGAGAGCTGGGGGCGGGAGGTCAGAGAGCAAGACAGCAGAACTTTCTGCATAATTGACACATTCCTCAGCAAATCATTGTGCTTACAGAATTAAGAGTTTACTGTTTTTTTTTTCTTTGCCACCCTAGGCAATTGTCTAGTTTGCTTATATGAACGTGGCGGCACTAGGTGAAAGGAGGATATTAGTGGAGCAGGTGGAGTATTAGCACTAGAAGCTAATCCAGAAGATAAAAACTAACTACCTGTTGTTTAATGTAGCTCACTAACATTGCTAGCTAATGTTCAGAGAGAAATTTGTCTAGCTAGAAACATGTAAATGATTAAGTAACACCCGGAAATTCAGAACAAGCTAATATATTAAAATAAAGTTTTTACTTTTATAGTCATATTATGGGATCTTATTTTAATTTTGAAAATAGAAATTGAAACAAACTTGAACAAAAAAAGCCAGAAATAAAAAAAAAATGGTTAAATAAAACAAAAACAAAGAAAGAAGAGAAATTTTAAAAAAATACTGAAACTTAATAACCTTAATAAACTTATAACTTATTTTGAAATCACGAATTTAAACATAGTAACTTAGAACTTGTGCTTAAAATACAACATTTAACTTAGTAACTTAAATTTATGTTTAAATTAAAACTTTTAACTTAGGAAGTTATTGTTTATGTTTAACAATAAATATATACATATATGTGTAGTGTGCAATCACATCTACAAACCTGTCTTTGTGTTACTGTCTCTATTGCTGCTATTTGGAATTTCCTTCAGGATCAATGAAGTATCTATCTATCTATCTATCTATCTATCTGTCTGTCTGTCTGTCTGTCTTATAACTTTTCCTGTAGTAACTTATGACAAAAACTATAATTTGCTGAGAAATGTCAAAATTTGCTGAGAAATGTCAAAAAAAGGCTACTTGCTATCAAACGTTTCTCACATTTCACATGGCTAACTAAAATTACAATTTATACTGTAAAGCCTATATTGAAAGTAGAACTTTTAACATAAATAACCTATACATTGTCATTAATGTGTAAAAGGAAAAAGATAATTGATTATAATTACACAGTTAATATCATGTTGGAAATTACATGTCATGTTGAAATGATAACTTTTAACATACATAAACTTTGTAACCTACACAAGAGGGGAAAAGGTCTGATAATTTGCAGTAATTTCACTGCTGTTCTGTGCTGGGTAACATGAAAGAGAATTGCATTCTTCTACTTAAACATAATGAATACTTGTAAACTGAATTGATAACTTACACAGCTTAGAACCTGTATCAAAATTACAATGTTTCTGATTCTAATTAGCAAGTCATCCAGATCCTGTGGGGAAAATTACACATACTTTCTTCCCTTTATGATCATAAAGTGGTGATTCTTATAAACTGAAAATACATCTAAAGACTTATACTGTAACATAAACTTACAGTATTCAAAAAATAAGAAACTTCTAATACTGAAGTTTTAACATCAAACAATATTGTAGATTTAACTACAAATACATGATGTAATGCTGGTAAACTATCATTTTAACCTATTTAGGTTATTACTTATATTGTCATTACAACTTTTAAATTGTATAACCTGTAACTTGCAGTGCAAACCAAAAAAAGTTATTTAGGATTTTCTCATCCTTTCAGCACCTACAGATTGGAACTTCCTCCTAGCTGGCTAAATATTTAACAGGTTCTGTGTTTCTGTGTTAATAATGTTAACTTGTGACCCATTAAACAGGAAGTGCTTTATCTTAGGCTGAAGAGTTAATTACTCAGGAAATACCTGAAAATAAAAACATTAAAACAAGAACGCCACCCAGTTTTGGATGCTAGTACACATTAGCCGAGCGCTTCTTTCTCCATGTTTATACGATGGCTCAGACCTCCCTGTGTTATAAGCACTTTATGCTTGTGTTTATAAACACTTCTTAGTGCTTCTGGATTTGAGGGCAAACAGGCGCGTAATGTGACGCTATTCCGGATGTGCATGGAGATTCATAATATTACAAATAATACCTTTTAAAAGTGCTTCCCTCAAATCTACAATTGTTTGAGGTTGTGGTGAGTTTTCATGTTTGTTTACCTGCTTTGGTTTCTCAGGCCGCCTGGAAAGAGAACAGATGTTAATTAAACATGCTGTAGTTTAGGAAGGATTTTCATCAGGGATAAATTTTTACAAAATCAGATTGTAGGTGTTACTCAGGACGTGTCACCGCTTAACAACTAACACTAAAGAAAAGAAAAAGGGTAGGGAAAAAGGTAGGTCGGATTATAAAGAAAGGATGGATGGATGGATGGATGGATGGAGAAAATGCAAAAAAGAGAGGGAAAGGTAAATTATGGAAGCATAAAAATTGGGGGGGGGGGGGGGGTATGCAAAGATAATGAAAAAATTTATCCTGGCAAAAATAGAAATAAAAAACAAAAATAGAAATATGAGAAGTGTGAAGGAAGGAAGGAATGATTAGAGGAAGAAAGAAAAATGGAAATGAAAAAGAAAAAAGAAAGAAAAGGGAAAGAAATAAAGAATAGGAGAGAAAGAAATTAATAGCGGTAAGAAAGAAAAAGGGAAATAAATAAAAGGAATAAAAGGGAAAAAAGGAAAGAAAGAAAAAAAGAGGAAGGAAAAAGAACATTTTAAATATTTTAAAAAAAGAATAATAATTTAGATTTTTTTTTTTAAACTACACTTGTAAAGTGTGTAACCTTTTTAATTTAAGTACATTAAAAGAGATCTGTGATAATATGAGAAAATCATGTTGTAAATGCACAAAATTACTGGAATGTTTAAGCATATACAGTAAATGAATTTCTATATGAAGCTCACTACAGCCCTGTACACACCCCAACCCCCAGCTCTCTCTCGCAGCATATGTCCACCACATCCCCCCCCCACCCCCCTTCATTCTTTGTCATAAATTAGTGTTAAACTCTCAGGCTAATGTAATTAATGCACTCCCATGGATGCTGTGCATTTTTCCCATAGGTCTCCATCACGTTTCTCAACTCATCGCTCTTATCAAACAGCTGCTGCATCCAGCTGCTGCTCCACGTCTGATCAACTGTCCACATTCAACACCGCCCCCCCCCCATCCG
>JAQMYG010000033.1:2196009-2207250 GCA_030014215.1 Clariallabes teugelsi
AACATGCAGAATAATCACCATTTAAATCTACATACTGATAACGATCAGTCAAATAGGATCTGAGCCACGAGAGGGCCGTTCCCTTAATTCCTACCACGTTTTCTAATCTGTGAAGAAGAATACTATGACACACACTTTGTGTAAAATTAAACACTACATTTATTCCTCTTATTAACATGAAATTATCATCAAACACACACGCACAACCTTGAACACTGCAGTAAATGAGGTCCACTTGCTTTGATGGTGTGTCTTTCTGTGTGTGTATGTGTGTTTGATGATAATTTCAGGTTAATAAGATGAATAAATGCAGTGTTGGTTTAAATATTTATTTTCACAGTGACAACGTGCAGGAATCAGTAATCAATAGTTAGAGTCTATAACATTGATAGCTGTGTGTTTGTGTGTGTGTGTTGCAGTTGGAGGTTTGTGATTTATCTCTTTGCCTTCGTTGGTGGCCTGCTCGCTCTCATCGACGTGAGTAATTCTCTCTCTCACCTTCAGTAAACACAAGTCCTGCTCCCTTTGTGTTTTGTTTGCAGATGTATTTGGGTGTGTGTGTGTGAGAGGGTGGAGAGGGGGAGAGTGTGTGTAACATGTATCTCTGTTTGTGTGTAGAAACCATGGCTGTATGATTTGGAGGAGATGTGGAAGGGATTCCCAACTCTGGTGAGTCACACTACAGGAATGTGTGTGTGTGTGTGTGTGTGTGTGTGTGTGTGTGTGTGTTTTAACAGAGTTTTCTCTCTCTCTTTCTCTCTCTTTCTTCCTCAGACTATCTTACCCTCACAGTATTGGTACTACATGCTGGAGTTGGGATTTTATCTGTCTCTCCTCTTCAGCGTGGCTTCAGATGTCAAACGCAAAGTGAGTTTTATGCATGCACACACACGCACACACACACAGAGCCATTCCTAATTGATGGTTTCAGATGAAAGTGCACCTTTGAAGCTCACATCTGACTGCAGGCTCCGCCCCCATCTGTTCCTGTACCACAGATAGAACTGTAAATAGAACAGGAAGTGGAGTCACTCCTGGATCCAGATGTGGAGACATGGCCTTTATGTGGTGAAATAAATAGTGTGTGTGTGTGTGTGTGGTGATTATAGACCTGCAGAGGGGTCGGCCTTCCCACGTACGGTTTTCCATAAAATGGTTAATGGTTTGTTTGGGTCAGGTTCCAGATAAGGAGTCGTTTAAGGAGTCGTTTAAGTAAGGAGTCACTTAAAGATTGGTTAAATGATCGCTGATAAAGTGGCTTAAGGAGTCTCTTAGGGAGTCTCTTAGGGAGTCGGCTAAGGAGTCATTTGATGAGTGGCTTAAGGAGTCTCTTAGGGAGTCGTTTAATGGAGTCGGCTAAGGAGTCATTTAAGGAGTGGCTTAAGGAGTTGTTTAGGGAGTCGTTTTTATTGGCTAAATAATGCATTATTGGGGCCTAGATATTTAAACATCTGTATGTGAGAGTTGTTCGTGTAGGAGTGCTGACGAACACAGGACACTCATGAGTCCAGCTGTTACACATCATCCTCCCTCTCTGTCTCTCTCTCTCAGGACTTTAAAGAGCAGATCATCCACCATGTTGCCACCATCACACTGATCAGTTTCTCTTGGTGTATGAACTACATCCGCGCAGGAACGCTCGTCATGTTCCTGCACGATTCCTCTGACTACCTACTGGAGGTACACACACACACACACACACACACACACACCTATACTCATGTGCAGTTAAATGATGACCTGTTTTAAAATAAAATATACAGGAAGTGCAGGAAGTCAGAGAAGACAAACGGGAAATAAGAGCAGAAAAAAGTGATGGGCAAAGTAATAAAAAAGGAGGCAGGGGAGGAAAAATATGAGGAAGGGAAGGATGGAAGATGAAAAGAAGGAATAGTTAAAAGAAAGGCAGAGAGGAGTAAAGGACAGGAGAGTGACGGAGTAAAGGAAGGAAAAAATGTGGGTGAGGAACGAGAACAGTCAGGAAGAAGAATAGAAACGAGCAGCGTTCAGTTTTCATGACTCATGGTTTGTAATGGCTCTGTCTGGTGATGGTGAAGGAAACTCGTGAAACGGCGCCATCTAGTGGAACTAAAATACTCTCTCTCTCTCTCTCAGTCAGCGAAGATGTTTAACTACGCAGGATGGAGGAAGATGTGTAACTACATCTTCATCGTGTTTGCTATGTTCTTCATCATCACACGACTCCTCATCTTCCCTTTCCGGTACCACACACACACACACACACACACACACAGTGATAAAGAGGGAGATAAAGCCTTGTGTAACCTCTGTGTGTGTGTGTGTGTGTGTGTGTGTGTGTGTGTGTGTGCGCGCAGGATCCTGTACTGTACGTGGGTGTATCCTCTGACACTCTACCCGCCGTTCTTCGGTTATTACTTCTTTAACGGGCTCCTGCTGGTGCTGCAGTGTTTACACGTGTTCTGGGCCGTGCTCATCATCCGCATGGCACTGCGCTTCCTGCCTCGCAATGTACAGTTACACACACACACACAGTTTCTAATAGAATCACTGACTCACGTTGTTCCTTTATTTCTTTTAACGAAACTTTATATGAAAATAAATGTCACCTCACATCTTAATCTTTCTGTTTTACTCGCCCCTTATTCTTATTCTTCAGGAGATCGTGGAGGACGAGAGGAGCGACAGAGAGGAGACGGACGACACGGAGGACGACGACGAAAATGAGGAGAGGAACGGAGAGATAAAGAAGCACAGACTGTTACGGAACGGCTACACCACCTCGCACAACAACAACCACCGCAACCACCAGAAAACACACTGACAGAGAAACACACACACACACACACACACACACACACACACACACACACACAGAGAGAGGGAGGTTCCAATTATGTTCTCTTTTCTTCACTCCATACACACACACACACACACACACACACACACACACCATATGATCGTGGGTTTATACTGTACTGGTACAGATGCTGCTCAAGGCCCAGACAGGAGTCTTGGGGGAGGGGGGGGGTGTCATCAGGTCACATGACCACCCTTTGGTCTTCCATTGGTGTAACCTAGACATTTTCCCAAAGGATTTGAGGTAAATTATGTGTAAAATAATAGCTTTATTTTACATCACTCACGAGTCGTAAGTAGCCAAGGAGCTCCATCGGGTTCCTGCGATTATCTGCAATTAATCGAGTCATTTGAGCGTGAGATGTTTCAGTAGTCACCTATAGCTAGAGATGTGGGGCTGTAACCTGGGCTGGGTGCGATACCGTCTATATACTCTCATACCAGAGAGAGAACTGTCGTCTTTTGTTTAACGAATTATGTGCCTTATGCGTCACGTGTCCTCATGTCCACCACCGTATGTATGGAATATACGTACATGTTGCAGATGGTACACTAAGAGTGTATTAAAGCAGTACATCTAGGACACATCCTCCAGCAGCGTTTTTAAGCCACGACTCTTAACCAGGTAGCTAATGTCTTTAAAAAAAATAAATAAATAAAAAATCATGGCTGCATCCCAAATTCCGACGTGTCCATTCCACACACACTAAATAATTACTCTGAGACCGGCCATGTTCCAAATTACATACTAATATACTAAATGATGTGCCATGTCCAAAAAACAAAGTGTTGTGAAACACTACCAGAACATAACCAGTTTGGGTCAAATAAAATTTTGTAGTGGTTGAGGTGCTGGACTGTAAAAAGAGTGGCTGCGTTCCAAACCACACTAATAATAATAATAATAATAAGACAGCCTAGCAGTAGAAAATTGCGTACTACCACAGAAAAGTGTTCATTCTTTTTTTCCCCCTCCTTTTTCATTGTTCTTTTTTTACTCCTTTGTTTTAAACACCTGCTGCATTCTCACTCCACCTCCAAACCAAAAGTTTAACTTTAACGGTGTTATTTTACTTTTCTGTACATTGAGCTGACATGATGGAACGATGTTACGATGATAACGGAGATAATAATAAACCAATGAGAACCACAGATGAAGTGAGGTGTTATGTGAAGCGTCTTGTCGATCAGGAGGAAGGCGGAGAACGTCCACAGTAGTTTGAGCTGAAAGGGGGAACACGAGTAACTACTGTGTACAACTGTGGTGAGCAGGAAAAGCACCTCAAAACTAGTCGACCTTGATGAGATCCTTGTGGACTCCAAGAAGTTGAAACACTACCAGAACATAACCAGTTTGGGTCAAATTAAATTTTGCCGTGGTTGAGGTGTTTAACTGCTCAGAAGGTCTCAGGTTCAAACCCCAACCCCACCAAGTTTGCCACAGTTGGCTCTTTGAGCAAAGCCTTTAACCCTCAACTGCTCAGATGAAAAAATGAGATTAATGGTAAGTCACGCGGGATAAGAGTGTCCGAATGTAAACGTTCCTTAACTTGGGCAGACCACCCCAATATGGAAGTTTTCTCTGGGCGCTCCACTCCCCATCCATTGACCCCATCTTACTTTCTATCTTTTACTATCTTAGTTTCTTCTTCTCTTTTTTTTCTTTTTAATAACCCCATGCACGAGTTCATGACGTTCTTGACAATTGTGGTTCCACTTGCTGTACCTAACTGAAGGTTTACAGGCCGCTCGACAAAACACCGTAAAAATGGAGCCAAAAATCAAAGAAAGAAAGAAAGAGGGAGAAAGAAACGATCAGCAACCTCTACGTTCTGGTACACTCTTAACTCTTACCACAGGGCTGGTGGTAACTCAGTGGTTAACGCTTGAACAAGGCCCTTAACCCTCAGCTGCTGATGTACTGGTGTGTACTGCAGCTCATCAGATCATGAAAGATTTTTTTTTATTGATGAAATGTATTTATTTAATCAGTGTGAAAAAGTCTTACATCATAAACCACATGTACAGTAGAGTGCCAAATAGATAACCAATAAAAACAATAACAACCCAATATTATTGTGTGCTACAGGGTTAAATAGTTCTGAGGAGAGTTCATTTACTGGCAAATCGGAGACGTTTCGAAAAAAAATAAAATGCTGCAGTAGTGAAGTGTTGTAATTTTTGTATTGAAGATGACCAACAGCTAGAATAGAATGAGCGTCTTTAATAAAAAAAATAAAAACAGAAACAAGCCAGAAAATGTTCGCTCCACTCCACAGTAACCCGTACTCGCTGCGTCCTGAAAAGTCTACTAAAACATCGCTGTACAAATAAACATTTGCGTTCTGGTTCACGTGAAGAAAATGGAAATCAATGTAGTATGAACTGATTGTTTTTTTTTTTTCCTACCTTCTGTACCTTTACATCCGAGAAAACCCAAACACGTAGCTATCTGACGACTTGATCTAATGATGACGTGGACTTTAGATCTTCAGGTTTGTATCGCTGTGTTTGTTACAATAGCGTGTTCGTGATTTTAAAAAATTATTGATGTTGTAAAAAAAAATTTTTTTTTGTGAAAACATGCTCAACTCAGATTCCTACAGAGAAGGAGAATTTGTTTTTCTTTTTTAAACTGTAGCAACTGTATTATAATAAATACAAGCAGAACAATTAAATACGTGGACATGGAACCATAAAACTGAACACGAGTTTGCAGCTACATTCGCTAAAATGATAAATTAGTTTTTAACCAGAGGTGCCAACGCGGCTCACAGGCAGAGGGAGGAAGAGATTCGGGCAGGGTTTTTTTTCCCCACCTTTGTTCCGGATAAACACCAAAACAGCAGTAAGGAGACAGTGATGGAGGTGAGACCAGAGGAGATCAACGGCCTGTGCTTGAATCGGCTCTCACAAATCAGAAAGCACGGCTAGCCTCGGACACGCGCTACGCATCCCTGCGTCCTGCCACTTAACCACGTTTTACTGACAGTTATTCGACGTTAGCTATCTCGCGAAAGCCTGGATTTACAGATCCACGGGTCAACTAGATCACGGTGGCGCAAACCCGAAGGAAAAAGCTTGAAGAAAGCACACGTCTTTTGTGTCCCTCGTCCTTTCCCCTTCAGTTAGCGTCGTTCTAAAAACCACAGCAGAACTGTAAATGTTGGCACCTCTGCTGCTGTGCAACACTGACGAAACGCTGATCAAGGTGGATTAAAAGAAGAAATGCAAAAACTGACTCTCTAGACAGGTTCCTTCAATATATCTATATACAGTCGGTAGAAGTTAAAATTTACTAAACACTGAGCAGGATCGACTAACACCGACACTCTCCATTACACCCCCCTTACGTCTGCTTAGTAAGTGCAAATAAGATTTAAATAGCAATAATAATAACAATAAAAATAAAAACTGTTTCATAGGCTTAAGATTTTTTTCGCTTAACTGTGCTTCGTGACAGATTGTAGCATTCACGCGTGTTAGGAGTTACGCAGATGTATGTATAAGAAGTGTCAGACGGGATACGGGAGGGATCCCGTATTGGAAAATGTGGATGGGAAAATGTTGATGGTGTGTGTGTGTGTCAGGTATGACCACGTTGGTCCATATTTTTTGGGAAATGAGGATGAGATTCTAGGGCGGACAGAAATCAGCGAAGTACGGGTGCTGGAGCGCCTCCTCAGCCGAGATCCTCTGCACTGGGTTGCATTTCAGAAGATTCTGTGGAAGAAAGGTGGATTCGTTATGAATGAATGAATTAATACAAAGAAGTTTAGATAATGATGACGTCATCTGCGACACTGTGATTGGCTGTTGTACTTCGTGATGCAATAACACACGACTTGGACGATGGAATGAAATGTGAAAGTGCGACCGACGTACCTGCAGTAAATCCCGTCCCGTGCTACTGAGTTTAGGGACGACGTTGACGAGCGACGTGGTCGCAGGGTACATGGGATACGGCTGAGAGTAGGAGGAGGAGATCAACGAAGCAGAGTTAGTGTTACCGACCCTTAGATCAGATCGAAAGTCATGAATTCATAGAACGAAGCAGTGTGAAGGAGTCTGGAGTACCTTATAGTCGGGGAGTTTGGTCATGGTCTGCCACTGCTCCTCTGTGGGTGTGCCTAATAACGTGACGACGACGTGTTAAAGAAAGTATAAAACAGCCGAAAACCCATCAAACACACGTTATAGATATCAAATCATCAGTATAAATAAAAAGACAGCTGCAGGATATCTAAAGATGCGCTTGAGCTGGTCGTCTACGTCGTTCCCGGGGAACAGCGGCCGCCCGGCGTTCGCCAGCTCTGGAAGCAAACAGAATAAAAACGTCACGTCCTCAACGTATATATACATATATATTTTTTCATCTGAGGTAAACGATGTAACTAGATGTGATCTACCTGCAAATATGCACCCGGCTGACCACATGTCGATGGAGGTGGAGTACAGCTTGGCACCGAAGAGAACATCCGGCGGCCTGTACCACAACGTCACCACCTGAAACGCGTCAATCACAAGCAGGACCGCACTAACGCTAGTGTTACGTTTTGTCCGTTTATAGCTACGCTGATCTGTGTTGTAGTAGATATGAACACCAAGTTTATATGAGGTGAATGAGGTGTCGCTATAGAAACGATAAAGTATTAGGTCAAGAGTTCATATAAAGCACTTTTGGACGGATCAGAACACGCTGTAACAATCGTCTTACCTCTGCTGAGTAACATCGGACGGGGATCCCGAACGCTCGGGCCAAACCGAAGTCAGCCAACTTCAGTTCACCGTTCTTAAAGGAGAACCAAAAAATATATATTAATTGATGAATGTAAAAACATAACATATAAGCTTAAAAGATATCTAGCGTTATTATTATCCACCTTTTCACCCTGTCTGAAACTCACATGCTACTTTAAATATTACACATCATTAATATGATACATATGAAGTGGACCAGAACGCCGTTATCACTACTAACACGGGAATCACCAGTCACCTCCCGATACCATATTATCACAATACCTCGGTACTGATTCAATTTATATTGATTAAGATTCTTTACTTGTCAAGATTTTATAAATATCCCGATTCGATATTACATTTTCCCCAGATTTTGTTACCATTTAAACCTTTAAAAACATTTGAGTAATTAAATGTAGCCTGTTCATTATAACATCAGTTATAACTAATTGATGTTTTCCCATCTCTAACAATTAAAGCTTCCAGTTCGGCAGAAGTGAAAACTCATCCATGTACCCTGTTGATGAGCAGATTTTGTGGCTTGAGGTCTCGGTGAAGGACGTTGCGACTGTGGCAGAAGGCGAGTCCTTTCAGCAGCTGGTACATGAACGACTGTGGCACAAAAAAAAAAAAAAAAAGCTCAGTGACTCACTCAGGCCACAAAACAGAGTCTGATATGAGAGAGAGACAGAGAGGGAGAGAGCACCAACCTTGACGATCTCGGGATCCAGGTCGCCGTTGCAGCTGTCGAAATATTTCTTCAGATCCTGCAGGATGGAGAGAGAAATAAATTTAATAATAAAACGCATCACTACGATACAGAAACGGTCACAAATTCTGCTAACATCATTAGCGCCCGCGGAGTCTTACCTGGTCGCAATATTCAAAGACTAACGTCAGCTTTTTGTCGCTGTGCAGCACATCATGTAGCCTGTGAACAAAATACAAATCATATAGAAACAAGTCAGGGCTGAAACTCTTCACACACACACGCACAGGAGGATACTTCCTAGACGACGCCTACCTCACTATGTTTTTATGCTTCAGCTCTTTCAGGAGGCAGATTTCTCTCAAAGCTGAGCTGGGAACGCCCTAAACAACAAGCACAAGAACATGTTAAAGTATCGCTTACTTCCAAATACGCCACAGAGACAATACACACACACACACGTGCGCTGATGTGCCTCTTACCTCGTCATCGTCATCCAGCCTGACCCGCTTCAGAGCCACGATCTCATGCGTCTCTCTGTTTTTAGCCTTAAACACCGTGCCGTAGGTTCCTGCAAGTGATGCAGTTACTATATTAACGCTTACATCTGAATAGTTTGCTGAAATTGGACATTGTATTACTGTATTGTATAACTGTAAATAAATTGTAACACTCTTTAAAGTGGTGTTACAGGAAAATTATCAACTTCATGCAAGCTAGCTTCAAAGGTAAATCTGGTTTGCCACTCCACCCTGTCGCTGATTATTTTCCCATAACAGCATGTTACAGAATTATTTTTTTCTTTTTTAACCTACGTACTGTATGTCACATAACCTTAAAAGATGTATGAAATATTGAACTAATATGAACTATTTTCTTTGGCATATTTGTCACACTTAAACGACTGAGATCATCATTTTACATAAAGATAATCCCAAGTTTTTAAATAAAGAATTAAATTTATAAAGGGGGAAAAAAAGCTGTCGAAACATACTGACAAAGTAATTCGCCCCCACCCCCCCTTTGCTAAACAGTGATTTTTGGAAAGCAGAGTTAAATTTCACTTGGCACATACCGAGGCCTGATTACTCCAGAACTGCTGAATCAATAAATCACGTTTTTTTCTTTCTTTTTTTTTTTAAAGAGGGGTGTTAGTGTGATGACCTATGACCTCGAGCTCAAGCACACTTGGGTTATGCAGCGGGACAACGATCAGAAACACACCTGAAAGTCCTTAAAAAAACCGTTCATGCACGGAAACCCTCCAATGTGGCTGAATTAAAACAATTCTGCAAAGAAGAGTGGATCAAAATTCTTCTCCACAGTGACGTGAAAGATTCGTTGGCAGTTTTTTTCCCCACAAAATTACTTTTTCACATATTTGGACAGATTTTTTTTTTTATTATTATTTTCGCTTTGGAACCCAAGGTTGCCATTTTTTTGTTTACACCAGATGTAAGGCAGGTCCAGGTATTTGTGGATAACGGCCCTCACCGTGGTTCGCCGGAGTCCCAAAGCCTTAGAAACGTAACCCTTTCTACTTTGTTTCTCCTCTGCTTTTTTAGAACGCTGCATGATGTCAGATCTGTTCATGCACTTCACCATGTCACACAAGTGATTTCTTGATTCAACAGGTCTGGCAGTAATCAGACATTTGTGTGGCAAGTGAAATTTAACTCGACTTTCCCCCAAAATCGTAGTTCATTCATGACTTAGCAAAAAGGGGGGCAATTACTTTTTCCACATAGGGCCAGGTAGGTCAGGACAACTTTATATATTATCATTTAAAAACTGCATTTTGTATTGACTGGGGTTATCTTTGTGTAATATTAAAAATGATGTGAATTATTTAAGTGTGACAAATATGACAAAAATATAATAATAATAATAATAATAATAATAAATCAGGGAGGGGGCAAATACTTTTTCGTAGCAATGTATATGTCAACCACGGTTTCGAAAATACTCGAAAGCCCAACTGGTCCCATGTTACAGTTCAGCTCTGAAGCTCTAAATAAAGCTCCAAGTCTCTGAGGCGATTCTTCAGCGCTAATGCTAATTAAGCCCCGATAGCCTCAGTTACGCTAACCGTTAGCTAGCAACCGCGCGCGCGTCTGTCCCAACCAGCACGAGCGCACAGGAAGCCAGACTCACCCTCTCCGATCTTCTCTAGTTTTTCATACTTCTGCATGTTTGAGCCAGCTCAAAACCAGCCACGGAGAGCTAACAGTGTAGCAGCCGATTTATTTTTTTTTATTTATCTTATATATAAATATCCAAACAATATCGCTTGTTCAGCCAGCAAGCTTAATTTTATCGCGCGGCCGTCAACAGAGAAAGCGGCGTACGGGGAGGAAGACAGCTGGTCCAAGATGGCGGCGGTGACAGTCGAGCCGTGTTTCAAAATAAAACTCCCTGCACAAGGGAAGAAGAAAACATGCCGCTGTGGTTAAACTTGTAATGTCATTTGTTTATGTGTAACTTTGTCAAATACTTCTAGTCTTTTAAAATGTATATATTCTGTTTCTAAATCCCTGCTTTGTAATGTCTTCTTTCGTATACTCATTGTGCTCTGCGTGTTGTTCCTGCTGAATTTTATTAGTTTTTTTTGTTCTATTATTACTATTATGGTTGTTTTCATTGCTAGTGTTGTTATTATCCACTGGCGTAAGTATGCAGGGTTGTCGGTTAAAGAGTTTGTAGAAATAGTTAAAA
This sequence comes from Clariallabes teugelsi, assembly GCA_030014215.1. Taxonomy (NCBI): domain Eukaryota; kingdom Metazoa; phylum Chordata; class Actinopteri; order Siluriformes; family Clariidae; genus Clariallabes; species Clariallabes teugelsi. Next base: position 2,207,015 of record JAQMYG010000033.1, read on the forward strand.
GGTTAAAGCTGAAAATAATCTGATGAGCTTTAATGTAACCAGTGATATTATTATTATTATTATTATTATTATTTTAGGTTGAAATCCACGTACATGTCTGTGTGTCTTTCTGTACAGAACTCTCTGTCTAACTTATTAATACAAAGAAATCCCATTCTATAAGGTTGAGTATCTTACGCCTTGTTTACACTAAGTCGTCCTTCTTTGGTGGTCAGACAAATACACTCCCTGTTCGG
>JAQMYG010000033.1:2231603-2242463 GCA_030014215.1 Clariallabes teugelsi
CCCCCCCCCCCCCCCCCCCCCCCCTCTCTCTCTCTCTAACTAAACACTTCTGCTTCTTCTTCTTTAAAGGGTTCTGATTTGTCGGATGACTTGAGCTCCGGCGTCTTCTCCTCTTACAGCAGTCTTACAGATGAGCGGAGCTTCAATGTCGATTGGTCCGTCTCCACCAACCAGCCGCCATCTATCAGCTTTAAAGGTAAACCCCCTCAGGTTACTCAGGTAATCTTCTCCCCGCATTTACTTTCAGTGATAACGTGACCATGTGTGTTTGTGTGTAGGCTTCGGGGTGGATATCTGGGTTGAGGATGTGAGTGGGAGGACTTTTAGGATCAGAGAAAGACTGAAGGTGACACTGGGCCATGTTGCCATAGGTATAAGTTCACAGGTGAGGAGTCTGATTTATTATTTTTCAAATTATATAAAATCGAATTAAATTGAACATTCTTTCTTTTGACACGCAATCAACAGACAAATATGGCGTCTTTTTGTGTTTTTAAAACAAAAAGGTCTCCATGAGAGCGTTCAGTTTAGCCACGCTAGATGGGAAGCTAGTCTCCCCTGACACAGAGGTTCTGGAGTCACGCATGTGGCTTCTTTGTGTCCCTGCTCCGGACAACAGCAACAACTGGACCTGGAGGATCCGAGACGGCAAAATGGAGACGCAAGAGGCTGACGGACTGCAGTCGGACACATGCTCTACTATCGCAGCCTGAACACGCTTTGGACACCACATTCCCCTTTTTCACTTCATTTATGTCATGATTTATTTTGGAATTGTGAATGAATGTGCTAATTGAAGCAATATTTCAATATTTTGAGCCAAATTTGAATATCTTTTTCCAGAGCAAGCATGTACCATAGACTTCTTACTGCTATTGACACACTTGCGGAGTGAAGTTATATTTTAGCACCCTCTGGTGCTTGTGAGAGACACCTTTTCCCTCTGATCACGAACCTTTGGTGCTTGGCTATTTTCCCCCTCTCTTTAAATAAAGATGGCAAAGATAAATAGATGTATTATAGCTAAAGATTGTGCTTTTTCTGTGTCAGAAACATGTTTAAAAAAAACAAATAAAACAGATACAGTACATTGAATAATTGCCATTAAGATTTTCTGTATGAGTGCATTGTTAACCTTATATAACTATATATTTAATAACTATATATTAAATAACTATAGTCTAGAAACACCAGTTTAGAATTAGAAACTGCAACTTAAAAATATTACTCAAAAATTTACGAGTGAATTAAGACCTGCTTAAGCAGTATTACATGAGACTGTATAGCTGGATATAGCGTGGCTGCGATGCAGTCATAGGCACGAGGCCTGAGTGCCGAAGCCATGACAGTCATGCTGATATTCAGTATCATTGATTGTGATATTGATTGACACCATTTATTATCAACAGATTATAATTAGTATATTTACTTAACCAGTTATTTTGCTCCTCCAAGACATATCCTTCCGTGACCGGTGGAACTAAGTAACCGCAACTGGCGGAGCTGAAGACCAACATTTAGCGAGCAACAGTTTGTTTTATTCTACTTTCGAATATCAGCTTCTCGGTTCTGGGTTCCGGGGTTGAATCCTATTTAGCATCAACTGGAAAGCTTGCGCGCTACGTAGGGGCACAATCCATTGTTCCACACACAAAGTAGTAGTGCCCTTGATCAGGGGTTAGAGTGGGATTTGGGATTCAGCATTGTGTTAGAATCTAGTTAGCTTTGTTGCTCATGTTAGCTGTGAACAGGACTTAGAAGCGATTACTAAGGGAGTTATCAGATGTGTGTTCTTGCTGAAACCCACATTGAGACCCACAGTTAGTGTAATTAACCACTGTAGAGCACCAGTGCTGTTACTGTCTATTATCAGCACTCGTCCAATCAGATTGCTCGGTCGGAACTAACTATCATATAATGTTAGATAATCATTCACAGCTCAGGACTGTTGTGTCACGAGATCAGAAAGAATCTTTAACTATCCATTAATGAGTAATGTATAAGGCATATAAATGAAGACCACCATAATGAGCTCTAACATTCTTTTACTGATCACTAGTTGAAAGTTTGACGATTTAACTCTCCTGTCAATAACATTGCGTTTATATCGTTGATGGTTAAGGAGCCATGCTGATGCTCTACCGTAACCTGCATTCTGGTACTTTTTCTCTGTGACTATTTCTAAGCTGGATTTCTCCCAAAATGGTAAGAAAAGCAGTTCTTGGAATGTTTACGCTTCAGTTAAATGCCATTGTAACTGCTTCGTCACTACCATGATGTGATATCAGCGTGGACACAACACAACATTCTCCTCACAGGATTCATATAAATACAGCGTCAAGGAGCAAATCTTTAGAATCAGTTTCTCGGTGACGTTTTCCTTTAACAGTCAGAGCGATTATGCAAACATGACGAACATCAGGACTTTTTTTTTTTTTTTTTTTTTTTTAGGTGTGTCTGCAGTTGCGACAATAAATAGGAAACGATTACTTCCTGCTTCGTTCTGATTGGTGCGCAGCCCTTAGCGGCGGGCTAGAATCCGATTTTTCATTGACACGATTGGTCTGTTCTGCGATAGTAGGCGGGGTGTGTGAAGCCGGTGTCGGTGAGGTGTACGTGACGCCATTTTAACGTGACCGCGGTGACTGAGAGAGAACTCTCCAGAAGGCTCGTTTTTTACAAGTTGAATTCACTCAAGAAGCGTTTCTTTTGTAACACGTGACAAGTAAGTTAATTCATATTACAATTATATTTTTCCTTCCTTTCAACGTTAATATAGTGTCACGTAGTCATGAGATATATATGTATGTAGGAAGTCAGATAGCTAAGTTGGCTCATTTTCTCCTCACACCCACATTTCGACGGATAACCACCTCCTGCTTTGTCATTGGTTCTTGCGTGATAGCTCGACCAATGATTTAATACGTTAAATAAGCATAAACCAATCAGAGGACAGGAGGCGGGATCTGACAGAATACTGGTTGGTTAAAAAAAGCCTAGCTTATGATGCTAACAGCTGGTAAAATTGCACGCGAACATATTATAGATGAGATACACGACTCTTTAAAATGTTACATTTAAATAAAAAATGACAGTGCTTAATAAATATAAATCTGTAACCCTGCCAGCTAAATGGTCAAATACTGTATATAGAAATGAGTTAGCAAGTTAGCGTTAATGAACTCTGTGTTTTGTTTATTTCGTTATTGCTAAAGCTTTTCGCTATGTAATTACAAGAAGCAGACATACAAGGTGTATATTTATTTATGTTTCAATCACAAGCCCTGGTTTTGTAAGTAACAATGAACGTGGCTAAGACCCGCCTACTTTCACAGGAAGAGGCCGGTTGATTGATTGACATGGCAGGTGACCAATCCGAGAGCGTTTCCCCTCAGCCCATTGTAGATTAGAGCCCTGTTAGCTTGGTTGGAATTTTTACACACTTTGTTCAGATTGCGATTGTTAAAAGGTTTAAGTCGTGCCAGACTAGTATACGCTCCGATATCGAGGCAAATTCATTTATATTATTATTTCTGATTTTTTTGTTGTTTCTTGTTGTCTTTTTTTTTCCCTTTTTTTTTTCCTTTCTCTATAAGATCTCTGAGGAAGGATGGGGAACGTCTTTGCCAATCTCTTCAAAGGCCTGTTTGGGAAGAAGGAGATGAGGATCCTGATGGTGGGTCTGGACGCCGCTGGCAAAACCACCATCCTGTACAAACTCAAGCTGGGCGAGATCGTCACCACCATCCCTACAATCGGTACGATGGGAACCGAACATTAACGTCCTTGTTCTCTTTCCTTGTGTTTAATGGGGGCTCAGAAACCAAGTAGGTGCATACTACCACCTCCTGTCTCATAGGTGATGTGTTGTAAAAATGCAAGTGTACCCGAGAACGGAGCACAAAGAGCAATGTGAACAATCGTTCCTGAGCACGGTACGAATCAGCCGTTCCTGCCATGAAAACGCCCTGAAACTCAGGATAGGTGGGAACGGCGGTCTGAGTCTTGTGAACCCGTGAAGTTTTATCACGGTGCAATAAAACAAAATGATACAGAACTGGGGTTAGATACCTGGGGAAAGTAGAAAGGTTTTAAGTGCCCTTTCTTGTTTTAAATAACAGGGCCGAGGTTTTAAAGCACTTCTCTTGAGACGTGAGAATCCGTGTTGTTCTCGCAGAGCATTATTATTAGTAATGGAGCACGACCTATAATCGAGGTTTTGTCTTTCCTGTTGTGCGTCTTGGTCTGGCTCGAGGGTGTGTCTGGAGTCAGAATGTAAAATTGACTCTGTGTGTGAACAAAAGGAAGCAACTATGCTTGTACAAACATTTATTTTTCGGCTTGTGCAGGTTAGAGTTCTTTGCCCCACCCTTAGTTTTAAAAAGTTAATTTCTTCTTAAGCGCAGCACGTCCTGAAGTGAGGCATTACACACACATGTAGAGCAATTAGGTTAAAAACATTTTTGTGAATGAAGTTATGACCTTTATATCAACGGTCACGTTTGTGTGTTTTTGTGCTGCAGGTTTTAACGTGGAGACGGTGGAGTATAAGAACATCAGCTTCACAGTGTGGGACGTGGGCGGTCAGGACAAAATCAGACCCCTGTGGAGACACTACTTTCAGAACACACAAGGTAACACACACACACACACAAACACACACACTTTCCTATAAACCGTTTTTTGCTTGTTTGTTTTTTTAGCTGTTTTGCGTCTCAACACAAATGAAAATCATTGGAATTAAAGCGTGTTATTTAATTCACCTGAGATTAGTTCAGTACTCCAGAGGAAATGCAATTCGAGAACATGCAAACTCCACATACACGGACCCTGAGGCAGGAATCGAACCGTCAACCCTGGAGGTGGAAGGCGATGGTGCTAACCACTACTTTTGCAACTTGTGATAATGAGACGCCATAAAAATGCCTTTCTGTTGCATCATTTGGAGTAGGTGTATCCAGTCAGGTTCAGTCACGGGCTGATCGACCGGTGCATCTCTGTTATAAGTGTAAAAACTAAATGGGAAAAAAAAAAAAAGATGTTCATGTGGAGGTCATATGTGGCGATAGATGAATCAGCACTCAAAAGAATTTGCGATTCATATCTGAATCTGTTATTCTTTTTCCGCATTTCTATTAAAAACACTTTATACTTCCTTTATTTGTAGAAATTGTCATGATGCAACATTTTCCTTTTATTTAGTTTCATGTTTCTCTTATTCAAAAAAAATAACCCATGACAGTGATGCGGTTGCAGTTTGTGATTATCTCAGAAGTAATCAGGAAGTTTGCTTTTGAGATTTTTAAAATATCAGTCATCATGCCGGTTCTCTCTCTCTCTTTCTGTCTCCCTCTGTCTCTCTCTCTCAGGACTGATCTTTGTGGTGGACAGCAATGACCGAGAGCGAGTAAATGAAGCGAGGGAGGAGCTGACGCGGATGCTGGCGGAAGACGAACTGCGCGATGCCGTTCTCCTCGTTTTCGCAAACAAACAGGTGACTGAATTCTGCATTCTGTGACTGAATCACCTTCTACTGGTTTTAGCGGAGTGTTTTAATCGACCTTTACGTGTATTAAATGCTCTTTCTCACACATTTAAGTTATAGCAATGATAAATATTAGCGTTATGATGACGTAGCGCCTGCTGTCGTTGGTGTTGTTTAGGACCTGCCCAATGCGATGAACGCGGCTGAGATCACGGACAAGCTCGGGCTGCACGCACTGCGCCACCGCAACTGGTACATCCAGGCCACGTGCGCGACCAGCGGGGACGGCCTGTACGAGGGCCTCGACTGGCTCTCCAACCAGCTCAAGAACCAGAAATGAACCATTCCACCCTTCCTCAGACCTGTGTGTGTGTGTGTGTGTGTGTGTGTGTGTGTGTGTGAGAGAGAGAGAGAGAGGTGTTGGCCTTGCCTAAATCTTGAATGGTCTCAGTATATTTTTATCCCCACAGAGAGCAAGAGTGTGTGTGTGTCATTTTACCAACGTGTGTGTGTGTGTGTGTGTGTGTGTGTTAGACTCGAATGCACCATTCAGCACAAACCTCAACGCTCTGAAGTCCTTCATAAGGGTTTAGGCTTCACTGCCTCCTGTGTGTGTGTGGGTCAGAAAATGTGCAAGTGTTTACTTAGCGTGTGTGTGTATGAGAGAGAGAATGTGTGTCTGCTTGGACCGTAGATCTACACGTTCTTACCTTACGTTCATTCTAGCAGGTGTGTCCCGCGGCTGCTTATTACACGTATGCACGTGACGCGTTGGCCCGTCCCGTGTCTCACGTGTTGGTCCGGCGTTCTTCACTCACACCTTCAGTTCGTACTTGACTTTTTTTTTTTCTTTCTTTCTGCGTTGTACAGTTTTCTTGCTTTCTGAATCTGTTAAGACGCTTAAATCTAACGGCCGGTTTTTAACACGGATGAGCACGCAAACCTTTCGAGTTCCCAGTTACAAAGTATGCAGGTCAGGCCACGCCCACAAGAAACTCAAAACATGCTAGTGTGAACGCGGAGGGGGCGGAGATACGTGATGATGCTGTTTATGTACACCGCCACCACCGGGGTCTTTTGGTCGTTTTTGGGGCGGAGTGTAGTTTTAGTGTTACGTGACATTTCATTTCATCTTCTATAAACGCGTGAGAGAGAGAGAGAGATGTTAGCTTGCGCATGCATGTAGTTTACTGCTAGCTAAGCCGCTTTTCATTGTTATCCGCGTCGGCTTGTCGGATTCGAATAACGTTATTTATTTGTTTAAGGTCAGTCGAAGAGAGGGTAACGTTAAGGGGCGGCGGCTTCAGTGGTGTCGTCTCAAATGTGTTTCTCTAAAGCTCAGAACGAGGACGGACACCAGCGTGCCTTTCTCTCTCTCACATACACACACACACTGCTCCTCCGGTCAGAATTATTCTTTATTTAAAAAAATAAATAAATAAATAGATTTCAGACAGTGGAGGAGGGATGGTTTTGCAATGCACATGACAATACTGCTCTGTCCTTTAGAGAAAGTATGAAGAACTGTACTGTTTGACATTTATAAGTCTTCAGTTTCTTCAGTGCGTCATCTGATCTGTACGTCACATGATCACTGATCGCTAAGCATGCTACTTGGCACGATACCAGATACGGCTAACGACAAAATGATGTTTAATCAGAGCGGTTTGTTAGCAGTCACGGTGTGTGTGTGTGTGTGTGAGAGAGAGAGAGAGAGAGAGAGAGAGAGAGTGTTGTGTGTCCTGACAGGGCGTGTGTAAAGCAGTATTTGCGAGCAGGATTGTTTGGTTTACGACAATAACTGTAAAAAATAAATAAACAATCCACCACTGGCGTTCGAGGCGTGTCGAACACGGGGCCAGACGTTCTTCTCTACGGGTGCACGTTCGTTCTGTCCAAATCATGAAGAAGCCCTGGTGTACGTGTGCTTTTCTTTTGTTTGTGTGTGTGTGGCTTAGCAGGAACGGCATTGTAACCTGTATCAGGTTGGGAAGATAATTTTTTTTCCATCCTCGATTGTCCTTTATTTAAAAGAAAAAAAGATAATAATCACTTTTCCCCTCCCGCCTCTCCTCCGGTTTAGTTTTCGGTCCTGACCGGGTGAAGGATAAGAGACCAGACGGAAGAGTGTGTCCGGGTTCTTGATTGTACACTACCTTACCTTTCAACCGAGCACAATCACTGCTACATTCCCCTCTCCTTGTACTTTTGGACTTGATTTAAATTAAATAATAAATAAAATGAATAAACCCTTCGATCACTTGTTTCTCTAAATTATTATTATTATTATTTTATTTCTAGGAGTTGTAGACACTGACACTGGTGGAGTCTTAGTTCTGATCATCATAAACGTGGTGAAAGTTTCAGACGCTACAAGAATTCTTGTTTAGCGACAAGTTAAACATGGACAAGAGTCCATGACACACTCCAGGCACAGTGATAAAAAAAAAAAAACTGGACAGTCTGGAAGTTGAGTCGTGTCAACTGGACGACTTGTTAGTTTAGTAGAAACGTTTCACTGCTCATCCAAGTAGCTTCTTCAGTCAGATTAAAGAAGCTACTAGGATGAGCAGTGAAACATTTCTACTAAACTAACAAGTCGTCCAGTTGACACGACTCAACTTCCAGATAATCTCACCTGGATGACTGGAAATCTTCACAGACATGTCTGGACAATGTTTATGAATTTCTCTGTTACAGCCCACACACACACACACACACACGATCTGAGTACCTTAGAGTGGTGTGATTTTAACCATTTATGCAATTTAATCTTCTGTTGGTTCAATTAACTGCATCAGTTGGTTAGTTTTTAAAATATTTTTGTGAATTATAGTTAAATTATATAAAATCAACAAATTATAGATATATTCTCACAGCTTTTGCAGAAAATATAAAATAAATTCTTCCGCAAATAGAAGAAGAATGGTTTCACTTCTTCTATTGAATTTTTTTAGAGGTTTGTGCAACACTGCCACCTTCTGGACCGGAGTGTGAAGCAGAAGAATGGCGAGGAAAGAATACGGTGATCGATTTGTAAGAGACGTGACATCTAGACCTTGTTCGGTCTGCAGGCAAATCCGATTTCCTTCACAGATCCGATCTTTAACACTGGAGTGTCCACACTAATGATGGGATTGGGCTGCCGTCTGAACTGGAATCAAACCCTAAGAGCCCCAACACAGCCAAGTTGCCACTGTTGAGCCCTTGAGCAAGGCCCTTAAACCCATCTTCTCCAGGGGCGCTGTATCCTGGCTGACCCCGCCCTCTGACCCCAGTTTCCTACCTGAAAAAAAAATTATTTCACTGTGTTGTATTGTACATGTGACAAATAATCTTGCATCCCTTCTAGCTTTGCCTGTACAGATGCGTCCCCCTTAAAGTGCTATCAGACATTCCACCTCGTCCTCTGTTCCGGAATTATTGTTCTTCATTTCCATACTGTGGTTTCGCCGGTTGGTCTTCCTGAAAGCATAGTTAATTTAGCCACACAGAAGAGTCTGGCTTTTATGTACTTAGCTGTAATAGTGTCAAAAGTGGAGAAAAGACCCTGCATGACCTCCTAAAGCATAGCTTAACTTTCTACAAAATTATAATTTATATAATAATTGATATTATTATTTAGATATAATTTATCTTCCATCATCTTCCAGCTGACTTTTCAACCACAGATCCATGTCCGTACCACGTGATCTTGTGGACTTGCGTCCGGTTGCGAGTGACGTCACGGGACAGTCTGAGTGCTATTGAAAATGGCAGCGCTTCAAAATCGAATCGAGTCAGCAGTTTACCTCTGATACACACTTCTAATGTTTATCCGAGTAGTGACTTGTGTGTTATCTAGGAACATCAAGTGATGAAGATTGGCTTAAATGTGAGTCTTCTTATCAGTCGACTCTGATAACAATGATCAGAGACATGTCTCACGTTTAATCACACACACACACTGAGCTCAAAGGTTGCTGCTGATTAAACACAGTACTATCACTACTACATAGTCAGAACCGTTTACGTAGATCAGTGTGACTAGACTACTAACACACATGGAAATCTACACAAGAGGCGCCTTATCATTAAGACTATTGCCTAATATACGTGTATTAATATTGATTATGAACTATAAAAACATGAAGGTGTAACATGGAGGCAACATGATTCGTTCATTAATGAACTTTTTTATTCATAAGTAGAAAAAAATAACAATGATTTGGACTTTTGTCTGTAAATAAACCCATTTTTGATTAAAAAAAAAGGATCATGTAAAATTAATTGCATGACATGATGTCGTTTAAAAAAAAAACTGTACTGGGTATAAAAATCATGTGAAAATAAATTATTTGACATAAACATTGAATCATAAATGTGAAATTAAGTGTTTGTTTTTTTAAAAATCACATAAATCAGGAAAAAAGACGTTTGGAAAAAAGAATTATGTAAAAACAATCACATTAATATAATAAACTGTATGTAAAAAAAAAAGTTAAATTAAACGTACATCTAAAACCCTTATGTAAAAAATGACACGTGGAGTTTGTCTAATTCTTTACTAAGTGAAAGGTCGGGCAGATGTAGTGAGTAAGGGTAGTGTTTATACAGGAATGAAGCTACTGTATTGAAGGAGTGTAATCAAGTTAAACACGTTTTTCGGGCCGGGTAAAGCCTGCGCTGCTGCTGCTCTGTCGTGTCCTTTGTTTCTATTTTGGAACATTAAAAGCTGGAACTGCAACGGGATTTGCATTTTTATGTTAGCAGGATGTGTGTCCTTGTACCAAAACGAATCATTATATAATTCAACTATGAATTAAGTGTGTTTGATGTTAAGGATTGTCCAGTTGTGTTCTGTATACTCCGTTCTTGGGTCCGTGTCGTCACATTTCGTGTATTTTTCACAACGTAATCACAATCATCGAGCAATCGAAATGTACCTGTGGGATATTTCATAAAATAACTTTTCATCGTATAAAGTCAGTGTTGATTCGTATTCCGTTACAGCTAGTGCTGAGAGTAGTTCCAGCTGTAAAACAAATAACCATTTTACAGTAAGTTATCTACACATTTCCGTAGCAACAATTCATTCATTCTGTGAATGCGTCATGTAATCTAATAATAAATGTGTTATTATTATTATTATTAAAGAAAGAAATGATAAAATTAAGTTTATTTAGCTACCAATCATGGAAGGAGTCTCCAGTGTCAGCAGCGCCTTGTTACGTTTTGCAACATCCGTAGTTCAAAAGAATTTCTGTGCTTAGCGGTTTCTCAATAACAGCTAGCTGTGTTTTTTTTTTTTTATCTTATTGTCACGTTGTGCTCTCTAGTGAAACAGACACAGATGCAGGCGGGCTCAGAAAGAACAGTGTTTATTAATACCAGCA
>JAQMYG010000033.1:2280652-2296452 GCA_030014215.1 Clariallabes teugelsi
ACACACACACTCTTTATACGTGTGTGTGTGTGTTAGAATCTGATCCAGATCCAGCTGACCTTCTGTTCTTTCCTTCTTGATTAAATCATTACGCAACACACACAGATACAATGTTAGCACCAGATATCTCCCGCCTAACAGATCAGAGGAAGCAGATCAAACTCCCTGTGCGACACATTAAACTAATATAGAAACTGTAAAAAAAAAAAAAAAAAAAAAAATTCACACTATATGTATATAAAACAAGTTCTATTCCTAAACCGTACTAGTGACGCCGTAGGATTAAAGTCACGTGACCGACGGGCGCCGACGTCACCGCGCGCTCAGAGCCGGAAACAAACAACTCACAATGTAACTAATTTCAGAAAGCAGCGTTCGTTTGATTTTCGGTTGTTTGTTTGTTTGGTTTGTTCCGAAACTATATACAAAATAACTACTAATCTTTGACCTCGCTATACTTTTCTGTTTTTGAAAGATAAATAATAATAATAATAATAACAACAATTCCTAGAGTAATTCACGGAAAATAACTAAACATTTTGTAAATTTGAAACGTTTCAACATTTTCATTGAATTTAATATCAATATTAGTGCTGAGTTTCTAAAAATAGTTTTAGACTCCTAAAATACTCCTAAAATAGTTTCTAAATCCAATATAATAAAATAATCTTTCCTCATCCTATTGCTTTGTTTGACAGGACTAAAATAAGTCATTTGTAATATTTAAGAAGAAAAACATAAGCCAATTTTTTTCCACCTTAAAAATATAAATTTTTGCTTTTAAATTAAAGGCCCAGTTTTTGATAAAAGGTACGTGCCTTGTGTTTGTACATTATAACATCAGTGATGATCATAAACCTCTAATCTGGATGATGGAAACTAATTAATATATGCTTACCAATAATGATCGAACGTGGTTCCTTTAATGTATGGCGTTAGATAGTTCTTGATTGTGAGTGAAATTATGTATTTTTTAAACGTACATCGTGATTTATTCTGACCAAAAAATGATACAAAAAATCGAGTTGAATTTATTTTTTTTTTTACAAACAATTTTTTTGTATTTAATTATATGCTACACAACATGTATGCGATACAAGCGAAATATAAATAAATGTCTAATGTCTAAAATTTTAAAAATAATAATACTAGCATGACAAATCAGTGGATAACATCTAGCATACAGAGAGAATTTATTATTACTTTAAACAATTATAAATAATATAATAAAATTATACAGTGTGGTGTTTGCATTAGTTTTTAGGAAGAGCCTGGATGTTTGGGATTTCTTAAAACTAGAATACTATTCCTTTAGGTGATGTGATAGAGACAGGAAATATGTTTCAGTTTTTTGTGAACAAACCTAAAAAATAATAATAATTATTATTATTATAGTTCTTATAGTTATTATAGTAGTTATAAAATTGACTCGCATGACATCTTGAATAAGACTAAGGATGACATGCAGGATTGAGGAGGATTGGAAGCGTCATTTGTCGCTTGGGTTTTGGTACAGACTTTAGGGGCGGATCTTCCAGAGAAGTGGTAAGGGAGAATCTTGATGGATCCATTGGAACATTTTTTTTCTTAAATATCGATCTGACTTCCTGCTCCTAGTTGTGGTCTTAGATTAGTCTAGCTAAAGTGAGCGATGCAGCGGCTCTTTATTCTGTCCGGTTTGCTCATGTCCTCGTTTGTGCACATTCTTTTCCAACAGTTCCGCTTCCAAGGCTTTTCATGTCTTCTAACAACGTCAGCATCCTCGCACTCGATGTGTCATACCACTGTCGTCTAGCTGCGGTGCATTCTGGGACTCGGACTTGAGTATCCACGACCGTGTCTACGCCGGAGTTCTTGTTACTGTTTTGAACAAAGAAACTTCTAATACTAAATCTATTTATTAAACGTGTGATCGAGCGGATTTTTCCACGCGTTACACAGACGCCGTGTTAGGTTACGGAATCTAAAATGATCAATTGAGAAAATCTATACGTAGGTTTTGCTCAGCTGTCCACAGTGTTGCGGCGTATCTGAGGAACTGAACTTTGCTTCTCCTGTAAATAGGTTTTATCATTCACTAGGGTTGAACTTTGTTTCTGGAGTTTCCTTAACACGTAAAGCGTACAATTTTCCAGGCTTTAATAAGTATTACGAGCGACAATCATTTTATTTGTAAAACAAGATACTTTAGCTTAATCAGTACAGGATTTTCTGAAAACACTGAGCAGTTCTAGCTGAATCCGACGTAACCGTGAAAAAAATGTAAAAACCAATTCTCTAGTGTTGAGATCTTGTTTTTGCATGCGCTGCCTCGATGCTCGTTTAAAAGTCGCTGACGCTAAACTCATAAGATGGCTCAGGATGCCATAGTGGCGACGGAAACTACACAGAACATATTAGTTTCATTTAATCTATTTATAGATCTATGGGCTAGAGCTTCTTTACAGTCAAGACACAGAGGACACATGCTATCATTCTGTCTAGTATAAAATTCAAAGGTGCAGACTTTATCAGGACGTGCCATGCAGTGTGTGTGTGTGTGTGACAAGTAGTAAACTATAAAATAGATTGTAAAACCTGGGCTTTAATTAAGGCGTCTGTTATATGATTAAAAAGAAGGACGTGTCCTGAAGCACTTGTTGAATGTCTTCGATATCTGTTCGGCTCAAGCAAGGGTTAGGGGCCGGCGTGATGCGTAATACACGCGTACCGAAGGACGTTGACCCAAAAATGGTAACAATGGACACGTTTGTTTAAAACTCGTCAAACACGTTGTATCTGTTTATATAGAAATCTTCACGGTTCTCGGTTACTGTATTTATAATTATTATTCTCATAAGAAGCTCCAAGACAAACTCAATCTGCACGCTAGTGAGCTGGAAGTGAATTCTTAAGCAAAGCCTGAGGAAACTGAATATTTCTTTTAAGGTTTATGTCTTAATTTGGTATTAATTATATTACAAATTCTCAGTTGTCAAAAATTCTTAATTGGACAAAATGTGTGTATGTTAACGCGCTCGTTATAACAAGTTACCGTTTCCGTAGTAACAACAGATTTTGGGTAAAGACTTGTGTATTCATCGGTAATGAAGTTTCTGTAAAGAGAAACAGTTTGTTTTATTCAACATTTATGTAATGAGTCTCCAGGTGCCAGTTTTCCGACTGCCTGAATTAGTCACTTTCTCCGCATGAACTGTGTATTGATTACTTTTCCTTTTTCCTTTTTTTTTTTTTTTTTTAACTTTGCAATCGTTCCACAGAACAATAAATGCAATTACAAAAGGATTTTAAAAAATTATAAAAATGGCATTGTTTTATTAAAAAAAAAAAAAAAAACACACACACATTTGACTTTTGTCTCCTTGTTGTACATTTTTCACCGCAGTATTTACAGCAAGACAGAGTGTTTTATGTCCTACTTGAGGTTCACCGAGTGCATCCAGTCAAGAAGTCTGACAAAGAGCTGTTACATTAAGGTTTTTTTTTTTTTTTTTGGAGTCATGTGAAAAGTTCAGAAATAGAAATCTGTGATTTTGTCATTCGGTCACATGAACCCTTGAATTCAAGTGTGTTTAGCTCCAGAGAGAGAGAGAGAGAGAGAGAGAGAGAGAATGTTTGCACTCCTTCTATCTCTCTGTGGAGCGCTTAAATAAAACCTTTCTTTTTTTTCTATTGCGCATTTAGACGAAGGAATACGGCGCCGCGAAAACACCCCTTTTCCGGATGTTTGGTCGTTTATGAATGTGGGCGATACCATAGCGAACAGGAAAGGCGGGGGGCGGGGGTGTTCGCACAAGCTAATGGACGACAGTAAACACGAGCACAGAGGGGAAACGCCAAGGTTGCGCCGCGTCCGCGTCTCTGCGGCAATAAGAAAGGGTTTTAAACTGGGTTGATGCGTTTATGAAGGATTTATTAATCCGTCATTTTTAAAAGTTTCCCTATAAACGCTGAGGTATTGAAGTGCAGCGACCCCAAAAAAAACAGCCGTTGGTTGTTAAACAGGGCCTCGTTCAGCTCCTGTCAGGAGTCACTCAGTCAGTGTGGGACTGAAATATCACTAAAGCTGGTTAAATAAAGGACTTACATCGCCATATAAATGCTGAATTAAGGCCAAAAGAAGCATTTACAAGCATTTGTTGTATCACAAAACTCCATGTTGCTGTGCTTGAAGGTGTCACACAAAAATAGAGAAACACAAATACACCAATGGTTTTATGATTAAACTTTGATTGCACTAAAATCACCGCAAAATGTCACATTTCCAAGGAAGTAAACCGTAGCTGTTAGTACATGACTGATTAATACTTGGTCGATTCTCCCTCTCAGAGCAGCGTCTGGCTCAGGCCTACAACGAGAGACTTGTTCTTCTTACAGACGTCTTTCGTTTCAGGACGGCCGTGTTGTGACGCCGTTGTACTTTTTGTTTTAAAAATCTACCCATTAACTATGGAATTGAAGTGAGATTTAGTGAACATTATGGGTGTTTTCTCCTTTCATGCTGGATCAGTCGGTCAATAGCCTCCAATAACGAATGTGGACTTAACGTATTAATTTAAACACGTTTCCTGTTATACTGACCTTCCAGCCTCCTAACACACAGTATGACCGCAGATTAATTCCTCTTATCTGTTATCACCCATGAGGTTCCCTGTTGAGTCTGGTTCCTCCTAAGGTTTCTTCCTATTGCCCTCTCAGGGAGGTTTTCCCTCAGGACTGTCGCCATCAGCTTGTTCATCAGGGACAACCTGATTATTATGATGTATTCACACACTATGTGGACAAAAGTATTTGCGCAGACCTGCAATGACATTGCATCTAAATACATCTGCTTTAATATGGAGGTCAGGCACTGGCTCGCAATCTCCGTTTCAGGTTCATCTCGAAGGTGCTCGATGGGGTTGAGGTCAGGGATCTGTGTTTGGGCCAGTCAAGTTCTTCATCGAACCATGTCTTTATGGCACAGTCATGTTGGAATAGAAAAGGGCCTTCCCTAAACTGTTGCCACAACCTTGGAAGCATGGCATTGTCCGAGATGTCTTGGTGTGCCGAAGTATTAAGAATGCCCGTCATAAGGGGCCTAAATGAAACACCTGAAAATATATTTTGATTATGTATAGCTGTTTTGTGACATTGATCATTGTTAAACACACTATATAAATAAAATGTAATTAAATTCGATTACCTATTTGCTTTTCTAGGCCACACAGTCGTTCCACATGTTCCATATGTGTTTACGCTACGTCTACAAACTCAAATCCTACTTCCTTGTTTATTTTGAAATTATCATGATCGGTATCAGAGAATTTTTTTATCAGTAATTATAGTCCAGGTGAAATAAATATTTTTATAACTCTGTCTGTATTTATTTTATAGGATTAAATGCAAAGTTCTGACATAAATTTTGACAGGGTTTTTTTGGTTGTTTTTTTGTCCATGTCTGTTTACATGTACATACACCTGACCCAGATGCGATTCTTGTGTTTACTCTACTCCTTGTAGCCTCCTCCTATTTTATCTTTAAATAGAAACTTGGACTTTATGTCTCCATGATCTGCCACGGCCTGAGACAAAAAGATTTGCTTTCTCTTTCTTTTCTATAATATATGAAAATTCTTTACTTTTGTGTTTTAAAAACAACAACATTTAACATTATTTCTGCTCATGTTCTGCTTTGTGTGATGGCATAGGAGCTGGAGAGTCGGGGAAAAGCACCATCGTGAAACAGATGAGAATTCTTCATGTGAACGGGTTTAATGCAGAGTAAGTATGCAGTTTTAATGTCTCGGTCAGTGTAAGAAGAGTCATTGCTAGACGATTATTCATAGTTTTTTTTGTTTTGTTTGTTTTTTCATAAAAAAAAGTTATAAACGAATTAAAACAAAAACCTGTTAGCAAGCCTCTTTCTAAGGAAAAGAAACCCGTCTTCTACATTATGATTAGTTAGATCAATTCTGTCTTATCTATGATTGTTTAGAAACCTAAAGGATAAAGGTTTATTTATTAGGTTAACGTCTAGGGCCTTTTTAAGCGTAAAAGACCAGGAAGTATACGACTATGCAATAAAGCAACTTTTTCCCCCTACATTTTCTTCTATGTATTTTTTATTTTTTTTTGCAGTGCAAGCTTAACATTTTTTATTATGTATAAATATAAATAATTTTAAAAAATGATAAAAAATGCAAAAGAAAATCACTCATGTATGAGTACATTTAACATCTAATATTGGAAACATTTTTTCCCCATGAGCCACTCATTATAGATTACAGTATAATACGGTTTTAGTTAATTTAGTTAATAACCCAGTGACCCATGCAATATAGGGAATATTCCACAATCCCCAAGTTCAGCATCATCGAGGTTTCCTGATCGCTGATGATCAGGGGAAAAAGAAGAAAAGGAACAGGAGATTTATAATCTTATGATCTTTGTACTGTTTGGAATTTTAATATATTTTAAAGTTGTGATATTTGAAAGCTCGTTAAAAACACACTTTAAGTAAACTGCTAGACTGCTCTTAATGCTCTCATGTTGTTAGCCTCCTGTTACATTTTTCATTTAAGAGCAAAATGCAGCAAATAACCCTTTTTTCACTCAGTGAAGTCGGATTGGAAGAATTTCTTTTTTAGATAAACGTGTAGTTTTGTTGCAGAGGTTTAACTAGATCTACTCTTTGACTATCTTTGACCCTTTCCTGCTGTGACCTGGGATTGACCTGAAAACTAAGCTTTTCCTTTTTTTTTTTTCCAGACAAAATGCAAATAAAATTTCCCTGCCGGATTAGTAATTTCGTTGAAGCAGGATGTGAAAGACGTTTGCATCTCGAGAGAACTTTCCGACTAGCTGGGCGAATTTGACTTGTGAAGTCATGAGGCTTTTTTGTGAGCCAAATGAAAACTAGTGAAAGAGGCTGCAATGTTTAAAAAAATCATTAACCAGTGTTAACCCAGGTTTTTTCCTTACTTTTTGGGGGAGGAATAACTTGTCCATTAATATATGCAAGAATCTTAGTTTGAAATAAATTTTTCTCCCAGCCTGCTAGTGTGTTTTTGCTAGCGACGTTGGCATTTCTGTATTTAAGCAGGAAGACCGATTAGATTCGATGCATTTTCTATTGTGTGTCTGAAAACCTTTATGTTCATCCACAGGGAGAAGCGACAGAAAATTCAAGACATCCGGAAAAACGTGAAGGATGCTATAGTGGTAAGTGGAACCACGAGACCTACGAGGTAGCATTTTGTAAGTTAAGTTTTTGAAGTCGTTATAATGAAACTTTAAAAATTGTGTCCTAGACGATAGTGTCTGCAATGAGCACTTTAATACCACCCGTCCCTCTCGCCAACCCGGAGGACCAGTTTAGGATCGATTACATCAAAAGCATAGAACCGCTCTCAGATTTTGATTACCCGCAGGTAAGAGTTTGAAAAATACCTAAGTTCGGTTTGTATTGAGATTCCATTAGTAGAAATTTTTTTATAAATATCCTGATTCAATAAAATTTTTAAAGATCTACTTACAATTCTAAACAAACTTGGCAAGTAATTGTGTGACTAGTTTAGAGCACTTCACCTGGAGGATTCTAAAGGAACTGCAACATTTCACAATGACAAACGCAAATGTGTGTGTATATACAGTATATATTATTATTATTATTATTATTATTCCTCCCCCAAATCAAATCTCTACTATAGTCTAGTTGGTTGTGCTCTAAAATATGAATTCAACCAGGCTTTGAGCACCAAAATGGGGGAGGGGCTCTTCTGAAATGAGGTCACAATAGGGAAAAAATCTATTTAACTTTTTGCAATACAAAAGTGGAAAAAAGTTAATTTTGTGTAAAAGGTACTCTTTACATCAGCACTGTTGACTGATTGGCTATTGTAATGTTATTATTGACTATTATAACATATACAGTATTATAATGTTATTATTACTATAGTAACAGCTTAAACATGGGCTTGTTAAACATGGGGTGTTGGATGACGACTAAAATTGAAATAAACTGAAAGCGAAAAATGAAAAAACACAATTGCTGTTATGGAGGATCTCTATCTATCTCAGTAATCTCAGGAGAGCTTTGTATCAGTAATATTTTGTCTTCGTAACAGGTATAAATTCATAAAAAAATATTTCCAGTACGTTAATTAATTAATTAATTTATTTATTTTTGTAATTCTTAAGCAGATTTGTCTTCGGCATTGCGAGCCGATCCTTGGTAACTTGGTAGAAACTTCAAACCTGAGGCTTAGCATATTTGACCGCGATGTCACCGTAGGCGGAGGATCACGCGCGGTTCTCTGCACTCATGTAAACGATACATATAGTTTAACACTGACCAGGCATGACCTGACACTTTATTTATACGCCGTGTGTCTTCTGCGCAGGAGTTTTTCGACCATGCCAAGAAACTTTGGGATGACGAAGGAGTGAAAGCGTGCTACGAGAGGTCCAACGAGTACCAGCTCATCGACTGTGCACATTAGTACGTCCTCTTCCCATTCTCTTTTGTTTTCTGTTTAAACGGGGAGACATAAATTCATTCGAATATGCTCTGTTTTTTTTTTTTTCTGTAGTAACAAATAATTCAGAGCTGAGGCATGTCTTTAGCTGAGGGGACTTTGTTCCCATGAGACAAGCTGATTTGGTTTAAACTCACGCTCGGCTTTAACTCGTGTGATAACAGGAACTGACCGGTTTCGTAAAAGGTTTCATAACACGGAAAAGCTCCATTACGTGTTATTCTGTAACTAAAATAGAACGCTTTGTAAATGAACCCTGTTGCTGATTACTTTCCTGTGTGTTTTATTTTTTAAGCTTAATCCTGAATGTTCATGATCACGATAGTAATCAACATCGTCAATCATAAATCATGTTTTTTAACTCGGTCCTTAAAACCACACAGACCCTGAGCAGAATTAAAACGTTTGCTGAAGCTGATCCCACAGGATCCTGGTCTCTATGCAAACCTTTATTCTGGGGCTCCTAAACAAGAGAGAGCTTTGAGCAAGCCAGACAGAGAGCATGTGTGAGAATTCAAAGAAAGAAAACGAGAGAGAGAGAGAGAGAGAGAGAGAGTGAAGCAATGCTGGATTTTCCAGCGGCCGTGTTGTGTATAGTTGTTCTGTCTCCAATCCCCTCTCTTCGTGGCACCCTCCCAGAGCTTATATAAAAGCGCCATGGAGCCAGAGCAAACAGTGGCTATTTATAGCAACTGCACTGCAGAGCACAAACTGTTTGAGTGGCCGTGCGTGTGTGTGTGTGTGTGTGTGTGTGTCTGCAGTCAAATCAAAGTGAGTATCCTGGCAATGTGCTGTAAACAAAGGAAGGTCAGGAAGGGAAGCTAAGGTACATTGTACGTGTCTGTGTGTGTATGTGTGTGTGTGTGTGTGTGTGTGTGTGTGTCTTCAACTGGAATGAACACATTAATCGTGGCGCACAAATGAAATTTAACTGGAGTAACTAATGTTTGTCGAGGGGTCGGTGCAAGAGTGGAAACTTCAGTGTTTATCCCGTGCTTGCAAAGACTCTAGAATACACTACTGACGTTCCTTAAAAAACAACATAAACTTGGCAAGTATTTAAATGAATAGGATATAAAGTAAATGTCCACCCTGATCAGCCTTGGCCACCCTGTGTCAGATGATCAGCTTGGAAAAAAGAATTGACGCACTGCACTAACGTGACTGTTTCAGGTCGGTAGACGGTAATAGTCCGTTCCCTAGCGGATAAAAAGCGTCTGTATGAGTCATCGCTGTGCCCCAGTGGATGTTTGTCGATGGTAAAGTGGTTGTATGTATGATGATAGAAATGTTAGAAGGGTCTTCGTTTCCTCTTAACTGAAGGGATGCGTTCGGTTGTTTGTTTGTGCTTTTTAACCCTGATTAACTGCAACATATATTCCTGCTCCTATTTTGTCCCGCTCCCTCAGACACACTTGACTGGTCCTGCCTGTTCCCTCACATACACACCTGACCAGTCTTGCCCACACTCCTGACTAATCGTGACCAGTCCATCCTGCAGACCCGTTAGACCAATCCTGCCTACTCCCACAGACACGCTTGATTGATCTCACCCATTGCTGCGTACTTCCACTGACAGTCTTGTCCAATTTCACTTCTCGTGTCTCATAAAGACACTCTTGGACAAATCAGCCTGTTCCTGCTTACAGTGTTTCCCACAGAGCTGCACTTGACCAATCCCACTTACTCCCTAGAGATATTCTTGACTAAACCCACCACCTCCTGGAGATGGTGTCTTTGATAGAGACATTCTTGACTAATCCTACCCAATCCTACCCACATATCCTTCCATAGAGACACTCTTGACCAACTCCCACAAACTCTTGGAGATACTTATGACGGGCTCCTGGAGAGAGTGTCTTCCACAGAGACACTCTTCATTAATTCTACCCAATCCTGCCCAGAGATCTTTCCATAGACATATTCTTAACCAACCCCACTAGTTCCCGGAGACACTCTTGACCAATCCCATCAGCTCTGAGAGACACTCAAGCAATCCCACTTATTCCTGCCAACAGTCTCTACCATAGAGACACTGTTGACTAATCCTTTCCAATCCTGCCCACAACTCTTGACCAATACCACATGCTCCTGGAGGAACCTTTGACTAAACCCACAGTTTATTCCAAAGAGATACTCTTGATCAATCACAACCACTCCTGGAGACAATCCTGATCAATCCCATTCCTTCCTGCCAACAGTGTGTCCTGCAGAGACACTTCTATTACCAATCTATCACTCGGGCAGAATCTTTGACCAATACCACGCATTCCTAAAAGACCAATCCTGCTTGTTCCTGCTCATAGCGTCTCCAATCAGAGACAATCTTGACTAAGGCTGTCCATTCCTTCCCAGAACTATGGTCACCCCTGGCCAACCCTGGTCATTCCAATAGGTCTGTTTCCTAAAATCTTAACTAATGTATCGAAACTAAACTAATAAATCCTGACCAGGACCAGAGAACTTGGCTTTTATTCCTATGTAATATGAAGCTACATTTGTAATGCCCACCTCTAGGCTGCTTGGAAGGGAAGAGAAAAAAAAAACTTTTTTTGGGGGCCCTGTGGGAACCTCTTCCTGATTGTATTAAACTGATGGCAATGTGGTTTAGTGTCAACATGTAAATTCTAATTGTGGATCTTCACTGGCTGATTCGTTCTTCAGTTAAGTAACAGGGATGTTCATCTGTCCAGTTTTATATGGTATAGTCCATATAATTGTCCATAGTAACAGTTTTTTTTCGGTATCTTCACAGCTTCCTTGACCGAATCGATGCTGTAAGACAAAGTGACTACACACCAACAGATCAGGTACGTTTTCACTTCGCAAGGGATTAAAAAAAAAAAAAAAGAAAAGAAAAAAGACTTTCGTTTCCTGTTAGTCAGTAACTCTGCCAGTGATAAGATCTTTTACTGTCTGCCCTGATCTTCTTGCTTGTCTTTTGCCTAGTCACATTTTTAACCTTATTTACATTGTTTGTGTCTTGTTTCAGGACTTGCTGCGCTGCAGAGTTCTGACTTCAGGGATTTTTGAAACACGATTTCAAGTAGACAAAGTGAACTTTCAGTGAGTTGGTTTGCTGCCACTACACAGAGAGTGTACAAAGTAATATGTGTAATGCGTAAAAATCATAATATTTTCTTGGAGATTTATTTATTTATTTATTTATTTATTTTTGCTTCAAAATAAACCATTGCCCCATAGTTGGAGTAAAATTATGGCTTGATGAGGATAATCTTTACAGATGTCATCTTTGTGCTCCACTAGAGGGCGCCATTATTCTGCCTTTGTTATTTATTCTTGCTCTTCTATTCTTCCCCCTCTCTTAGTATGTTTGATGTAGGAGGTCAGAGAGACGAGAGGAGAAAATGGATCCAGTGCTTCAATGGTATGTTTAGCGGTCATTTTAAATCTTTATATTTAAACAGGAAAATTGCAAGTGGACCAAATAAAGTGTACTGATAATTCTCAGGCTGGAATTAAATCGTAACAACTTTATTAGCAATTTTGATCAGCGGTGCCTCTACTTCTTACGTTCCAGATGTCACTGCGATCATCTTCGTGGTGGCGAGTAGCAGCTACAACATGGTCATTAGAGAAGACAACAACACGAACCGACTACGAGAAGCGCTCGAGCTCTTCCGCAGTATCTGGAACAACAGGTACTCTCGTACTGCCCGATGTAAACATTCAAATTACAAGGGGTGTTCGACTCAAACCAGGACTTTTGATTGTACAGAATAACAGAACACAGTTCTGAGAGTATAAAATAAAGCTTTATTTCTCTATAGGGTTATCTGTATCCCCTGCTACTCTAATGCACTTATCCCAGTGTTCCATTAGTGCTTTAATACCATCAAGAATGGAAAGTTTTGGCAGTATGATACATATATGAAATGCTGGCCTCCCAGGAACTCCTGTGATGCCCCAAACATGTGGAAATGGCTCGGAGAAAGGTCAGGGGGATGTGACAACAACTCCCAGACGAGTTCCTGTAGCGTTGGTGAATGAGTGTGTGTATAGTTCCCACAGACAGATGCGTCTCTCCTGCAAGTTGGTGACAAGTTAATTATGTTTAATTAAGTTTTACGCCTTCATTCACAAGAAATTGAATCAATTTAATCATAAGTCCGGGTTTGACTTGAACACTCCTCAGGGGGGGGAAAATCCTAGTGTTAATTACTTTAATTTGTTGACGATTGTTTATTTTAAAACAAAGTATTACAGACATTTGTATTAAAAATATAGACATTTCTATAATAATTAAAGGATGACATATCAGTTTTTATCCAATTATATTTCCATGTAATGAGGTAGAATGTGCAGTTTATAAATCAACTTGGCTCCCGCTTTTTTTCTTTCTTTGTTTGTTTTAAAGTGTTTCCTTTTCTTCCCTCCAGGTGGTTACGGACCATCTCTGTTATTTTATTCCTCAACAAGCAGGACATGCTGGCAGAGAAAGTATTAGCCGGGAAATCCAAAATCGAGGACTATTTCCCGGAATATGCTCACTACACCATACCAAATGAAGGTGAACCTAATTACACATACGTTACATTTACTGCATACACACACACACACACACACCGTATATACCAGATACAACAGCACACCTTCAGAGGTCTGGAGCCTGAAACGGGGGACCTACTCAATATTATGGCTGATCAGGGTGTGTGTGTGTGTGTGTGTGTGTGTGTGTGTGTGTGTGCGCAGTACTGTGCAAAAGTCTTTATTATCTCATTATGTTCAAAGCTATTAATTCACTATTTCCAAACATACCTTAAATATTAATAAATAAATAACATTGCAGAAGAATATTTCCATGCCTGTAAAGAAACCCACATATTACATCATAGACCAGTTTTCAGATGGAAAGAAAAAATCCTAATGTAGGCTTCTAGGTTTTGCATTAAACTAGAAAGCCACAAGTGCGACAAAGTGAGCAGAAGAACCCTGGCATCGTCCTCCAGCACACTCAGTAAAACCTAACAGCTGTTTTACTGCACACACTGCCACTTCAAATATTGACTGGGTTTATTTTATTACTCTTTAGTGCTCTTTATAGATGTTTTCTTTCACTTTCTTTAAGCAGGAATCTTTGCTTATGGGTTTACACAGTACTGTAAGTAAAACAGCTGTTAGGTTTTACTGAGTGTGCTGGAGAATATGCCAGAGCTCTTCTAGTTTAACTTTGTCACACTCGCTCCATTCTGTTTTCATGCAAAACTCAAATGTTCTTTTGTAATGTTATTTATTTATTTATTTATTTAAGTATTTTTGAGGTTTATTTGGAAATAGTCAATGGTTTTGTGCACATAAAATTTGTACTACAGATAATATGGTGCCTAAGACTTTTAAATTAATTAAATAAAATTTTATTTTCTTATGCCACTTCGACGCAAAATAACGAGTTATTAAGAAACAATACTTTGTTCTATACATTTATAGTAAAACATGTTCTTGTTATAACTTTGTAAACAGTTCTTCTCTCACCAGCTTTTCTTCTTTCCGTTTTTTAATTTAATAAGACAAAAAAAATGGCAAGCACAATGTTGGAAAATTTTAATTTACATTTAATTTACATTTTTTCTACTTTGACGTGATTGTATGTTTTACACGGTTTGTTTAACATCTTTAGGTCATGTAAAGCGGCCGTCAAGGAAATCCCTGTGTAAGTTGTGTTAGTTACCATGGAAACAATAACATATTAGAACAAGCATGTAAACGTACAGTATAAACCCATGATTCGCAGCCGCTCGATTGAAAACGAATCGACGATCAATCATCTTTATGATCAGAATGAGGAATTAAATTGGTGTAAACATGCAAATTGTCAGATTTGCTTTTAAAAGCAATCAGGGGTTGTTTCTCAAATTTCACTATGATTTGAAATAAAAAATTTCCAAAAAACAGATAGAGAAAGATAACAGTAATGGTGCCTTAATGACATCGCTGTGTCTTTGTTTTCTTTGTGATTTTTCAGCAACTCCTGAACCAGGAGAAGACCCAAGAGTGACCCGAGCCAAGTATTTCATTCGTGATGAATTCCTGGTGGGTGTTCTAGCCACCGTTTTTTTTTTTTTTTTTGCTCAAGCCTAAAAGTTCTAAATGAACCCTGTTGTCTGTTCGAACTATACGTCAGAATATTTAACCTGCTCGCTTTAACGTCTTCTTTATCTTTAACAGAGGATCAGCACGGCCAGCGGAGACGGACGTCATTACTGTTACCCTCATTTTACGTGCGCTGTCGACACGGAAAATATCCGCCGGGTGTTTAACGACTGTCGGGACATCATCCAGAGAATGCACCTGCGGCAGTATGAACTCTTGTGATCTGGTTCAGAAAAAGCCAGAGCTATTTCTGTTTTTTTTTTTTTTTTTTTTTAAAGAACCCACTCCTATACAAGGCCAAAACCCATGAACTATATGTATTTTTGGCAGATCCTCTTTTTTTTTAAATCTTTTTTTTTATTTTTTAAGCTTGTCATTCCGCTAAGCCTTTGGCTACTTTTTTAGTGTAAGTGCGGGTGTGTTCATGTGTTCACCAAGTTTCCAGTTTATTAGCTAAACCTACCATATAGACAACATTTTAAAATCTGTTGCTAGGCAACACGTCTGCCCTGTCCATTGGTGAATCAGGACCAATATACGCAATTTAATTATCATCATCCTGCTGATGGTGGCATCATGGGGAGCACTTGGTCTCTTGTTTGAGTCTTTCCTCAAATATGAAAGGTTTTCTTTTCCTTTTTAGAGCCTCTCCTTACCACCGCACCATGGGGTTTCATGAATAAAGAAACAAAATCAGGTTTGATCGATAGTGTAGCTAAAGTGCTTGGACCCCTATTATGACTATTCGAGAAGGTATAGCTAATGAACTGGTGTAAACTGTATGTTCTGTTCTCACACACACACGCACACTATTGCATCCACCAGTTTCTGGAGGTGGCGCCCCCTAGTGACCCCCGACCTCTCTGCCTTTCGGGCTCTCTGCTGCTCTTTGTCTCCGCTCTACTGAAGAGGTGAACACTGGGAAAAGATGTACGAGTGACGCACTTTTTGCACCGGGTTTTAACTGACTGTGTGTGTGTGTGTGTGTGTGTGTGTGTGTGTTGTACAGGTGGATACACTCAATGTAGCATCGTAATGTCGGAGTTAGAGCATTATTACAGGTTAAGCGAGTCGACTCAAGACGTTAAAAGCAACCACAGCTCCTTTTGGTCTGTCCATGCATTTTTATTTCATTTTATTTCTGACCTTATACCACTTTGGATGAATATA
>JAQMYG010000033.1:2299782-2316085 GCA_030014215.1 Clariallabes teugelsi
ATATCAACTGTTCAAAGGAGATTATTGTGTATTTTGGATAAACGCCTTCAGTATTGTTTTAAAGTGTAGAAAGAAATTAAAATCAGGAACGACCATAGAGTTAGAAGGGGTGTCCAAACTTTTGAGCGTTAGTGTATGAACACGCTCTTGTAATTGACCGACCATGATGGTTGGAGTGGATCAAGGTGTAGGAAAGACTTTGATCTTTTTAAACCTACCGAATCCTGAAGCATGGACGACGCAGGAAGTCAGCCCCGTGTGAGTGTTGAATATATTTTTCCAGAGAAATCAAAATTCCCAAACTTTAAAGCTACATTATGTAAAGTCTTGAAATACAACAAAGCAAATAGACAGCTTGAATCTGATACAGAAGGGGAAAAAAAGAAGAAACTATTTATTTTATTACTACTCAGCAGGGCACACTTTTATTATCATTATTATTATTATTATTATTATTATTACTCTGATTTAGAATTTTTCATTTACAGTCATTTAAGGCTAAGTGTCTTGAGTTTTCACCAAACACAAACACACATCCACTGCAACACGTATTCAGCTCAACACACTTCATCTGCAGCTGTATTCCAGAAAATCACATCTAGTGCATGGAACAGTGGTTTAGTAAACATTATAAAGACTTTTGGACACTTGAAGAAAGGACTATAAAGGATTTGTCTAGTTCTGAAATAAAACACATGCCAAAAGATTTTTAAACCATAACCTTTTCCTAGTCGAATGCCTAGCCAATAGCCTGAATACAGTCAGATTCCTCATTGCTGTACGAAAGCGAACGCCACATGTGAATACGATATGGAAATGCGTTTGGCGACACACTGACAAAGCATGCACTGTAAAACAGAGTACCGAATTTGTTCGTAAAAGTCAGAGCATGAACCATTCCCAACATCACACTTTCTACAATTACCAAGAGTTTAACTTATTATACAGTTATTCACCATACAGTGATTTTTTTTTTCAATTACACTTATTACACACTTGAAAAATATATTAGCAATTACATGCTGACAGCTACATGCTACTGTTACTGCAACACAGAAAAGTGTAGTGCTGCTGCGGGTCTGTCGAGTTAAATCATGCAGCACTTTAAAAAGAAGGCATTAATGGTAATAGTGAGGAGGATTGATAAGTTCGATTTTGTTTCCCCCTAAAATTCAATCCCTTTTGCTGTCTACACCCCCAACGCTCAAAACTATACGTTTACTCTTCAGTGAAATGTTCGGTTTAAGCTGAGACTTAATTTATGAAAATATTTATGCTAATAAAAATACACTAAGCTAAACAAAATTTGTGTGCGTAATAATTAACAAAGCAAAAGTAAAGCAAAAGGCCAAAAATACTGAAAGAGCTTTTTTCTCTCCAGCGATGAGCGCTAAGCAATAATTTATCGTTCTAGTCAAAATACAAGAGAAAAGAAAAACACAAAACGGATAAAAAATATTTATGTCTGAATGCTTTCACAGGTGAAACATTTTTTGCCTGTTTTGTTGTTTCTTGGACAAGACAGAAGTAATCAAATCAAATGAAATCAATAGCTAGAAAAGCTAGCTAGTATTATCTAGACTGGCTTCCTTGTTTTGTATTCGCACTTTAACTGTTTGTAGGTAATGTGCTACATTTCCTATGTCTTCGGTAACATACAAGTTTAGTAAAATTTTCTTCTAGAATCATGAAGTTTTGCGACATGTTTAGGAAACGTAAAAAATTTTAAAACGCTAGGACGATCTTCAGAGCAAACGTTCGTTTGAAGTGATTGAGGTGTTGACCGTGCTAGGGCTTGAAAAAGAAAGGAAACAGGAAGCTGTTTTGGTTTTTGTTCTCGTGCACAGTTTGAAAGGGTTGTTGAAATGAGAAAACATTGTGGTTTGTGCAAAATGGTGTCGAAAACCCACAAAGAGCGAGAAATCACTTTCGCTAATTCACACTGGGTTACCCGAGGTCACAGTTCTTGTATACGTTCAGTCCTGGAGTATGGAGACCAACGTTGTGCTTTCCTTTGTAGTCAAAAGTAAAATAGCTAGAAGTAAGAAACTTGTTAGGAAAAGATGACATAGGTTTTAAGACAAGTACAATGATTTAGCAATATTTTGCAAATCTGTCTATAGTTATGACTTCCTGATTACGGCTTTCCAGACTGGCTCATCTTAGGAATCTGAACCGTAACCGGCTGTCCGACTGGTGCAGAGATTTGGGCTTTGAAGCTCTGCTGAATGCCAGTTGTTCCTCTCTGAACCTCAGAGCAGTACCTCCGAGTTACTTCTACCTTTTCTTGACTTCTTGATGAACTGGGGACGGACGCAGCCTGGCTGTAGGTCCCCCTGCTGACACGGATGGGTATAAATCTCTCCCCCGCTGTAGAGGGCTCGGTAAAGACGTTAGAGATGTGTTCCTTAAAGCGACTGAAAAACCCAGGACGTACTGTCGGGGTTGCTATTGGACGGCCCAGGTTTAGCAGGACAGGTTGACCGATGGTGGGTTCGTTAATTTCTGTTTGTAGAACAGAAATTTCACACGGTTTCTCCTCAGGTATGGGTGAATCTTCACAACCAAATGTCTCGCCTTCTTTAGGAACGTAGTCCTCCAGGTCTTCCAGGGAGAACACTTTATTACCATCGTCCAGGATGTCATTGCTGCAACCCTGATTATCATCGGTGTCCGCATCCATTTCTGTCAGGACATACGGCTGAACAAAATCCACCTCTTCCACTTCTGGAGAATCTAAAGTCGCTGTTTCAGATTCAATTGCTGTATCATTTTCCCAGGAGAAAGCCTGTGGGTCCACGCTAGCCCCAGACGCTTGCATTGCCTCCACTAGCTTGTTGTTTGAGTTGTTAGCGTTAGGGTTATCAGGTGGTTGTCTCCTTCCTGGGGACGGGCCTCTTCTCCTTGGCAGCTTTGGTGACTTGTTCACTTTATACTCGATAATTTCTTCCACCTCGACCCATTTGGGGTTCCTGGCTGCGGTGCCTTCAGGTTCTGTGACGTACAGCGTGGGGACGGTTTTCCTAGGCATTGCCCTCTTCTGTCGAGGGGGTTCAGGGGTGGAGGCTTCTGAGCGGTAAACTCCCATAGCGGACGCCCTGGGGGACGGCCGAGGGGAGGCGTGGCGCTTCATTCGAGTGTTCTTCACAACAGTCGTGATGGTTTCCTCTCTGCAAAAGAACACCATAGGATCTCTACACAATACAACAACTGCAAGGGGTTATCGGTTATAAGTCACTAATGACGGTAAACATATTTAGCGGTTTAAATTTTAGTTTGTTAGGGACAAAATAATCGCGCCTCAGATAAACCTCGTAGGCTACGATACTGCCACACAAATAAAAATCATGCAGAATCGAATAGAAGATTTGGATTCAATTACACAAATCAATTAAAAAAAGGGGGGGGGGATAAAATTAATTTTAAAAAATTCTTAATTTTTTTGCTTGACAACTCTAAATACATGCGACACATTATTACAGTAATTTTAAGATTCACACCATTTCCCTTGAGGTAAAGTGTATTTAAAGGCAGCATTTTTATTTTAAATAAATTATTTTTTAAAAATAAAACATTAAGTTCCTCATAGTGAAAAGGTAAAAATGGAAATACAATTTTAAAGACTTACATGATTATGGTTTTCTTTGGTACTTTAGTCTCTTGCTCTGTAACTAGAAGACAAAAAAAAAAAAAGTAAATTCTAATGAATGTAAATTGACAAGTATGAGGGCGAAAATGCAGGTTTTCTTAAATACAGTGGTGAGACAAATCAAGTGACTTCTTTGTAATTCTATGGTTTTCTGCATAAATTGGTCATGAAATGTGATCTGATCTTCACCAAAGTCATAAATATAAAACAACAACTGGAGTCAGGTGTTACTAAACCTGGTGCCCAGTCAATAAAACAAGAATGGATGCGTTGTTTAGCACCAAAAACTCGAACACTGTCAATGTGTTATTCAATGCCTTTGATTAGAGTAATCTCAAAGGGGTTAGATATTCGTCAGCCTACGGATAGACAAATTGTTATTCTCCGTAGACGTGGCCGCCTAGCTAAGATCACTCCAAAGGAATGATGGCCTTCTGCATTTTCAATGAAATTATAATTAAAAAAAAGAACCACAGAATAACAGCTGAAGTCTTGTAGAATTCTTTAGAGCTGGATAGCATGAGTGTTCATGAGTCGACTGCTTGCCATTGTGGAGGCGAAAAAGAGTTCATTAATGTATTCTACAGGATAATGTCGGGGAGGCGCTCTATAAACTGAATCTCAGAAGAAGCTGAGTGATGCAGCAGAACAATGACTCTAAACATCTACTACAAAATCATAAAATCCTCCTTTTGGAGCAGCATGTTCAAAACCCAGACCTCAACCCGAGAGAGATGCTGTGGAATGAGCTCAAGAGAGCTGTTCACACCAGGCATCCTAAGAATACAGCAGCGTTGAAGCAGTTCTGTAGGGAAGAACGGTCCGAGGTTCCTCCTGAACATTGTGTGCTGGTCTGATCCACAGCTGCAGAAAGCACTTGCATGAGGTTATTGCTGCCAAAAGTGGTTCAACCAGTTACTAAAACACTGGCTTCTTACCTTTTCCACATGTTTAATGGGTGTGTTCAATAAAGACATGAAAGATCATGAATATTTGTGTTTCATCAGCTTAGAAATGCTGTAGCTATTTATATTTGTGTCTTTGCTCCAGATCAGAACGTGTTTCATGATCAATTTATGGAGAAATCGCAAATAGTTGTCTTGTTTTTTCTTGCCACTGAGAATATAAAACTTTTATTACATTTTGTTTATGTATTATATATACTGTATATTAAAACAGCTGGAAGTAAAGTTCCTCTTCACTTCCAGGAGATCTCTGAGTAGTCCAGATCTCTGTCAGATTTATCCAGACATGTCCTTAATCCAGACATGTTCTCTACATCTCTAAATCATCTCCTCTACCTTCGATTGTGATGGCCCGCTCTCCTCCTCCCATCGCCACTGTAGGAAGAACCAGATCCGCCGCACACCTCGCGTTGCCTAGCCGGTTGGACATCTGCGAAAAATGTCGCTAAAAATGTTAGCTCTGGATTCTGATTGGTTAAAAAGTGGTTAATAATAATATATATTACGTATATTAACACCCTACCTCGCATTCATAATGCCCCAAGTCTTTCTCTCCAGGGCTCTTAATCACAAAAACCACCACGCCGCTACGTGGCTCACTGTATGTCTGATACTTCTCCTGGTCTAATAGAAGCTTTCCGTCCTTAAACCATCTTAAACAGGGACGAGATATACAACGTTTACAAAGATAAAGGCAGAAAAGTATACATCTTTTGGTAAAGCAGATATAAATAAGTACCTTATCTTTGGTCTCGGAGCGCTCAGTATTGTGCAAGTGAACTGAGCATCCTCTCCTGCTATTAACGCAGCGTTCCGTAACTTATGGACGAAGCGTGGCGGTACTGCGAGGGCAAAACGTACAAGAATCATTTCATGATAATAGATAGACAAGTTGTAGGATTGATACTGGAACCTGGGTCCTAATGCCTACCCTGTACTGTGATCTTGCCCAGGGTGCTGGCGTTTCCTGCGGCGCTGGTGGCAAAGCACATGTACTGGCCGGAGTCATCAGCAGTCATGTTATCCAGGATGAGGGTACAGGAACCGTCAGGATCCTCGATAATGATGTGGTGAGGGTCGACCTCGACAGCACGGCCGTCTGCACGAAACGGATACACATGCTATACGATTGAGCTGCGTATCATTATTCTAATATGTAGGAAAGCAACCTGGACATATTAGTGTTAATCCTTCAGTATTATCACAAGGAATAACGTAATAACGACTTCGGAAGGACCATCAATACGCTTACCTTTAAACCAGGCCACTACAGGTTTCGGGGTTCCAGTGACTTTGCACGCCAGTTTAACCGTCTCTCCCAGTTCTGCTGTGCAGTCGGTCAACACTGCTTCAAAATCAGGTGGACCTGCTCACACACAAAATCAACCATTTTTAATACATAAGACTTACTCAACATGATCTATACTATATTATAAGGACGCGGATCATCAGGGACCGGCCGATACAATATCACGATACTCATCTGCTGATTCGGTTTGTTCTGCGGTCACGATTTTGCAAATATCCCGATTTGATGTTTCTTCTGATTTTTTTTTACAATTCTAAACAAACTTAATGTGATGCTGTGCTGCCTGCCAACGTGTGAAGAATTAGAGTGCGCCACCTGTAGGATTGTAAAGGAACGGGGACGCTTTGCCATTTCAAATGCAAGCGAAACATTTACATTTTATTTACATATGTTAATATATGCCTAACTGATTTGGATTTTATCCCCCCACCAATATAAATATTCTCAACCAGGAAACGTGTAGAGATGAAAAACATCCGCCATACAGGTCCTTGTAAACGGTTACTGCAGAAACGTTAACAAATAGGATCATCAACGCGAGGCGCTCACTCCAGGCCGGCATGCTGTAGCGCTGTTGCAGGTTGCGCAGCTCGCGGAGCCAGGAGTTCTTCAGGATGACGGTGCGAGCCTGCAGAGTGTACTTCCTCACGGAGTCCTCGCGCTCGTGCCAGATCTCGAACGCCCTCTCGTCTCCTTCCACGGTCTCGTTCACGTCGATGTTGGTGAGCTGAACAAAAGCAAACAAACGATGTTAAGTGAGGAGCACAAAGACAGGACGCGATCGGTGACGAGGTGCTAATGAGGTGAAGCGGCGTTAATGTCGCATATTTATCAAACTGTAGTTGAACATCAAAGAAACAAGTTCAATCCTGTCCTTGCATTGGTCCAATAGGTTTTTACGTTTTTCCTTTTTTAAATACCTTCATCATATTCTTGAATGTGTACATCTGGACGTCTGTGTTCGTGTCACGTTTCTGTTTGCAGATGATGACGTAGTTTTTAAAGAGGAAGACATGACGGTGACTCCCTCTTGAAGAGGTTCGGACTCCTGGAGCGCCCTCCCACACTATGAAAGGACCCTCGAGACAAAGCAAAGGAAAATAATGTCGCAACAATTCGTTTTGATTTAATATTCTTTAAATATTATATAACTTTAGTTATTCATTTGCATTCAAAGTCTTTAATTTGTCCGTCTGTGTATGTGTGTGCTGTGTCAGTACCTGTCTGATTGGCTCTCCTAAAGCCTCCAGGTTAGCGGGGTAGTTCTCGATGAGCGAGACGTGCCGCGTGTTTTCCGAGCGAGTGGGAAGAGAAGAAACCATGGCGTAGGCCTCCTCCAGAAGACAGCAGTTCTGGCCGTTCCTCGCCTTGTTTTTGATCAACTCCTACAGATCAGATCACATTCCACATTCACATCAGTGATGCTTCATTTCAGTCAAATTAAATCACAAGTTTCAAACTCAGAGGTCGGCGAGTTACCTTTAACAGCTCCTTGTATTTCTGGATTCTCTCCAGTGGCCTCTGAAGGTAACCGCTCACACTCAGGACCGGACCTTCTGCTGGATCCACATTCGCCAAGTCTGAATCGGTGTATTTCTGGCCACAGAATCATTCCTTGTTTTAACTCGTCACACTTTATTGATCTGCTACATCGTTTCTGACTTAGAATTCAAGCTGCGTTTACTGTACATCTTCCTGCAGGCCTGTGGTTACGCACTTTATTTTTATTGTCAAAAACTAGCAAAAAGCTAAAGTATGTTGCTATTTTATTTCAAAAAGCAAACAGCAGCACCATATCTTCATCTTAAGATTAGAACTTTAACTCTTTATTTTAACTTAATAACTTGATCAAGTTTAGGACGTTAGTATAAACGTGTCTCATTTCGACGTAGCATGTTATTTCAACATTATTTACTGCATTTAAGTCACATCACAGCCAGGCTAGTAAAGAGTTTAAATAATGACATACTTTCATAAAAACATGTTTAAAATATTACAAAAGGTATTGACATATGATATTTTTCCTTAGAACCTATCCAATAATTCTTCGTCAAAACCTCCGCAATTTCGCACAAATTTTTTGTATGGCTTTTTTCGTAGCAGTATATAATTTTTCATACATTTTAACACTAAACTATTAAGAACAATAGAATTTACTAATTTTGCAATAGAAATATTAACATATATTCTACTAGATTTCCATATTTAATATTATACTGTATAAATGTTGTAGTAGAGAACACAAAGCAACTGTAGAGGAAAACACCAAAAAATTTGTGTTTTTTCATAATTCGCGGGTGCTCTTGGAACGTAACCAACCAGGGGTCATTTTGGGGGTCAACTGTATACAAGAAGTTGACGTACTACTATCACATCCATCTCCTTACTCTCCCCCATACATCTCTAATATAGTGATGAAGGGTGCCAATACTTTAGAAATGGATGCTCTCTGTAAAATAGCATAAAGCATGAAGAGTAACTGTATTGTGTACGTATTTCTAAGTGCACTTCAGGGTCTCACCTTGAAATAGTGATGAACATCCTTCTCACTGATGGTGGCCTGGGCCTTGGCCTGACCCACCAGGTACTGCAGATAGTTCTCAAATCCGTCGGTGTTTTTCAGGAAGCGCATGGCTATATCATCGTCGGTGTCGCAGTCTTGCAGCCCAGGGAGAAAAGAGCTAGAAAAAAAAAGCCAATTTTCAATTACAAATCTATCTTAAATGATAAAAAAGCTGAGAAGGTAAAGAGCTCTCCAAAGCTTTTAAAATGCATCATCCCCTGTGTTTCCTGGAGACTTCAAACACAGTACGGTGATGAAACTCTCAGCCGCAGTAAACGGTGCAAACGTTTTAAAGAAGGCTGCACGTCCGTGAATGACGATCCCAGCTGAGGTTCCCACTGCAGACATTACCGTGAATGTTCAGCACCTGATCATTAACTATCGACAGATAACTTGTCGCCAAATTACAGAAGAGACGCGTCTGTGTGTGTGAACTGTACACACAGTCATTCACCAGCACCACTTGCACGCTACAGGAACTCGGTTGGGAGTTATCGCCACGTTCCCCCGTACAGTCCTGACCTCGCTCCAGGCCATTTCCACATGTTTGAGCCATTTAAGGAGTTCCTGGGAGGCCGGTGTTTCAGATCACAGCTAATGAGCAAGTCACATGGACAAACTCTCCGACACAACACGAAGAAGAAACTGTTCTCATCGGATGAAACCACAGTGGTGTGATGCAGTGATGCAACAGGAATTTGGTAATATGCGCCGCCTTATCGATGGCTAATTATCATCAGTACTCGTCACGTACCTGCTGTGGAACGAACCGATGTCTCCGATGTTGCGGAAGATGGCCTCCTTGTGGCTGCGGATCTCAGACGGCGTGCTTTCCTCGTCGATGTGCTTCAGATGGTGTGATGTGACAAAGTCCATCTCCTTTATGAACTCCTTCTCACTGGTAATGAGCTCCTGCATGAGTTGGCTTTACAAAGAACACGAGCATAACAGAGTGAGAAACATGACAAGAACCTTAGGGAGGTTTAGGAATGATTTCGGCTGGTTTTGCCATTTAGAACATCGGTACGTTCGTGCACCTGATTATATACGAGGCATATATTTATTAAGGTATATACTATATGTGCAACCTGATCTCACGGTGTGTGTGTGTGTGTGTGTGTCATCAGTTCTTACAATTTGCGCAAGCCTTTGTTAAAGTGTTAACTCAGGAGGATCTTAAACTCCTGTGATGTGGATGAGGATGAGGATGAGGTCTCACCAGAGCTTCCTTTTGTACTCTCCCTCCGTGACCTCCTCCCCTGTGACCTCTGGCACTTCCGCTGTGTCCGGAGAAATCTACAACATATCATCTTATTCAGCGTTTTTTCTCCAAAGCAAATAATAAACCTGAACCTAAAGATAACAGAAAAAAAGTTTTAAAGTGCTGAACGCCTCACCTTTAACTTCTTGTCCAGGTACGCCGGAGAGACCCAGCCTTGACGCGAAGGCGTGGTTTTGGTGGGTTTAGTGCGCACCAGCCATTTGAGCGGATGAGCCGAGTCCAGGACCTCCACGTACTGCCCCTCCTTTAGGGCGATGCTCTCTTTGCTCAGGCCCATGGGGTTGTAATCGGCTATGGCTACGAAGATGTCAAACATCTGCACGGAGAAACGTTAAAGACAAAGGTGTCATGAAATAACGTGTGGAAACACAACAATGTATAAAGGGGAGGAAAGGAAGGAGGACGGCGAGTCACCTCTCCTCGGGCGTCACCCTCGTCGGATTCTGAGGACGAGTCGACGATGAGCGAAGCAGGACGTGAGCGGCCGTGGTAGGGAGACGCAGACGGGGTCTTAGTCTCATCGTCGCTGTCCGCTCCTGGGACACGTAACGAGGCTGAGCGGGAGAAGCACACACACACAAGAAAGGGATTTGATATTTAACATCTTGACTGAACCCGTATAATTAATCACATTCAGTTAACTTGCAAATGTTTATTATTCAATAATTAAAATCAATCAATCAATCAATCAATCAATCACCAATGGGATACAGAACCATCCTAAATAAATTACTGGACAGAGAGAGAGAGAGAGAGAGAGAGAGAGAGATAAGGAGCAAGAAACAATGACAGAGACAGACAGAAGGAAAGGTTAAAGATAGAAGCAGAGAGAGACAGACATGACGAGAGGTGTAGAGAAAGACTGAGAGACAGCAAAGGATAGAGAGAGGCAAGGAAAAGTGTAGAGACAAGTAAAGACAGGCTGTGTCTGTGTGTGTGTGTGTGTGTGTGTGTGTGTGTGTGTGTAAGAGAAAGATGTACTGTAGTAAGAGACTGAGACAATGAGAGTGAGAGACATGAAGAGAGAGGTGTAGAGAGACAGAGAGAGAGATAAAAAAAGATGGTGCAAAAAGGGACTGAGATGGATAGAGCAAGTGGTGTACAGAGACATGAGAGAGACATGAGAGAGAGGTATAAAGAGAAAGGAAGATAATTAGAGCCATAAATGAAACCTATTACAGTAAAATCCTATAATTTGATGACATCATTAACGGAACAGATTTGTCTGTAAGTGAAGCTGCATCCAGATGTTTACAGTAACTAATACAAATCATTAATGCGGACGTCTCTGCGCTACAGTGATCGCATGTGGGTAAAGTATTTGCACCCAGGTGAAAATGAGAAGGTGGAGGTTCTGGAGTTTTGTCTGTTTTGTCTTCGGATACATACTGGTCACACTGGGCCAGGTTCTCATCCACTGGAGCACCCGATGGTTCTGTAAGCTGTCTGAATAACAAACCAGTTTCAGTGAGTGTGTGGAGCCACGGGGGAGTGAAGGGTGCGCAGGGAGGAGTGGATAAGGTGGATGAGGGGGGGTGAGTGGATGAGGGGATGGTGGTGGGATGTGCTGGGGGGGGGGCGGTGGGGGGTCAGAGGTGCATGAAAAAAAGGGCATGACTATTCAAGTTAACAACGAGAATAATAGTTTAAAAGAATCAAATACAAAAAATTTTAATATAAGGTTTGTCCAGATAACCCCGCCCGTTTTTACTCATGTGCTTTACAGCTATATGAACAGCTATTCAGCTAAAATAGTGCCTGAAATATATGATCTTTTGTTCCCAAAACATATATAAATTAGACGATGCTTATTATTGTATCAACATTTTAATAACTCGTCATCACTTTTCCTTATTGGTGTTGATTGTTTTCAGTTATTCAATGATTTCTTTCGCTTTGTTATCCTCCTATGTAATGATGTATTCAGTTATAATTTAAGAAACGGTGTTAAAAGATGTTTAAATCGTCTGTGCAACACTGTGAAATTCTCCCTCTCACCCTGCGTGATCTTGGCAGAGACCATCTCGGTGATCTGCGTCGTGAGCTTCTGTAACAACTCGGCCGTGTCCACTCCAGACAGGTACGGCAGCGTCGGCCCTCCTAAAGGGAAGCGGAGATGAGTTAATGCACACGAGAGGAGAAAATAAGTCAATGCAAGGAGAGTTTGTTGTAACATCACATGCCACTGGGAAACAGGTAGTGACTCAAAATCTCAAATCACATTGATTTGAATTCATTTAATTGCGAACTTTCCTTTCCTTTTCCTTTCCGTTGTCGTTTGTGTTCGAGTCGCATTATTTAGTTTTAACTGGCTGATTATTAATTAAGTTTGAAATAAACGCTCCCGTCACCTTTGCCTTCTTCCTCCGGGGGGCTGACGGTAATCCCACAAATCCTGAAATCACAAGAAAGCGCACAGTCACAGTCACGACGCTTCCAAACTATCGGTACAAGAGTCGCATTTTAATTTGCACACTGCTGAGCTTACTCTGGCGTAACGGTGATCTGCTGTCCTGCTGGGAAAGCGGTCACACCTTGGTCCACGTCCAGACGGGCGGTGTTGACGCACTGGCCGGCGCGGTTGCTGGCGATGCAGGTGTAGGTGCCGCTGTGCTCCTTCTCTACGTCCATCAGGATCAGGCTGTGCTGGAAGCCGGAGCTGGCGATCTTGTACCCGGGCGTGTCTGCTTTGATCCACAGGACGTCCTTCAGCGCTTCTTCCTTCAGCCAGTTCACGCTGGGAGTCGGAGAGCCTACGGGGATGACAAATAGCACAAAAGCTACGGTCCATGTCCATGACAGGTGTGTTTTATTGACATGTAATAACATATATCACAATACATACACCCACATCCACAGCATTCGGCCGACGCCCTTATCCAGAGCGATACATTTTTATCTCATTATGCATCTGAGCAGTTGAGGGTTAGGAGCCTTGCTCAAGGGGCAACTTGGTGGTCGTGTGGTTTGAACCTGGGACCTTTCGAACCGTAGTCCAATGCCTTAACCACTGAACTACCCCTGACCCTGATACCATATAAGAATGAGCACTTGAATTAAAAGCTGGTGTGGTATACGGAACAGACAAAACGAGCACCTTCTACTTTGACAGACAGCGTGATGCTCGCTCCTCGTTTCACCGTCCGGTTGCAGAACTTCTCCAGAAAACGTGGCGGCACCAGAGGTTCCTTGTCTACAGGGTGAAGAGACAGGCGAGACAAAATGATAGCAAGGAGAACACATGGAGACAAAGCCGCATTTAGCTAAAACATCTTTTAGTTTTTAAAAAAAATATTATTCGTTTCAATTTTAGTGATGCACACACACCTTTCATCTTCAGAGCCTCGGGAAGGCGATTGCCTGGACCTAGAAGAAAAAAAAAGGGGAAAAAAAGTCATTTTTCCCATTAATTAAAAATCAGACAATAACCTTGGATGGTGTTTGGATTTTTCTTAAATATTTAAAGCTGACGTACCAAGCACGACCATGCGCGCGGAGGAGTAGGCCGCCCCAGCCGCGTTGCTGATGTAAACAGAATACTCGGCACTGTCTTCACTTTTCACCTCCACGATCTCCAGACTGTACACGTCTCTCTCCGTCGACAGTAACACCCTGTCGGTGGGCGACAGCGCCACGCCGTCCTTGAACCAGTAAACCTTTGGTGCGGGGAATCCTATTTAAAAAACAAACATGAAGATCAGCTTCTAACCCAATCTCGTGGTCATCACTGCGGTTATTGTTAAAGCCAGTAAAGTTTCTCGGTTTTAATAACACAGTGCTAACAGGATCATCACTTTAATCACACCAAGAACTCTATACATCTGACCTTTGACCCTGACGCTCATCTTGGCACTGGGCGCTCCGGGACTGAGATAGAGGTCATGCAACTCGTCCACCACTTGAGGGAGCTGTTCGTCCTCCACCACTGACTCGAATGCCTCGGTGTCTCTGTGCTCAGAGCTGTGCAACGAAGCAGCAGCGACATAGTTTACATACAGACACAAAGCACAACAAAGAATGATATGATTTACGATTGATAAACACACTGCTATACAGTCAAGCAGGTCATGTAGATAAGTGTACAGAACATCTGGAATTACAGCAAATAGCATTATATACTATAGAATATCCTTCTATTTTATCCATATGTTTATGATTAGTACCATTTTTTTCTGAATTTAACAGAGTCTGAATTCTGCTGCATTTAGCATTAAAACCAATTTCTCACTTATAAATCCAACATTCTGTTAAGTCGCCCGAATGAAATCAAGTTGGTTAAGGTTTGCTTGGTTTGATTTTACCTCGAGATGTAATCTTTAGCACTAATATACGAAGATGTTTCAGTGGCGTCAGCTGCTGTGTCGTAGTCAGAGCTGCAGGTCACTGCAAAAATAAATAAATAAATAGTGTTACAGTATAATACAATGGGAATTGGAAAGGAATCATTAATATACATCACCAAAATGGAGGTTGTTAATGATGTTACATGAGATAAGAAGGCGAATATTTGGTTATGAACTATACAAAAGAAGTCCTGGGTGATATACCGACACAATCCCAAATAATCGACACTTCGATTTTTTTTAGGTTAAATTTACATTACACTCAAGTCATGTGGTCATTAGGGACTGGAATCACAGGGAGCACCCGGTGCGACATCACGATACTTAGGTGTCGATCGATTTATATTGCGATTCTGTAAGCATCAGCCATTTCATAAACATCCTGATTTTATATTATTTTACAGATTTTGTTACAATTCTAAACAAACTTGGCAAATACAGTAATATGCTCAACAGTGCTGCACTGCCTGCCAGTGGGTGAATAGTTTAGAGCACACCACCTGTAGGATTAAAGAGGAACAACATCATAAATGAACAAATAATAATAATTTAAAAAATGTATATTAAAAAAAGCTATTTTGGAGTCAGTGTGGCGATACTTTAATTGCCACACAAAAGAATCCTGATGCGTAACTGAATCGTTTTCCCCTAAATCTCTGGTGATTATGTGCACATATTAGAGATGAGGGGGGGGGGGGGGGCAATGACTCCAAATGCCACACTGACTCCAAATTATTATTAAATCTTTTTTAATTATTATTATTATTATTTTAACTTACAGTTAAACCTTGGATTGCGAGCATAATTAATTCTGGATGTGTGCTTGTACATCAAAACATTGGTATATCAAAGCGAATTTCCCCCATAAGAAATAATGGAAACTCAAACAACCCAAAAATATTCATATAAAAATAATTAACACAAAATATAAAGAAAAAATAAAACAAGAATTAACCTGCACTTAGAATTGTGGCTGTAGTGATTGAGTCCACAGAGAGGACAGGAGGACGCAGGGGGGTGGGGGGGGGGGGGGTACCAATAGTTTACCAAGCACTCACACAAGCACATGCACACACACACACACACATACACATACACATACACACACACACACACATACACACATACACACATACACACACACCAGCTTGCTGACAAAGCTAGAGAGAGGAGAGGAGGAGGAAGGGGGCTACTGTGCAGGACGACTTTCACATACACACTAACACACATCAGTTTACCAACAGAGACTCTCACTCACACAAGAGCGCTGGTGCGCGCACACATATGGTCACAATGTTATAGTAAACAGTACACGCACGCACGTTGACTATACAAGTCACGCACATGCAATGAGACCGAGCACGGGAGACGATTAACCACAATACTGCTCGTATTTCAAGACCACGCTCGTTTACCGAGTTAAAATATATTTACAATTTTTGCTCGTCTTGCGAAACACTTGCAGACCAAGGTACTCAAATCCAAGGTTCCACTGTATTTAGTTTTGCCTTTGAGGTGGCAAAATGTTGCAGTTCCTCTATGATCCTATAGATGGTGTACTATAAACTTGCACATTTACAAGTTTGTTTAAACGGTCACATTTTTAAATTCGCACAAATTAATATCGAATTGGGATATTTATAAAATTATAAATTACTTATAGAATGGTAATACAGATTGAATCGGCACCTGGATATCATCATAATACCGTATCGGGTGGTCCCTTGTGATTCCCATCCCTACTACATATCATATAAAAAGTTCAAGCCTACGTTAGAACGATAGGCCTTGAAATGTCAAACATTCATTAAATTCTAGAAGCTAATCAACGCAGTTTCGACGTCTTTATGAAATGTCGATTGAGGCTTATCTCAGTTGTCACAACAAAGCTTTTTATATGGAAAATATATAAATTATTATTTATAAAATGTAGCTTTGAACACTATAAACCTTTTATATAATCAAGTTTAAGATTCTGATCATCGACACTATTAGATATTTTTACTGGTATTAGCTACAGTATACAACTTTGCATGTTTTAACATATTTGAATAATTAAACTACAACATTTTTGAATGTTAAAATGTTATGATTAAACTTAAGTAAGCTAGATTATAGACCAGTGGTTCTCAACCTTTTTTTGCAGTGGGCCGCACTATGTCCAAGTTCAAGTCTCACGGGCCGCATATTAT
>JAQMYG010000033.1:2322515-2358374 GCA_030014215.1 Clariallabes teugelsi
CCCCCCCCCCCCCCCCCCCCCCCCCCCGCCCCGGACCATGAACTAGATAGTCTAAACACATTTTGGAGGGTTTATCTCCTTTTATAATAATAAAAACAATACAGTGGTGGCCATAATAGAAAGACAAGTGAAATTCAGGGATTTAGTGCTATACACTACAACAATCAGGATTTGGTATTTCGAACCCAGGCACTGTGGCGACCCCTTAACGGAAAAGCCGAAAGACTATATATATATATTTGGTATGAAGTCTTTTATTTTTCAAAACCTGC
Source organism: Clariallabes teugelsi (assembly GCA_030014215.1). Lineage (NCBI taxonomy): Eukaryota > Metazoa > Chordata > Actinopteri > Siluriformes > Clariidae > Clariallabes > Clariallabes teugelsi. Next base: position 2,322,788 of record JAQMYG010000033.1, read on the forward strand.
AGAATCTGGCTGGGCATAGAGTAAAAAAGACGTCTGCAGTACGCTGGTGTCTCTCACTCAATCCATATCTGCTTGATTGTTTCTTGAAGATCATGTACACACATTTGCCACGGAAATACACAATTCACTTGCTGAGTTTTAGGCATTTAGGCAGAGGTGGACACCCCGGCTTCAGAAAGTTAAAGTCCTACTTCATGTCCTGCCAGATAGGCAAGAACCAATTTGTGACATCACCAGCTTTTTGCACAAGGAGAACTATAATATATAGCATATGTTGTCTTAATACCTTTGGCCACGGCTGTAATCTAAAGATAAAGAGACTTTATCGTCATTGTAGTCATACAGTACAACGAAATTTGTTAAAACACAAACTAGAGAGCGAGGAGAGAGAAAAAGAGGGAGAGCGCTTGATAGTATGGTTCATCCGCTGCAGTACAGTATGTCCATGGCTAACCTCCGAATGTCCTTTCCCTTTTTCTGTCCATACACAGATGCTTTGCTTCTTTTCCCTATATTGTTGAATCTACTGTTCTGCTGTTTTGTTCATTTACTGGGGAAGTGACAGAACCCTAATGTGACTCGTCAGTTGGCAACTTTGATTTTAATTATGGGATTAGACTGGTGTTATAACCAGAGCTTTTCTTGATGTCAGGATGCGGACCTTCCATCTTTGCGTGCGGCACTTAATCCCCCCCTCCCCCCCCAGCTCTTGAAGGCTCTGTAACTCCCTAAATCTGTCTGATGCTTAAATCAGCTCCAATTCAAGGAGAAAATATTCAGAGTTTTTCCAGGTTCGTGGCTGATCAGCTGTAATGATGCTGCTTCTACTCTTTAGCAGGTTTTATACATGGATTGTTGCTTCATGACATTGTATGTGGTCTGTAGTGAGTATACAGGATCCTCAATCTCACCTGACTGAACAATTAATACTTCTCACCCCACTAGAGTGCAAAATCCTTTTAAACATTTTTTTTTAACCCTCAATCAGCTGTGACAGCGGCGCTAACTATGAGTGCGGTGAGTTATCTGAAATCGGGACATGAACCCTTGTGATAACACGTGCAGTCTTTACTTGTCTTTACTGATAGTACAAACTATGAGATCCAAATCTTAATTCTAGAACTATGGTTGCGTATGTTGTGTACTTAAGTGTGTAAGTCTGGGTCAGAGATCAAAAGTGAAAGAGTGAGGACCGGTTACAGGCTAGTGGAACAATTATTATAAAAAATTTGTAACTTCCAGATCAAACAATTGAAATGAAGAAGGCCATGCATAGGTGAGTTGCCAAGCAGGACACTCATTCAAAAAGGTTGAGGGGGGGAAACAAACCCTTTCGGAGGCCCCTGCAAGCATTGTAAACCTTTCTCAAACTGTTTCTAAAACAGAATGTAAAGGATAGCTTTTTATACATTTCCTTAATAAAGTAATTCAAACACTCTTAAAAGCTGTAAAACGCCTTCAAAGTCATTTCTCGTCCAACACTCTACGGAATCAGTCGTACAAACATACTGTATGTGGAAGGGCCTTATGGGTCCAGATATGTTAGTTGGAAGTGTAACCTTGTAACATTCCTAAACTAAACATGATAAAACCGTCCATGAATTTCACCAATTTGGATGATTATGTAATTTAAAATAAAAGACGAACAACAGTACACCACAGAGTAACAAAACAACCAGGATGTACAGTAGTATGAAGAACATGATCAGGAGGTAGGAACGCTAAACAGCAAACTGATAGTTAAATATGTTGCTGGTAGCAGATTTCCTATATCTACAAATTACAATAGTTTATGAAACAAGGTCTAAGATAACAATATAAAGTGATTTAACTTTTAAAAATTTACTGTTACCCTGAAAGAGTTTTATTGCTTTTATACTATAATGATATTCTAACAAACAAAAAAAAAAATCTGATTTGTAGAACGTCACATTGCTCCTTTTGACCGTTGATAGAAAGAATTTCTTTGTGTCAGCACTTTCATATAATATTTATAAACAATCATTCTCTATCCAGTCTCTTTTCTCTCTTATTAGAAGTTTGGAAGAGTTTTAAAAAATAATAAACAAAACAAACAAACAAAAAATTTTGTTTTTAATTTTTAAAAAATTACAAAGAAACTGGACAGTATGAAGATTCAGAGACGGCGGAAAACATTTTAACAAAACGCTGACACTGGAGACTCCTTCCATAACTGATAAAAAAAAGATCTTCATTATAAAACTACACTGTTTCAGTAAGGAAACATTTTTTTTTAATTAACTAAATATTAACATGCTTGTTTACGAGTGCCTTTATGTACTGTAACTAGAGAAACAATAATATACAGAGTATAAAATAAAGCAGCACGGTTATTCGAATAAACATCCAAATCTCCACAGATCTGTGCAATTATTTAATCCAAAAACCTGTAGTTTATTACAGGTAATATATGCATAGTAAGGGATGTACTGTATATATCGAAGGTTAAATCACAATCACAGTGTGTGTCTAAATAATCAAAATGTGATTTTTCTATCAAATCATGCAGCCCTAGTACTAACACAATCCTGATTTATTTCGCAGCCTGAAATACGGAAAATGCCTTGTTAGAGAAAGCTCCTTAACACTTCCTGGCCAATCAGAATCCAGCATCAAATAGCTACTGTATGTGGTGTGAGAAATTGAAAATGAGGAACAATGCGACAAAGTAATACAAGTAAAAGTAAAAGCAGGACAGCAGGGTGTGTGTTAGTTTGTCAGTTCAGGAAATTCATGGACACACTTCATCTTACTGTAAACTAAAAATCTTTCATCAATGCAACAGGGCCAATAGCAAAAGATCTGATTCGCACCCCTCAACACCTCCACCTCATCCAGTACCTTTAACTAACAGCCTAGCCGAGGAGGTCAAGCTTCCCGTTTTGAACAGGACGGTGCCCGAGTCATTTGGTGCCAAGTTGTTTAGGGTGAGGGTGTGAACATTGTCTTCACCCACCCCGATAATACTGAAGGGACTGTTGTCCAAACGAGTGCCATCCAGCCACCACTGGACTCTGCCTTTGGCACGGCGAGACAGCTGGCAGGAGAACACTGCCTGCTCTCCCGCAAAGACATCAGTGCTTTTTATACCAGACACTATGAGCACCTCAGCCTCTGCAGAGACCACAGACAAACAGCTAATCAATAACATCCCTGAACTCAGTGTAATAGAAATTATTTAAAAAAAAACATACATCACATCACCGAGAGCAAGGTCTGATTCCATGGGTTTAAACTGACAGATTTGCTGTCTAACCCCAGAAAAACAAAGTAGTATTAGTTAACTATGACAAACCGAGTTTGATGTTAAATGTACAGTATGTGCTACAGTATGAACACTTACTGTACTGTCGGGAAACGTCTGTGTGGTGGTCTGGAAAAACCCATAACATGGAAGTTGTAAATTTGTAGTACTGTAGATACGATACAGCGTAAGTCTATTAAAACAAGTTCTAGCACTTAAAGTTACAATGAAAAATGGGGAAATGTTGGAAGGTCGGCGGTTCGAGGCCCAGCTCCACCAGGTTACTACTGTTGGGTGCTTGAGAAAGGCCCTTACTGTAACTGTGTCCACTCCAGGGGCCACATGTAAAAAAAGAATTTCAATAATTCTGTGGCAATAAAGTAACCTTTGTGAATTTTATGTAAGAGATGTGAAAGTATATGAATAATTATATTATACTAAATAATAATAATAATAATAATAATAATAATAATAATAAAAAACTTTATCAAATTTGGAATTTTCCCAGAATTTTCAACGACTTTCCACTTCGTTTCCCAGACCATCTCACATTAATTATACAAATTTTTTTTTTACGAATTCGACAGGGGTAAAGAAGCCAGTAAAACTCTATTGCTTTAATGATTTTAATTATCTAGGGAAAAACAAAATTCTAATCTTCTTAACTATTAACATGAAACAGATGAATTATATGACGGGAATGAAGGATAATATCAAATTCTCATACCTAAAATTAGAGAATCTTAGAATTTTGGTTTAAATCTTATTTTTAGATCAAAATGTAAACGTTAAATGACTGAATTTTAAGAAAACAGTACTGAACAGCAATATTCTTTAAATTTATATCAGTGATTGCAGTAGGAGGAAAAAAAATACAAAGAAGGTCTTTGGTGGATTCTGGAAAACAACTTGATATCTGTGATATCAAATATCTATATGGTGCATTATATGCATAAAGACTTGATTCCTTTAAGTTTAATCCAACCTGCTACAAGTTGCAACAGACTGTAAACTGTTGGTTACCTTGCACTGAAACCGAAGCTGTAGTTAACTGATTTCCAGCATCACAAGTGTAATAGCCGCTGTCCTCCGGTTTTAGGTCGAATATGTCAAGTTCTTGAACACATGCTTCTTGTCTCATCTGAAACTTCTTACTGGGTTGCAGGACGATTCCTCCTTTACGCCACTCTACACTGACACCTGGCTTAGAAAGCTCACAGCGGAGGGTAATCATGTCGCCTTCGACTGCGTCTATGTTCTCCAGCTCTTTGTGGAAGAAGGGCAGGGTTTCTGAGGAGTGAGACGGAAAGGACAAATGAAACGTCAGTAAGTTTGGATTTTACAGATCTTCAATAAGGAAGCAAGAAAACTTCTTTAAGCCATCGGTGGTCCTTGCAAACATTAAAAGCAAAACCAAACAGGGCGAAAGGGTGCAATTACTCCATCAGTCGGTAAAGTAAAGTAGTTAGTGTTAATATGAATCCTCCCAGCTGTATCCATACTGCGCATGACATTACCACATGGCGCTGATGTGCAAACATGCACCCGCCCAAAGCATAGCTATTGATGAAGATTCGTACGCACTAGCAGGGAACGAACCCGTTACCTTTGGGTTTCTCCTTCACCAACAAGGAAGCAACAGTCTTCTCAGAGCCAACGACAAAGGCCACGTCGCCTGAATCGTCAGGCGTGACCATTTTTAACGTTAGGCCGTGTTCCCTCCCTCGGCTGCTGATCTGATTCAAGTCATTGCTTTGAAGGTGGTTGGAGCCTAGCCACCATTCGGCATTAGTTACTCCTGCCTTGGACACCTCACAGTGGAACACGGCATCCTCGCCAGTCATCACTGTGACGTCATTAAGTTCTCTGGTAATTCGGACACGCTCTAGATAAAAAGAAGCGCAAAAGAAGCCAACTCTCTCTAAGAATATTTTCCCAAATTTCATTTTACAGTTTGGTACGTAGAATATGCTGACCTGGATTTCTGCATCATAATGAAGTACAAAACAAAAGAAAAGACCACCCAAAGAACCATTAAAATTCATCACCTATGATGCTCAAAGTGGCTTTGCTTTGTTTGTCACCGATTTCACACGCATATTCTCCGGTGTCCTCCACCGTCAGCTTGTAGATCACCAGGGTTTGAATTGTTCCGTTCTTCTGAATGGAATACTTGTCCCCCTCAGAAAGGACTATCCTGCCCTTCTTCCAGGTCACATGGGCATCGGGGGTTGAAGTTTCACAGGATAACGTAGCTTTATCGCCTTCTACGGCTTCTTGGTTCTTCAGGTCGCTTGTAAATTGCAGCACAGGGACAGCTAGAAGCACACGATAGGAAGTGAAAGAAAAAACTGTTAAAAGAAATATTTGAGAAAGACAAAATAACTAGAATATGACATGGAAAGGATAGTGTGGAGTGCACTGGGCAAAATTTTTATTTGTTAAAAATACATTCAGTTACATCGACGGGTAAAACAGGAGAGTCTCTTTCGCCTACAAACAAACAAACAAACAAACAAAAAAACAAAGAGCCTGTGCACTTTTAGCTAACGGGTATCTAATCAGGTGATGAACTATTTTCCTCTCACGACTACCCTAACATGACTAAACCGCACATTTTACAGGACGCAGTGTCTTGATCCTGTGAAATGTGTGGTTGCACCAACCGGAATATCAGCAATCAGGTCGATAACGCATTCAAACACTAGCAATATGCGACCAGCCGGTACGATATCACAATACCTTAGTGACAATTCGATCTGTAATAGCGATTGTGTTACCGCAAGTTTATAAATATCCCGATTCTATGATATTTTTTCTTAAAGATTATCTTACAATTCCAAACAAACTAAGCATATAATGTACTCCCACTGTGTGGATAGTTTAGAGTATGCCACCTGTAGGATTATAGAGGAACGACAACATTTCACCACCTCAACTGTAAACATGTACAAGTTAAAAAATTATTGAAAAAATAGTTTCTGGAGTCGGTGTGGTGATAAATGAATTACTTTTGACGTTCAAAGTGACGTTTTATTCTATTCAGTTATGCATTGCAAAAAGAATCGTGATACATAACTGAACACTTTTTTCTCCTCATATGCAGCAAGTCCAAAAGCCAAATACGTTTATGTAAAATGTTCCTTATAAAGCTTCAGTAATACTCAGAATGATTGATTATTGCCATGTGCATGAAACCTATTACAGTAAGTCCCCTACATACAAATATTCGAGTTATGAACTTTCAAAGATACTGTACAAACATGTTCAATCGCGGATGTTTGATCACATGTCGGCCGTACAGTACATTGTCACGTGCATGCAGCGTGCATCCCAGGATGTCTGGAAGCAAAGTGTTAAAGTAGCGGCGATGAAGCTGGTAGTGTTAAGACTGCACTTGGATACTCTGAGCTCTGATCAGGAGAAATTTCCAGAAGGAAAATTAGAGGCTAATAAGAAAATGACTGTACTGTCCGTGCTATAGGAAACATGGCAAAACAAAACTATGGAAAAAAAAAAAGAAAAAAAAAAGTTAGTATTGGCAAATTACTGTCAGCACTTTAGGATACAAGTGAGAAAAAAATTTAATTCACAATTACAACATTAGAGCAACTATAAATGTCTAAAACATACAATGTAAATCTTTAGTTAATGAAAAAAAAATATATAAGAGGAATTAAAGTACTTCATTCCTTTACAACATAATTCTGCAAGGCAATATCAAGCAAGGAAAAGATCAGGAGGGAAAAACAGGTTAAAAAAATGTTAAACAAGTCAAATATGAACAAGAACAATAAGTATATAATATAAGGAATGAAATATAAGGAATTAAGTCTTTGTGATGTTACTCAAAGTCGGGGATAGAAATGAAATAATGCACAGCCTTGCAGCTGAGGAATCTTCAGAGACTCAGATGAGTTTACCTTTAACTGTGAGACAAGCAAAGGAAGTGTGGCTTCCCACATGGAAGGAGATGGTGCCCGAGTCTTTCTCTGTCACGCTCTTTAGAGTAAGCGAGTGCTTTTTGCCTTCCGCTCGGATCACGTTCATCTCGTTGCTCTGCAGAGGAACACCCTGAAGTTCCCAGGTCACGTCCTGGGCGCCGTCGTGAGATACAAAGCACTCAAAGGACACATCGTCTCCTTCGTTGACGATGCAGCTCTTCAACTCGGTGTCAATAGTAATGTCAAGTTCTGTTTAATACACATCACCCAGGATATATTTTAAGCCAGTTGTATTGACACGGGAAACGGACGGTGTAGTCGGAATAAGGGTGGACATTTAAAAAAAAACGAAGCACCTCCTTACTCGTCAAACTGCCATACCCGTTACTCACTGCACCACCGATTGACAAATGGTATGCAAACACACTAAATGGCCACAGTCACGTGGACACCTGACCATCACAGCAAGCCTTTTTTGAGAAAGTATGCTATAGCATTACAATTCACCTTCAGTGGAATCATCAGGCCCAAACCTGTTCCAGCATGACAATGTGAACAAAAGATGTGTTAAGGGTGGCGAAGAAGACCTGGCGCTTCCTCAACAGCCCTACCTCTTCATGCGTAACAACCATGAAGAGTGAAGCCAATAATATGAGCGAAGAGGGAATAAATCTGAAAAGGGATGTTCATACATCCACATTCATACATTCATACATACTGTACCAGGGCATGATGGTCAGGGGTGCACATACTTTTGAACATTTAGTGCATCAATTACAAATGTGGGTTTTAAAAGCCTGTAAAATCAATATGTAATTAACTCAAAACATTAACAGTGCATAACAGACCCAAAGAAAGAAAAAAAGAAACAGCATACAAATTTAACAGTATAAAAGTGTAGTAGTTATTGTAGGGTATTTAACAATGTAGTGCATGAAAATAGGAGTTTAAGAATGGTACCAAATATGCAAGACACACAGCGTCATTAAGATAAAAAAAAAATATAAGAATCATGCAACCTCAGATGTGGTGAAATTATTAGAGAAGTATGTTCCATGCGAGAAGAATTGAAAAGGAAAAGAATGGAACACAGAAAGTAGCATCAGAAAGATGTAACTCAAACCATGCATGAAATGGAAGTAAAGCTAAGTTAATGTGACTGCTGAGAGTTAAGAAGGAAGAACACTGGTTCCTACCCTTCACTGTGAGTCGGGCAGAAGTGGTTTCATGCCCAGAATCACAGGAATACTCTCCTGAGTCTGCTTCCTGCAGCTTGTAGATGACTAGCTGGACCACAGCGCCATCTTGCTGTAACTGGTGCTTGTTACTGGACTGTAGAATCTTTTGATCTTTTCTCCATACTACAGGCACCCACTGTTTGTTAAGTACACACCGGAATGTGACTGTTTCCCCAGCTTCAGCTTCCAGCTTGCTCAGGGGTGTTTTAAACACAATGGGTAATTCTGCAAAGCCAAGAGATTAAGTTGATATAAATGAAAAAAAACTGCCGTGCCATCCTTCATAAGGAATCCAGTTTTGCCAAAATCCTACCCTTCACTTCGAGGTGCGCTGTGGTTTTCTGATCTCTGCAGTCGCAGGTGTAGTGTCCGGAGTCTTCAGTGTTAAGGTCATGAATTATCAACTGAACGAGGTGGCCATCTTGCCGGAATTCATATTTGGCGCAAGAGTAAAGGCCTACATCGCCTTTGCGCCACTGGACCGGCATGCCAGGTTTGGACAGCTCGCAGGACCAGGTGACGCTTTCCTTCTCCAGAGCCTTCTGGTCTTTCAACTCCCGAGTGAAAATAGTGGGAAGAGCTAACCATTTTGGATAACAGAGGAAGAGAATTGTCACATTAGGAGATTCATGAACTTGGGTAAGTGACATTTTCAGGAGTTTGTTAGAGACGATTCAAATAAAATCTGCAGGAAACTAAAACCAAATTTCAAGTTAATTATCAAGTTCACATCAGTGACTAGACAATGCAAATCAATCCTTGTTCTGATACAGATCTCATAGAGGTTCTGCTTGTTACTAACAGTATTTACAAACCATCACATATGACACATCATATGATTAGAGTCCTGACTAGAGTGTCTTTACCTTGAACGGTCAGCTTGGCCGCACTCTTGGCAGTGTCGACATTACATGAGTAAGTATCGCTGTCAGCCTCATCCAAATCTTTCACGGTAAGAATATGGACTCTTTCCTTCTGCGTCATTTGATACTTCCTTCCTGCCGTGATCTCCTTCAAACCTTTCATCCAAGTGACTTTGGAAGTTGGACAAGCGGTTTCACATTCAAAACTGACGGTACCTCTTTCAGGCGCGGTCACATTCTTGAGCTCGCGGATGAACTTGTTCTTAGGCTCTGTAATGCAGAAGAAGAATTAAGCCCTGAAATCAGCAGTTATAATGGAACAGATATAAACAAGGCGATTGTAGAAGCACCTTTGACTTCCAGTTGAGTTTTTGAGCTCAGTCCGCCGGTCACTTCACAACTGTATTCTCCAGAATCCTTAGTTGTAACACTGTGAACAATCAGCTTGACAAGCTTATACTCCTGAATCATCTCATACTTTAGGCTTTTCTGCAACGACTTTCCGTTCCTACACCAAACAACGTCCAAGCCAGGCTGAGAGAGCTCACCGAGGAACAGTGCATCTTCTCCAGGAGCGACGCTAACACCCTGGAGTTCTTTGGTGAAGGTAGGAACTTCACCTGCAGTGAAAGAAAACACAGCAATGAAGCTGTTTAATACGTTTGCTTGCAGATACCAATATGCAATGTCTTTTACTTTTGGTACTTAAAAAAAGAGTTTTGGGCTTGTCTGTAGTAAATCTCTTGCACAACGATTCAACCTTGGAAGATGACAGAAAAGTGACAAGTAGATGCTCACAGAGAACATCTTACCTTCCACAGACAACGTTGCTCTCGAGATCAAGTCCTTGAGAGTGAAAACGACGTCCCCAGAGTCAGACCCAGTCACTCTTTTGATGCTAAGTGTGTGCTTGCGCCCTTTGCTGGTAATCTGGAAGCGTCCTGTGCTTGTCACAGGTTGGCCTTTCAGGCTCCATGAGCATTCGTCTGAGCTTTCTCGAGAGAGGATGCACTCAAACACGCAGGTCTCACCTGCTTTCGCCTCAATGGACTTCAAGCGTTTTGTGATGCCAATGCTGATGTCTGGGTGATGTGCAAAAAATTTCAAGAGCAGCATTTTAAATGGTGATGTTGAATTCTCTATTCTGATTGGTCAGAAGGTCTATACAAGCTATAGTAATATGTTATTATTTATATACTGTACATTATTTAAGGTAACAATATACAAAGTTAGACTTAAGACACACATAACATGCACACCATTGTAAACAGATGAAGTAAACATGCATTTTCCTTTTCTTTCATCATACCTCTAATGGTGACCTTAGATTTGGTTAGATCTGTACCCAGGTCACAGCTGTATTCCCCGGCGTCCGCCTGCGTGATGTCCCGGATCGTCAGACCTAGGATCCTGCCGTCGTGTAACAGCTCATGCTTGCTGCCTGCAGAAAGGACGGCATTGTCTTTCCGCCAAACAGGGGACACCGTGGGTTTTGAGGTTTCACATTTCAGAGTCACGGACCCCTTTTCTTCTCCGATCACGTCGTCTAACAACTTAAGGAAAACAGCTTTCTTTTCTGCAGTTCAACACACCAAAACAAAACATTCAGAATTACTCAGTGCCTTGAGAGTTACGCGATGGTGCCTTGCACAAGTATATTCAACCACATTAAGTACGATTAATGCTGACCATTTTCCCGCTGTTGAAAAGCATTATTATGGGATGATACTTCCACCACCATGCTTTACAGACAAGAAAGTGTTCTTGAAGTAAGGGGTCCTCGACAAACATAGCGTTTTAGGCAATAGACAAAAAGTTACATTTTGGGCTCATCAGAACTTAGAACCTGTATCCATACTTTTATTACATGAAACTAAAAATTATGGGAACAATGAAGTTAATTTCCATTTGAGCTTGCAACATAAGAGGCTGAATACTTGTGCAAGCCACTAGAAACATTCTCCCTCAAAACCATCATACCTTTCACTTTCAGGCAGACCGTCTGTTTCTCCTCCCTAACCTTGAAGGTGATCTTCCCACCATCCTGAGGCGCCAGGCTCTTGAGGGTGATGGTATGCGTCTTGTGCACGTGTTGGATAACGTTAACCTCGTTGCTGAACAGCGGCTTGTCGTCAAGGAACCACTCGGCTTCCTCGTCTGCGTAATTCACCTCACAGGTGAACACGGCGTCACCTCCTTCATCGACCTCCACGTCCGTCAAGCGCTTGGTGATCTGAATGTTACGCACTGTGGACCAATTTTCAAAAGTGTTCCAATGTTCCCTTTTCTTTTTCAAAAATTCTTGATATTCTACATACGTTAAGCACAGTGTACTTTACCTTCAACAGTGAGAGTGGCTTTGGTCTCACAGGTCGAAGTTTGACAGCGGTACTCTCCAGTGTCGCCTGGAGTCAGCGCCTGGATGACCAGCTGCATTTCAGTGCCACTTTGTTTCACAGTATACTTGCTTGATGCCTCCAGAGCAGTTTGACCCTTAAACCAGGACACTTCTTTAGGCACAGCGGAAAGCCTGCAGGAAAGCTTGGCTGAAGCCTTTTCTTGGGCGGTGACATTTTTAAGGGGCTCGACCACCTCGATGGGACGCTCTGTAGAGAAGCCGTTATTATTTGATTAATATGATTAGCTGCAAACAAAAAAAAGCACATGTGACCCTGGATTCTAGCTAAACAAATACAAATTTGTAAGGTCAAAGACCATTCGGTTTAAGTGCCAAGTAGTAGTAAAAGACTTACCAGGGCATAATAATAACAACCATGCAGAGATATTCACATTTGTGTTCATTTAGCCTATTACTATCAGCCGAACCTTTCACCGTGAGCTGAGCCGTCGATTTGCTTTTTCCAGCCGTGAACTGGACGTTGCCTGACATGTCAGCCTTGGTCTTCTTAAACGTAAGCCGATGCATAGTACCTTCCTTCTCGATCTCAACGTCGCTACTTTCGCTCAGATTCTCTCCATTTAGGGTCCACTTTACCGGCTTGACAGTTTCCACACTGATTTCCACCTCGAAGTGGGCTGCAAACGGTTCAGTCACTTCCACCGCCTTGAGTTCCTTGATGATGCTGATGGCCTGCTCTGGAAATCATCAAGATATTATATTATGAGCTCAGCTTGGACCAGATGTCTTGATATTATTGTTAGGTAGACGATAATGCTAAGAAATAAACAATTCTGCAGATGAGTTTTTTTATACGATTGCAGACTTTGGTCTCTTATGGTTTTACACCTAAAACTGTAAACATATTTCCTCTATCATTACCTTCCACGAGCAGCCTGCACGACGTCTTTTCGTCGACAGCATCGCATGTGTACGTAGCTTCGTCCCCAGAGTCCACGTCGTTAATGGTGAGCTTGCGATACACTCCCTCGCTGGAAAGTTCATGCTTTTTACTGGCTTTGATCTCGTCCTTGTTCTTGTACCACGTGACCTTGGCACTCTCTCGAGACACATGACACTCTAAAAATCCCCTGTGCTTGTACATGGCGATTTTGTCTCTGAGTTTCTTCACAAATCTCACAGGCAGTTCTGTAATCAGTCGAAAGTTTTTAAAGTATCTAGAGCAGCAAGGAATTCAACAGACATTATGTTTACTTTAAAGCACCAACCTTTGACTTTGAGCTTGGCAACTGATGAGGCTTTTTCAGCTGTGAATTTGATTTCGGCAGCATCTTCAGCCTTGACAGATTTGAAGAATAGAACATACGTTCTTCCTTTAGAATAGGTGGGAAAAAAAGAAAGAAAAAAAAAGAATAAAGTGCTTGAGTTACCATTCTGACAACACATTCTGAAACATTTTCATCCCCTTATAATAAAGATGATATTATTATTAAGATAAAACATACTCACCTTCTTGTCTCATCTTGATGTTATCCCCGGCTCTGAGTTTGACGTCACCCTTAAACCACTGACCCTCTACTTCATCATGCGACACCACGCAGGTGAATGCTGCACTCTCTTTCTCCATCACTTCCAAATCCTGCAGCTGCTTAGCGATCTTAATGTCACGGGCTGCACAAGAGACCAATGATAACCAAAATAAGAACACCAATGACTGATTCCTAAGGACTAAACCTCTGGTTTAATTTGTCTCCTAGAAGAAAGGTTCCTTTCTACCATGAACGGTCAGGTTGGCTGAAGTGTTGTCATCTGTCGTTTTGCACACGTACAATCCTTGGTCTTCATAAGTACACTTCTGGATCAGGAGGCTACGCTTCCGACCTTGGGAATGAATCATGTATCTCTTTCCTGGTTTCAGTTCATCATCATTCTAAGGGGAAAATAGGGTTTGTGTAATATACAGTATTTCCACGACTGTGCCAAAGATTGTACAAAGTATCTGTATACCTTAAACCACTTTACATCAGCGTTCACTCGGGACACTTCACACTCAAAGGTGGCATTTTCCTTCTCCGGAGTTTTCACATCTTCTAAAGGTCTGAGGATCTTTGCAGGAGGTTCTACAAAATATAAAAGTCTAAATTAGACTTTTTTCTATTCAGAAGGTTTTAACTTTAGCTTTACAGCTAATGAGAAGACGCACCCGTAACAATGAGTTTCGCCGAAATGTGGACGCCTTCTGCCTGGAAAGAGATCGTCCCGCTGTCTTCCATCTTCAGTTGGGACATGGTTAAGGAATGTTTAGGTCCCAGAGCTGTAATGAGGATTTTGGGACTTGCTCTGAGTTTTTGCCCGTCTTTGGTCCAGAAGGCTTCCACATCAGGCTTGCTGAGTTCCACCTCCATCGTTGCCGTCTCCTGTTCGTGGACTTTCGTCTCTTTTAAGCCCTTAACAACTTGAATCTTCTTCACTAAAGGACCACATTTGAAGCAGATAAAAAAAACTGTAAACTATTTCAGGTAGCAGAACAATACAATGACGATCTGTGTCTGTTTAGTGCTCCAAATATCTGTATTTGGATTTCAATTGAAAGTGACTCAATATTAAACCATCACACTTCCTCAACTTCAGAGATATCATTCCAGTTCATACCCACACTGATTCTACATGAATCTAGTTGATTGTATTTGCAAATATAATGTTCCTATGAATTGGAGGGGAAAAAACAGAACCTAAATTCTTGTTCTAAATTCTTGTGCAGCAGCAAAATAAAGTCCCTCAAGCAATGAACATCAAAACCCATTCTCAATGTACACCTCAATTCCTAAGAGACTTCAGTGACGTCTAATTATTAAATCGGTAGATAAAATACTGTTATGTTGATATGAAGGCCCAAAGGCAGCTTACTTTCTACAGTGAGTTTGCCCTGAGTCTTGTCATCCAGAGTTTCACAAGAGTAAACGCCTCGGTCGGCGTAGGTCACACTCTTAATGATCAGAGTCTGTTTAACTCCATCAGCTTGAATCTGCAGATTCCCATCTGGCTGCAGCACAATGCCATTCTTCATCCACTTCACCTCGTCAGACGGCCTACTCAGTTCCACCTGGAGCTCCACCCTGTCCTCTTCTTGGACAGTTTTGTTCTCAAGCTTCTTGATGAACATAACAGGGAGCTCTGGAAAAACAGGCAAAGTAAAACCCTGGTCTTCTCAAGGAATTATAAAGACACACTGTGTCACACTACATCACCACTACAAACGTCATCCAGGCGATTGACAATTGTGGTGCCAATTAGCAATTTACTTATTAACCACTTAAAAAACCTTATGTTATAGTTTTAGCTGTAAATGGTTAAGGCTTTAGCATAAAACAAGTAAAAAATGAATAATTAAATGAAATAAAAATGTGGTTAGCCAACATCCATGCTAACCCCTAGAGATTTGAAGCATAGGTCGACTATTGATCTGATACAGTGTGTTTTTTCAGGCATTTGGACATTGCGATTTTCAAATTAATAGCACATCATATCGAATATATATTAAAGTTCTTGTAATAAATTTTTTTTTTTTTTAATATCATATGTTTTGTACAATGAGATAATCATTTCTTTCTGCCAAACTTTCTGCTCCAGAATTAGATTTCGAATTGTACTGCAGCTGTAGTAGTTGTAACTGGATTTTTACTGAAACATCCATCTGGTAAACTGATTAATAATGAGCGAGGGTGAAGAAATATGTGTATACACATTTTGGTACATCTTACTTTGCACTTGCAGAGTTGCTTTACACACTTTCCCTTCAGCATCCACGCTGACCTCACCCACGTCCTCGAGTGTGACCCCCACAATCGTGAGCGAATGGCTGGTACCTCCATGAGCGATTTTGAATTTCGTCCCGGATGTGATGGGCACGTCATTAAACATCCACCTCAAGCTCACATCCGCAGGAGTGACAGAACATTTGAAGATGGCATCCTTGCCTTCGTTTGCTACAACGTTGTTTAACCTGGACACAATCTTCACGAAACGTGGAGCTACAACAGAACAAACAACACTGTCTCCTTGTGCACGACTTGTAAAAATAGAATGCAAGAATCAATATCTAATTTCATTAAGAATTCACCATTGACAATGGTTTGCTCACCTTTAGTAGTGACCTTAGCAGTAGTCTTATCATCTCTGCATTCGCAGCTATACTCCCCTTCATCTTCCTGGGCTGCAGAAGATACGGTTAGTGAACGTTGGGCTCCATCAACACGGATGACGTATCTGCCTCCAGGCTTTACTTCTTTGCCATTGTGTCTCCAGACGACATCCCCTGCAGCTCGGTTTAGCTGGCAGGACAGAGTCATGGTGCTGCCCAGGACGACAGATGCTGGCTCCAAACCAACCACAAACTTCAGTGGAGACTCTGAAGAAAGTATTTAAAAGTTAACTGCAAGAAATGAAATCTGTCAGGCATACTGTTCGACAGATTTGTACCTTTGATCTGAACCTGGAACTCCATCTTGTCCTCAGCTGTCTGACAAGTGTAGGTGCCGCGATCCTTTGCTTCAGAAGACTTAACGATAAGAACGTGAGACAAACCTTCTTTCTTCATTTCGTACTTATCACCCTCCTTCAGCTGGACTCCGTCCCTGAACCAACTAACATTAGCGTTCTCAGTTGTTACCATCGTGGTCATGATAATATTCTCAGTTTCTTGTGCAGCTACAGTTTCCTTTACACTGGATTTCTTTTGGAATTTAGCAGAAACATCTATGGAAATAAAAATAAGGATTGTCAAGTAAATTGAAAAAATAATTCACTAGTTGCTGACAATTTTGATAAACGTACCTGCTACATTAATCTTAAAGGCGAGCTTCTCATTTCCAACTTCGCAGGTGTACTCTCCTGCGTCCTTCTTCTCCACGCTGTCCAACACCAGTTGACGAATTTTGCCTTTGGTCTCCATGTGGACGGATTTACTCGATAGGAGCTGTTTGCCATCTTTATACCATTTCACCTCAGTTTTGGAGTCAGACAATTCACAGCTCAGCATGGCTTTTTGAGAGGCAGAAACTTTGACTTCCCTCTGATAGGTGTCCTTGTTGATGAAAGTTGCTTGAGGTTCTAGATTAAGAAACAGATCATGTCAATTAGACTGTACATATTTGTGGAACAGGAATGGAGGCAGGGCATTTTCCTACCTGTCACCTGAATCTTAAAGGCCAGCTTCTCATTTCCTACTTCACAGGTGTACTCTCCTGCATCCTTCTTCTCCACACTGTCCAACACAAGTTGACGGATTTTGCCTTTAGTCTCCATATGAACAGTCCTACCGGAGATCAGCTGTCTGCCATCTTTATGCCATTTCACCTCCGTTTTTAAGTCGGACACTTCACAGCTCAGGGTGGCTTTCTGAGAGGCAGAAACTTTAACCTCCCTCTGATATGTGTCCTTATTGATGAAAACTGCTTGGGGTTCTGAAGAAGACAGTTTATTGAATCATTAGTGAGCTGTTCCTTCTTATTCAAATATCATTTACAAACACAGTCAAGACGTTTGTCCTATGTTAGTGTAAGCTCGGGGTGCACCAGATCTGAATGGAGAGAATGGGAAAAAGAGAGATGCCTAAAGAGCCACAGGACTTGGATTAGGGTTACCAGGACCCACCTGTTGTGTATGCCACTTTGTAGGGAGGTAAAGAACCCAGATTAGTGGGAGTGAAAGAAACTTATGAAATGGACAAAGCTAGCCTGACATGTACACACATTGTATGGGATCTGATACCAAACTTTTGTTGGTGTGTCCTATTTTGGGATCAGGCAGGTATTGAAATACTCCCAGGCAGTCCCAGGCAGAGGGCCTTCCAGTGGTAGTTATTTTTGGTGGACCATAGAGCTGCCTGTATGAGGTTCAAGTCAAAGGAGGTACTTATGCACATCCGCAAAAAGCACTTATTCAGCCTTCTTGGACAAGGTGGAACCAGTGGTTACAACCTATAGACTCCATTGTGCTACTTGGATCTTTATTGCTCAATGCATGATTGTGATAAGTCTCCCAGACCTGAACCTACTGTAAAAGGGAAGTATTCTTAGACTTTGGTGCAAGTCATGTATGTCCAATAGCAAACACTTTGTCTGAACACATGGTAGTGTTCTTTGATTATTGACCTTTGGGTAAGGTGTACCGGTACAATTTTGTGATTGCATCATTAGAGATAATATGGTTTAGACTAATAGGCAAAGATATGGGCTGGTTTAACTGGGAGATATAGGAGAACTAGAAGGGCTGCAGTAAAATCAGCTGCAGAATCTAAACATTTGAGTGGCCTCAAAGATGTTCTGGCACTTCCTCAAGATGGTGAGACAAGAAATCCCTGCAGAGGACGGGATTAACACAGTAATTTTATTATTTTTTTTCAGACTGCAGTTCCACAATTTTAAGGTGTTTTGGAGACCATCTTTATGGCAGCTTCTTCAACTTAAAGAAAGATACCCTCCTGGTTGGTTCCTGCTATACCTGTACCAGGAACATCATAATGGATGCCTCTGTGGCAGACACAAAATAGACTAGCGGGATTTTAACTCTCAGTTGGCTTGGGAATGTCTAGGAATCCACCAGGAATGCAGGAATCACTGACTGGAGATAGAAAGGTCTGGACTAACCTTCTCAGTTTGTTGAAATTTCAACTCATTCACACCATTAATGAAAATTGGAAAATAAAATATACAAAAAATAATCTGTTGATGAAGCAGATGATACTATTTTTCCTACCTGTCACCTGAACCTTAAAGGCAAGCTTCTCATTTAATACTTCACAGGTGTACTCTCCTGCATCCTTCTTCTCCACACTGTCCAACACCAGTTGACGGATTTTGCCTTTCGTCTCCACATGGACAGTACTACCAGAGATCAGCTGTCTGCTATCTTTATACCATTTGACCTCAGTTTTGGAGTCGGACACTTCACAGCTCAGGGTGGCTTTCTGAGAGGCAGGAACTTTTACCTCCCTCTGATAGGTGTCCTTGCTGATAAAAACTGCTTGAGTTTCTGAAGAGGACAGTTTACTGCATCATTAGTGAGACGCTCCTTCTAAGTTAAATATCATTCACGTGAAACAAAACACAACTAAATGAATATTGAAATCAAGACCTTAGTGCTATGCCGGTGAGAGTGAAATGGTCCTATTGGGGCCACTTTAGTAAACAGATCTGAGTGGAGAGGTTAGAGAAAGAACGATCCACAGGAATTGTCCAAAAAGGTTTTACAGTACATTTTGATTTGAGTTACCAGAAAAAAAAACCTGTGGGTATGCCACTTTGCAGGCAGGTTACAAATCAAAATTATCCGGTGTAAAAAATTCATGAAATCAACATAGTCACCTGACATACAAACACACTGTATGGGCTCTGACGCCGAATTTCTCGACTGGAGTTATCTCCTATCCTGGAGATCCCATAGGAGGTAGAATGATCAAGAGTTTTAAGGTATTAAAATACTCAACTGTCCCAGGCAGACAGCCTTATAGTAGTAGGTATTCCTGGTGGAAAATACAGTTGCCTTCAGGTTTCCAGTCTCGGGAGGCACGTATGCATATGCACCAAAAACCACTTCAGCATATTCGCCTTCTTAGAGAAGGTGGAGCTGGTGGTTAAGAGGATACCACCTACTGACTCTACAGTGCTACTTGGACCATCATTGCATGATTGTGGGTGATATCCTCCTATATCTAAACCTACAATAAAAGTGAAATCTTACATGGCTTGCATTAAAGTTCAATAACCAATACTTTGTACACATTGTTGCTTATGTATTGTTCATACCAGTGCACCTTAACCAAAAATCAACAACTAATGATACAATCAAGACATAGGACACAGTCTCCTGACTCAGATCCTATTTAACTGATCATTATCAGTATGAAGATTTTAATGATGACTATTCTGCATGTTCTCAAATGGAGTTTGGTGTTCCACAGGGTTCAGTTTTAAGCTTTTTTTCTTTTTACATGCTTTTTTTGGGCAACATAATTCATATGCATGGTATTAGTTTATTGTTATGCTGATGACACACAGTTATATGTCTCAGCGATCAAAGGATGCGTATTATGAAAACTACAGCAGGGGGCAGAGCTTTTTTTTTTTTTTTTTTTTTTACAAAGCCCCAAAATTATGGAATAGTCTTCCAATTACAGTTTGGGGCCAGTGTTTAAATCTAGGCTAAAAACCTATTTATTTAGCCAAGCATTTTTGTAAATAGATTTGCCTAAAGGAGCAGATCTGGGCGACTCATGGACGTAGAGTATTATGGTGAACTGGTATGCTTGGATGCTGTCTTCACCACTCTCAGGTTTGTTGATGAAGTGATTGGTCGATTGGTTGACTCTGCACTACATACTGTATACAGTCACCTTATACATTGTGTGACTGTGACCATACCTAACTCTTACTGTATCTCTCCTTCTCTACTGCTCTCTCCTCTTCTCTCTATTCTCCTTTCTCCCTCTCTTTCTTTAACTCTTCCTGTCTCTCTGTCGAGCTACACATGTCATTCCTGAGCTGCCAGTGATCCAGACCCTCTCTGGACCTGTTTGACACATCGTCGAATAGATTCCCTGTGTGGTCTGTCTGGGATGAGTGTGTTGAATGGGGACGGTTCCACTTTACTACAAAGACGGTCCTGGCCTCGGCTGATGCAGACAGCTGTTCTCTGAGGACTTGTGACTGTAGCCGCTCGATAGTTTAGGATTGGAATTTCCTACAAGTCTACCTGAGCCTCCAATAACAAAACTGGACTCCATTTTAACTTACAGACATCAATTATTATACTGAACTTCCAGCCTCTGCAGTATGACTGCAGATCAATCCCTGCTATCCATTTCACCCAAATGAGGATGGGTTCCCTGTTGAGTCTGGTTCCTCTCAAGGTTTCCTTCTATTGCCATCTCAGGGAGTTTTTCCTTGCCACTGGCGCCGTCGCCCTTGGCTTGCTCTTTAGGGACAATCTTATGATTTTGATTCATGCACGTTCACATTTCATACAGCCTTCCATCATTTCTTTTGATTTGATTGTGTAAAGCTGCTTTGCGACAATGACAATTGTTAAAAGTGCTATACAAATAAAATTTAATTGAATTGGATATGTTTTAGACTATTCATTAAAGATACTGTATGGGCTGGTTAAACAGATATATGGAAACCAGAAGGGCTACAGTAAAATCAGTTGCAGAATCTAAAGCTTGAGGTTGGTGGGAGTTTGGAGAGATTATGGAAAAAGACTTTTTAGCAGCCCCAATGATATTCTGGTAAACTGATCAGACGACAAGACCTTTGTCATCTTATGGACAGGATCTCTACAAGGACCTCTAGAGGATTCCTTAACATGGTACATTTTGATCTTTCTTCAGAAGCCAGTTCTATTTTTATTCAGTGTTTTCTCTTTGGCAGTTCCTGGAACTTATTAAGGATACTGGTTAGCTCCTGACTGATCTGTAACAGCAACATACTACTAGACACAACTTTGTTTCAGACTCAAAATTAGGCTAGAGTGATTTTAACTCTCAATTGGCTTTGGGAACATGTACAGTAAGAATCCAACAAGATAGCTGACATCTATGACTGGGGATTTAAAGGTCTGGACTCACCTTCTCAGACTGTTGCCATTGTGACTTGACCACACCAGTAAAATGTATGAAAATTAGTGAATGGAATGAATGATGTACAGGACAATAACAATTTATATTGGTGACCACTGAAGTAGAGAAACAAAATGTCCTACCTGTCACCTGAATCTTGAACGCCAGCTTCTCGTTTCCAACTTCACAGGTGTATTCTCCTGCATCCTTCTTCTCCACGCTGTCCAACACAAGTTGACGGATTTTACCCTTAGTCTCCACGTGGATGGTCTTGCTTGATAGGAGCTGTTTGCCGTCCTTATACCATTTTACAACAGTTTTCAAGTCGGACACTTCACAGCTCAGGGTGGCTTTCTGAGAGACAGAAACGTTTACCTCCCGCTGATAGGTGTCCTTGTTGATGAAAGTTGCTTGAGGTTCTAGATTAACAAACAAATCAGGTCAATCAGACTGTTGATAGTGAAACAGGGTAATTCAAGGACTGGAAAGTGTCTGTGGTGTTAAATTGAAGATTGATATAGAGCATAAGTCATAAACGAGGAAAGTACATTTTCCTACCTGTCACCTGAATCTTAAAGGCCAGCTTCTCATTTCCTACTTCACAGGTGTACTCTCCTGCATCCTTCTTCTCTACACTGTCAAACACCAGCTGACGGATTTTGCCTTTGGTTTCAACATGGATGGACCTACCAGAGATCAGTTGTTTGCTGTCTTTAAACCATTTCACCTCTGTTTTAGAGTCGTACACTTCACAGCTCAGGGTGGCTTTCTGAGAGACAGAAACGTTTACCTCCCTCTGATAGGTGTCCTTGTTGATAAAAACTGCTTGAGGTTCTGAAGAGGACAGTTTACTGCATCATTAGTGAGCTGTTCCTTCTTAGTCAAAAATTGCTTACATGAAACAAAACACAATAAAATGAATATTGAAGAAGTCAAGACATTAGTTCTATGTCAGAGCTAAATATTCCTAGGGGACCACCCTTAGTGAACAGTTCTGAGGGAAGAGGTTGGAGAACAAGCGATGCCTAAAGAACCACAGGAAGTGTCCATAAAGATCAAGTAATCCTCCCGTATTAGGATTATCAGGACCCACCTGTGGGGAATGCCACTTTGTACAGAGGTAAGGAACCCAAATTAGTGGAGTTCTAAAGTAGAAATGTCCTACCTGTCACCTGAAACTTAAATGCCAGCTTCTCATTTCCAACTTCACAGGTGTACTCTCCTGCATCCTTCTTCTCTACGCTATCCAGCACCAGTTGACGGGTTTTGCCCTTGGTCTCCATGTGGATAGTCCTACTCGATAGGAGCTGTTTGCCGTCTTTATACCATTTCACCTCAGTTTTGGAGTCAGACACTTCACAGCTTAGGGTGGCTTTCTGAGAGACTGAAACGCTAACCTCCCTCTGATAGGTGTCCTTGTTCATGAAAGTGGCTTGAGGTTCTAGATTAACAAACAGATCTCGTCAATCAGACTCTACACACGTGTCAGAAGGTTTCAGTGGAGTTGACTTAAAGACTGAAAATCCGATACTGTGAATAAGTCAGAAAGAAGAAAAGGTTGTTTTTCTACCTGTCACCTGAATCTTGAACGCCACCTTCTCATTTCCAACTTCGCAGGTGTACTCTCCTGCATCCTTCTTCTCCACGCTGTCCAACACCAGTTGACGGATTTTGCCTTTTGTCTCCATGTGGACGGTCCTACCAGAGATTAGTTGTCTGCGATCTTTGTACCATTTGACCTCAGTTTTGGAGTCGGACACTTCACAGCTCAGGGTGGCTTTCTGAGAGATGGACACTTTGACCTCCTTCTGATAGGTGTCCTTGTTCACAAAGGTTGCAAGAGCTTGGGATTCTACTGGAGCAGCTGTTAAACAAAGGGTGGTTTAATACACATGAGAAAATAACCCAAATACAATTTAACAGACTTTAGAAATGTAGTTCTACATTTAGGAGTTAAATGACAAAAATGGTAAAAGAGATTGTTCTTTTAATTTGTCTTTAAAAACAAACAAAAAACAAATAAACAACCAAACAACAACAAAAAAAACAATTAATGCACTGTTATTGTTAAAACTTATTATTTTTAACTTATAAATCATATTATGTCTGTTTTATTTGAAATCCAGCACACAGTGGTTTAGATTACACAATATACAGCGGTGGCCAAAAGTATTGAGACAAAAGTGAAAGTTTAAGATGAAGACAGATAAGATAAATTGCTCTACAATAATCAATATTTAGCATAAAGTCCTTTATTCTTCAAAACCTGCTGGATCCAGCTGGGCCTCGAGTAAAAAAAAATGTCTTCCGTACACTGGTATCATTCATTCAATCCATTCAATGCTTTATTGCTTCATGAAGATCATGTACAGACATTTGCCACAGACGTTTTCTGGCATTTCACTTGAGAATTCAGAGTTTTAGATTTTTTTTGTTGTTGTTGTTTTTTTTTTTTTTGCAGAGGTGCAAATCGAGGCTTCAAAAAGTAAACCGAACCAACCACATTAACCACATTGCTTTGTGGGAAAAACAACCATCAGAGATGCAGTGAGAGAAAATTGATCATTCTTTCTGACCAAACGGCTCCAGCAGTAAGGAATGTACTGAAGGGAAAACATGCTAGGTAGAACTTCTGCTAATTTAAAAAAGAAAGAAATCAATTTCCATACCTGAAACATGAATCTTAAAGGTCAGCTTTTCATTTCCAACTTCACAGGTGTACTCTCCTGCATCCTTCTTCTCCACGCTGTCCAACACCAGTTGACGGACATTACCCTTGGTCTCCACGTGGACGGTCCTACCGGAAATCAGCTGTTTGCCGTCTTTATACCATTTCACAACAGTTTTCGAGTCAGATACTTCACAGCTCAGGACGGCTTTCTGAGAGGCGCAAACTCTCACCTCCCTCTGATAGGTGTCCTTATTCACAAAGCTCACTTTCTCATGAACTTCTATTGGGGCAGCTGTTACACAAAGGACGTTTTTTATTCACATGTTACCAAACTTGCCTAAGATAGATTTAATAGTCCTTATGGGTATAGTTTTTGATATGCTAATTTAATATACATCTGTAACTAAAATCACTGATAGTGAAGGAATTAAGACTGTGATACTAAAACCTCTGTTCGGTTCTTTGCTGCATTTTGGGTTTTTCTACTCAGTTCCATTACAGCTATAGCTTTACAGTATTTTACTTACTTAAAAAAAAATCTAGTCTCCTTAGTTCTTTACTTTACTTCATGGGTACTGAATTAAAATTTAAGAAGGTCCAGTCAACAAAATCTTCTTCGTGTGAGAAAATTTCCATAGCATTTTAATAATACAGTATATAATATAATATAATATAATATAATATAATATAATATAACTACTTTAAACATGTGGACAGTTTGAACTTGTTTGTATTCCATATAAATACAGGAAATTTAAAGGAAATTTACATCATCCAACATTGTTTGGACTGATCCATGCTGTGTTGCGCTTTTGCTTCTGTTTCTTCTGTATACTCTGTGTATACACATTAAACTATTGTGTTGATTGGCTCTGTTGAGTGACACGAATGGCCATGCCCACCTCAAGGAAAATAGCACTAAATTACTGATATATTTATTATTATTATTTATCAAAAAAGCATCAGAACAACAGAACTGTCACTCGGTCCAAGGTCCATTATTTAATGATCCTTTTCTCCATTCCACACCACTCTCTTTAGCCAGTACTTTATATTATACTCCATTGTACACGCAATACAATTCTACTTTTACTGCTTTCAGTCAGTCTATTTTATTCTAACCCACCCCCTCTTCAGGCTTATACAGACACAGCTGGGCAAATTGACAGAATTAAATGCATAGTTATTAAAAAAAAAAAATCATACCTTCCACATGAATCTTAAAAGCGAGCTTCTCGTTTCCTACTTCGCAGGTGTACTCTCCTGCGTCCTTCTTCTCCACGCTGTCCAACACCAGTTGACGGGTTTTGCCCTTGGTCTCCACGTGGACGGTCCTACCGGAGATGAGCTGTTTGCCGTCTTTATACCATTTCACTTCCGTTTTCGAGTCGTACACTTCACAGCTTAGGGTGGCTTTCTGAGAGACTGAAACCCTCACCTCCCTCTGATAGGTGTCCTTGTTCACAAAGGTCGCTTGAGCTTGAGTTTCTACAGGGGGAGCTACAGTAAGGATATTAAATAGGTCTTGACATAAACTGACTTACAGTGGTACCTCGGCATACAAACGTGCTGCCGCACATATTTTTATCTTAAGAACAGAAATTTTGCAAGAAATTTGCCTTAGCATACGAAGCAATTTCCCCACACAAGCGAATGAACTGAGTCGAATCGATTCCCAGTGTTAAAATTGATAATATTGGTAATATTTTTGAGTGGCTGGAACGGATTATCTGAATTTACATTATTTCCTATGGAAAAATGTGTTTCGCAATATAAATTTCTGCCCTAAGGACTCGCCTCTGAAATAGATTAAATTTGTATACCGAGGTACAGCCGTATTTTATAGACATTCTTCAAACATTAAACTCTAGTCAACATTAAATGGATACCAAATATGATTTTATACATAAATGTCTTATTTTTTTTATAGGTAAAAGAGGAATAAAACATTTTAGAATGTGCTTTTTTTTTCTTTTCTTTTTTTAAATAAGACACTCTGGCGGGGTAAACTGTGCTTTATCAAACCACCCCAACTTTCCCCATTGTTCAACAAAAGCACAACAAAATAATACCAAGGATATGGATTTTATGCCCAAACTTTGATATTCACATCATCCAAACAATTTCCTCAACAAAAACCTAGCTAATTCCCCTTCCTACTTTTGATCATCAATAAAGGATTTGTTCATGGAATATTTTATTAGGTTTACTATATAATAAATAACCTGCAATACAAACAGCACATATAAAGCCTACTTCACAAAATAACAGTTAATCTTGCATGTTATCTTCAGACTAAATTTATTCCCCAATAATTTTGATTTTATTTCCCACCTGTCACGTGAATCTTGTAGGCGAGCTTCTCGTTTCCTATTTCGCAGGTGTACTCTCCTGCGTCCTTCTTCTCCACGCTGTCCAACACCAGTTGACGGGTTTTGCCCTTGGTCTCCACGTGGACGGTCCTACCGGAGATGAGCTGTTTGCCGTCTTTATACCATTTCACCTCCGTTTTCGAGTCGGACACTTCACAGCTTAGGGTGGCTTTCTGAGAGACTGAAACCCTCACCTCCCTCTGATAGGTGTCCTTGTTCACAAAAGTCGCTTGAGCTTGAGTTTCTACAGGGGGAGCTACAGTAAGGACATTAAATAAGTCTTTACATGAACTGACTTACAGTGGTACCTCGGCATACAAACGCCTTGTCGCATGAATTTTCACATGAAGAACAGAAATTTTTGAAAGAACAAAGCAATTTCCCCACATGAGTGAATGAAGTGAGGCGAACCAATCACTAGTGTTCAAATTGTTCATATTGTTAATATCTTTTGGGTGGCTGGAATGGATTTACATTATTTCCTATTCAAACATTAAACTCTAGTCAACATTAAATGGATACCAGAAATGATTTTATACATAGATGTCTGATTAGTAGAAACCTACTGAGGTAATAGAGAAATAAAACATTTTAGGATGTGCTTTTTTACTTTTTGATGAATAAGACACTGTGGCAGGGTAATCAGTGCTTCATCAGACCACCCCGCCTTTCACCATTGTTCAACAAAAGCACAACAAAATAAAAGAATATGGATGTTATGCCCAAACTTTGATATTCACAAACACTTTAAACAACAAAAACCTTGCTAATTCCCCTCCCTACAGTTTTTCATTGAATATTCTATCAGGTTTGGGTTCTATACAATAAACAACCTGCAATACATAGAGCACATACAGGACAATGAAACTGAAACGCCTGGTTTTAGACCACAATAATTCATATAATTGGTATGGTGTAGAGCCTCCTTTTGCAGCCAATACAGCATCAATTCATCTTGGGAATGACAGATATGAGTCCTGCACAGTGGCCAGAGGGATTATGATATGAGCCATTCTTCTAGCAGTGATGCTGGTGGAGGAAAACGTTTCCTGACTCGATGCTCCAAAATACCCCAAAGTGGCTCACCAATACAGTAATAAGATCTGATGACTGTGCAGGCCATATATAGCCTGCACAGTTAAGATGTTCAACTTCACTTTCATGTTTATCAAACCACTCTGTCACCAGTCTTGCTGTGTATTGGTGCATTATCATCCTGATACACAGCACCACCTTCAGGATACAATGTTTGAACCATGGGTGCACATGGTCCTCCAGAATAGTTCGATAGACCTTGGCTACATCCTGCACAAGTATTGGGCCTAGGGAATGCCATGATATTGCAGCCCAAACCAACCCTGATCCACCCGCATGCTTCACTCTGGGGTGGTACACTTCTTTGGGGTTTCTCCACACCGTAACTCTCCCGGATGTGGGAAAGACAGTGAAGGTGGACACATCAGAGAACAATACACATTGTAAACAGCCCAAGATTTTCGCTGCTGGCACCATTGAAACCGACCTTTGGCATTGGCACAAATGATCAAAGGTTTGGCTGTAGCAGCCCGGCCATGTACATTAACAGTTTTGGTGGAGTTGAGGTGCACATTTAATTCTGCAGTGAGTTGGGCTGTGGTTTTATGGTTTTTGAATACAATCTGGGTTAGCACCCGGACATCCCTTTCAGACAGATTCCTCTTGCGTCCACAATTACTCCTGTTGGATGTGGTTCGTCCTTCTTGGTGGTATGCTGACATTAGCCTGGATACCGTGGCTCTTAATACATCACAAATAATGTTGTGTGCATTGCAATATTTTAAGCAAAACTTCACACTCTGATCTTACTGGTGGAATGTGCAGTCAGTGAAGATTGGCCACCAGGCTGGTCAAATTTAGCCATCAAACCTCCAACACTAAATTGGCCAGTGTGTCAGTTTCATTGTCCAACCCCTGTATATAGCGTATAACATTTAAGCTAATATAGCTTCTATAGACTAAATTTATTCCCCAATAGTTTTGATTTTATTTCCCACCTGTCACGTGAATCTTGTAGGCCAGCTTCTCGTTTCCTATTTCGCAGGTGTACTCTCCTGCGTCCTTCTTCTCCACGCTGTCCAACACCAGTTGACGGGTTTTGCCCTTGGTCTCCACGTGGACGGTCCTACCGGAGATGAGCTGTTTGCCGTCTTTATACCATTTCACCTCCGTTTTCGAGTCGGACACTTCACAGCTTAGGGTGGCTTTCTGAGAGACTGAAACCCTCACCTCCCTCTGATAGGTGTCCTTGTTGATGAAAGTAGCCCGAGTTTCTACAAGATGAGCACGCAGAATGATTAAACCACCATTTAGAATTATTAAATAATATACTCTAATCTGTTCTGCTGAACTCTACTACACTGATCTATTCTATTTCACGATACTCTACTACTCAATTTCTACTCAATTTCTGTTCTACTTGATTTGGTTCTAGTTTATTCATAGAGCACTTTTAACAAAGCTTGGACAAATTCATGGCCATAAAGCAGCTTTAAATATGTATATAAATTTAGAATATAATTTTAAACCTTATAATTTGGACTACACTGAATGAGGTTATATTAAATAAGATTTAGTTTCTTGTTTTACAGTTTTGTGCAATTCTATTCCCCTTTTCTCTACACTGGTCTACTGGACGCTTTTATATTATGTTCAATTCAACACCTTTTTAACTTTATTCTCTTTTACTCTTTTCTATAGTCTGATATTTTGTTCTACTCTAAACTCCTTACTGTCCTCACTTTGTTCTACTTTACCCTACTTCATTCTATACTACTCCCATATGCTCTTCTTTACTGTACTGTCTGTTATATTTATTTCTATTACATATTACCAAACATTTTGTTCCACTCCAATTTGTTGTTCTCTTTTCCTTTCTAATCTAATTTCTCTCTTCTGTTCTATTCTACTCTTTCCTATTCTGTTCTGCTCTATTCCCATCTATTCCACTGTATTCTCTTCTACTGCTAAACTCTAATTCTCTAGTGTGTTCTTTTTTTTTTTTTTTTTTTACCACAATCTGTTTGTTTCTATTCTTTCATTTAGTTCTATTCTACACTTTGTTCCACTCGAGTCTATCGATTCTGTTCTGTTCTGATTTTATTCTACTCTGTTGCACTTCGCTCTATTATGTCAAACTCTACTTTATTCTACTGTGTTCCACTATACTTTCTATTCTACTTTACTTTTCTTCTCTTGTTCACCTTTTCCCCATTCTCTATTCCACTATTCTCTGTGTTATTGTATTCTATCCTATCCTGTTCCATTGTACTCTGTTCTATTGGATTTAACTCTACTTTATTCTGCTCTTCTCTAGTCCACTGTCATCTCTTCCTGTTCTGACCCACTCACACGTTGATTCGATTCCATTCTACTGTTTCCTACTCTGTTATAACTTTGCTCTATTTTGTAAACCTCCCCTTTGTTCTATTCTCCTCCGCTCTATAGTATACACTTTTGTTCAATTTTAACAGATTCATGAAGGCCTGATTGTTTCTATAAGAATCGTTACATAATCATATAGACTATATACTGTATTTAAATTGAATGCATTAAAATAATTCTTCAAGCAACAGTTACGTCCATTGTTTCATCTCTTTAATACCAAGCTTGCTCTGCTTTTTGTGAAATTAGCTCTGTCCTTTCGAATGATTTCCCCCAGACTAATTAGCGCCGATCATACCTTGTATTCTGACCCTGAATGCGACCTTGTCCTCAGTCGTCTCACATGAATAGTGTCCTTCATCGCTCTGTTTGGCTCCTTTGATAACCAGCTTTCTCTGGGTCCCCTGGGACACGAAGGTCACCCTGTTGTCCTCCACTATTTCTTTCTGCTCCTTCTTCCACACAACAGTAGTTGTTGGCGACTCCACCTCGCAACTCAGCGTCACGTCGCCCATCGAAGGAGAAACCTCCAGGGGTTGAGTCTTGGGTTTGTTCACAAATTTCGCTGGTTCCTCTGACGGGAGATGAGTTACAAAATTTGTTTAAATTAGTCGTTTCTTTCTGATTTATTTCATTACTTTTTAGCAGAAACAGATTTTTTTTAAGTGGAAGTTTTAATCACATCATTTATTGTAGACTTTTTTTTTCTGATATTTTGCGTTTTTAAGAAGTTAAGCATGCCATGGTGAACATATTTTGTTAAAAGCTTCTACTTGAAACCATTGGAAAAGTAAAGAAGTGGCAAAAGTATACTGTAGGTTCAACCTTTTTGTTGCATGAAAAAATTTATAAAAATACAGGACTTACGCCGGTCTTACATCATTTTTAAATGACTGTTGAGATCATTACAGCTTAGATTTTTCAAAGGACAATGTATGCTTTTAAAAAATATTTTCATAGTATATTACTTAAAATCTTTATGAAAATCATGAAAGCTTTATCTACCTTTAACAGAGAGTCGGAAGGACAGCTTATCACCGTCACACACACATTCATAGATCCCTGCATCCTCATGAGTGACGTTATGAATAGTCAGCATGCGTGTGCATCCCACACTCTTGGTGTCATATTTTTTTCCCATCCGCAGCTCCTTACCATCCTTCATCCAGTTAACCTGCAGGCCACAAAGACAAGCTCAGAGCTTTATAAAAGCATGTTCCAAACAGTTACTGTACACCACAGCAATTTTCAATATATATATATTTATAAGTTACCTGGACACTGGCATCCGACACCTCTGTACACAGCTGGGCAGAGGAGTGAGCCCTGAACGTGAAGATCTCCGATTCAGAATGTTTCATCGTAAAACGTGCCGGGGCAACTAAAACAAATGTGAAAAGTCTTTATACAAAAGACCACTGTATGGGCTTATATACAAATTATGAACGTAAAACTGAACCTGTGGGTTTAGAGGAAATGATTCAGCTTTGATGAGTTCTCACCTTTTACATTGAGAGTGCAGACGCTATCTGATCCCCCACCCGTGAATTTGACCTGAGCTCCATCCAGCAACACGGTCACCTCCCTGATCACGAGTGTGTGCGTGGTCTTCGAGCGAGTGATGAGGTAGTCTGCCCCGCTGCGGATCAGCCGGCCGTTCAGCATCCAGCTCCCGGAGCATGTCGCGGAAAGCTCCACGCTGAAGGTGGCCTCTTCGCCGGACACGGCAGTGCAGCTTTGCAGACCTGACGTCACTGAGGCTGTAGGCTCTGAACACACACACACAAACGAGGTGATTAGCTTGACTGGTTTTTACGTAGATTTGTTGATGTTCTGGAAAAGATATTTCCGGAATACAATTTACCAAGATAATATGTTCCAGGAACCTCCAGGTAGGCGCTCTGACCGAAATCGTTGACGGCTGAAATGCGGAACTGGTAGCTGCTCTCTTCTGTGAAGTTGCTGATGGTGTATTGGCTGGTTGAGACAAGCTCCATGCCCGTGACTCGGACCCATGTCTGAGCTCCAACCTTCCTTTTCTCCACCACGTAACCGTTGATGGGTACAGGCCGCTCGCTGTCTGGCCGAGACCAGCTCAGAGTGATGGAGCTGTCCGTCTTGTTCAGCACAATCGGCTTGACCGGGGAATCTGGAGGATGCTTCCTTGGTGCTAGGTGGAATAAAATAAGATACAGACAGAGCACACTTTATGTTGTTGTTGCTCCCGGCAAGGGGTCGCCACAGTGGACACTTGGTCTGCACATACAAGCTTGGCACAGGTTTTATGCCGGATGCCCTTCCTGACGCAACCCTCCCATTTTACCCGGGTTTAGGACCCGCATTGCATCCAGTGGCTGGGGTTTGGGCACTGGCTGGGAATCGAACCTGGGCCTTTCGCATGGTAGGCGAAACACCTACCACTGAGCCACCAGTGCCCCACAGAGCACAATTTATATATCTTTATATATCTCAGATTTAAAAACAAGTACACAAAATGAGATGGGGAGAAAAAGATTAAAAAGGTAATATCATGCCAAACTTAATTAAACAAAGTGATTACTAATAATGAAAACAGATTTCCAAAATGATAATAGATTCTAAAACATAACTACGCTAAAAAACTCGAGTACAGTGTTGCGTTTCCTCACCTGTAACCGAGAACCGCGTGGAAGTCTTGCAGTCGCCGGCAATGAACGCCACCTCGCCCGAGTCGTCCGCAGTGCAGTCTCGGATGGTCAGCGTGTACTGTTTAAGTGTGTGAGCGATGATGATCCTGGAGCCCTCCTTCAGCTTCTCTCCATTCCTGGTCCAATAAGCATCTTCGACAGGGTGCTCGAGCTCCACGCAGAAGATCACCGTGTCGCTCACCGGCACGATTGTCCTTCTGGGCAACTTCTTGGTGATGTTTCCTGGACATCCAAATATACTTGATGAATTAAACTTTACATTGGATGTGTGTGTGTTACATCTAAAAACAAAGAAGAATGTTGATACCCCAAGTGTTGGCACTCATCTAGAACTTTTATTACTTTACCCAGAACAGTGAGCTCGGCCACAGTGCGACTCCCTTCCTTCATTTCACAGATGTAAACAGCGTCGTCGTTGGTGGTGACGTTGTGGATGGTGAGAAGACGCAGCGTTCCCTCCTTGTCCATGCGGTACTTGGCGTTCTGCTCCAGGCGAGTCTCCTCCATGAACCAGGAGGTTTGAGTACTTGGCATGGGCACCTCACACAACAACAACGCTGTTTCCTTTTCCTTCACCTCCACATCCTGCAGCTTTTTCTTAAATGCCACCGCCGGCTCTGAAAGAGTGAAAACAGGATCAGCATAATTGGGGGGGTTACAGGTAATGAACTTAAAAACATACTGTTACTTTAACATTCATGTGGTTTTATATACAGTTGCGATGCACATAAATAACCAAGAAAGTGTGGCGGCGGTGGTGGTAGTACAGTGACATTGCAAGAGTATTCATATCCCTTGAACTTTTCCACATTTTTTAGCGTATGTCTGTACCAGCTTTGCGCATCTATGGCTTTCTTATGGCTTTCTTTCAATAAAGGCTTTCTTCTTGCCACTCTTCCATTAAGGCCAGATTTGTTGAGTGCACGACTAAGGATTGTCCTGTGGACAGATTCTCCCACCTGAGCTGTGGATCTCTTGGTTACCACGGGCCTCTTGGTTGCTTCTCTGATTAATGCTCTCCTTGCCTGGGACTGTCAGTTTAGGTGGATGGCCATGTCATGGTAGGTTTGCAGGTGTGCCATACTCTTTCCATTTTCGGGTGATGGATTGCTCAGCGCTCCATGAGATGTTAAAAGTTTGGGATATTTTTTCTAACCTAAGAATCCCTTTAATCCCTTTAAACATCTCCAGAACTTAATCCCTGACCTGTCTGGTGTGTTTCTTGGGCTTCGTGATGCTGTTTGTTCAATAATGTTCTCTAACAAACACTGAGATTAAATTACACACAGGTGGTCTCTATTTACTAAGTAGGAGACTTCTGAAGGCAATTGGTTCCATTGGATTTTAGGGGTATCAGAGTAAAGGGGGCAGAATTTTTATTATTTTCCATCCACTTTACAATTATGTGCCACTTTGTGTTGGTCTATTAAATAAAATCCCAATAAAATACATTTACATTTGTGGCTGTAACATGACAAAATGTGGAAAAGTTCAAGGGGTATGAATACTTTTCCAAACCACTGTATGAGTGTAGAACTACATACACTTTATTAGACACATCTATCTTGTACATGAGGTGTGCTTTTAGGGACGGATTTAGCTAATCTAGTCCTTCCTCAGAGTTCAATCCTGAACACACACTACCACATCACTGCATACTGTGTGATCCTCTGCGATCCAAACAGCGGTCCTTTTCTATAGATAGATGGTAAGTACTTGTATGTACTGTATGTGTATTTTTACACCATGAGGCATTTGATCTCTGGAGCAACACCCAAAGTACATACTGTAAAACCTCCAATCAATCAGTCATACAGTTACAGGTCAAGACCTCTTATGTTCAGGTCAAGTAGCATAAATTTTTAGGGGGAAAAAAAAGTCAAAATGCGAATATTTCAGAGAATATCCTGTCGATTTTGACTTCCATGGCTTTGGTAACTCCAGCTACCACTCATACAACCGTGGTAAGCAGAAAAACAACTTGACACACTACAATACTAAAGACCCACACTGAGTTCTGGTCCAGTACCATCGTCTACTCTTTGTCTCTTGTGCTGTTAATAGATAAAAACAAATAAAAATTTTTTTTGCTTGTCCTCGGAAGAATTTACAGTTACAAAGTACTGACACTGAAGACGCCTTCCACAAGTGTTACATAATCAAGTGATTACAGAAAATTTCTCCATAACAACTACACACGTTTCACAAACTCAACAGCTCTAATGGATAAATACCAATTGCTTAAAAAGCTTTGCAGATGATTGGTGGTCAGGATTTTTTCGCACAGTAGCCATAATAGTGACTTGATATTATTTCCTTAAAACTGAGCGTTTAAATATGATCGTTTCAGGTTCTGGAATAATCTGGAACATCAACGAGGCTGGCCGTTATGTGTGGCTGGCATTCGCTTGAGGTGTAGGTTTCAGTGACCTTTACCAAATGTGTTACCTAACATGCTAACCGCATCATACCTGAATATGAGAAACTGAAACTTCTAGAATAACAGAGTGGTCATTATTGTTGGCTACAAATCAAACACATGCTGAATATATTTAATCACTGAACATTATGTCATTCTCATGGGATTTATTCTGATGTCACTGCTTTGCCTTTGCCCATCTGGACAATACAATAACCAAAACAACTATTATTTAGATTATTTAGAAAATCTTCCAAAGCCTGGTGTCTGACATTGAGTCCCCACTCAACAAGCGCTAACAACTCAACACGTACAAAAAATAGCCGCAACACGACACTGTGCAAAAGAATGATGGCAGCCTGTGATTATGTTGCAACTATGAAATGAGATATAGTTCAGCATCTCCAAGACATGCTGCCAAAGATGAATTGTAAAGTGTACAGGGTACGGCTATAAACATTCTGGCGGCAGGAAGGAAACTCGTCTCTGATCCAAACAAAAAGCGTTATGAATTAAGGGTGCTTTATATAAATGTAAAAAGTAAAAAAATATATACATCAAAAAAATATAATTATCAAGTGCATTGAGACACAGAAATATTTCAGTGAAGCCACGTACACCACATGCATGTGGCCACAGGCATTAAAGTGCCCCTGTTATGCCATTTTAAAGGTTGCTAATATTGCTTAATGAGTCTCTTAAAACAGGTTTACATGTATGCAAGGTCAAAAAA
>JAQMYG010000033.1:2364206-2380683 GCA_030014215.1 Clariallabes teugelsi
AGCGCGTCATTGGACACCATGCCCCCCCCCCCCACACCCCTCCTCGAGAATTCGATTTGGTGTACGAGCCCGCTTCCAGAATGAATTATGCTCGTAATCCAAGGTTCCACTGTATTGATTTCTTCGAATATCCTTTATTCTATGATGTTATTTGAATCTTTTTGATTTCATTATTTCAAGATATTTTGAGTTCATTGTTTCAATTTGCATCTTCAAGGAATATGTTTTTGTCTTCAGTTTTGACTTTTTGAAAAACATTTACTTTTTTTCCCACGTATTTTAACTTTCCATTTTGAGTTAATTTCAACAGATGCAATTTTCATTTAATTTCAAGTTTGTTGCTTTTCACTGAATGACTTATTGCCACTATTTGGACCTAGCATCTAAAATTTCTACTTAAAATTTTATTACAGCTTGTTAAAAGTGCCATTCTTAATTAATAGCTCATTATTTTAACTATTTCAAAGACAGTTGTTTCTATTTTTTATTATTTTAGCTTCACTATTTTCAGATTGTATCCCTCATCATTTTGTCTTGATGTATCTATTTCGAGATTTCATTACTTTAAATAATTTTTTTTTTACTTATAATTCTCAACTGCACTTCAACTCTTTTCAGACAAATATCGCATTAACTAATCTCATTTTGGTATTTTAGGTAATCTCATTTTGATTTACCATGAAGTAGTCTTTATTTGACAACTTATTTCAAAATTTGTCACTATTTCAAGCTACAGTAGTATTTTCTTATTTTTCACTTAAGTCAATACTTCAACTCAACTCTCATTTTCCATTTTTTATTTTAACTTCTCAATTTCAAGATGCCTTTATAAGGATCTTAACTTTTCAATGTATGTCTTTGTGCTAAAATTAGTATTTTTATTTACTCTCTTTCAAGAGGTCATTATTTTGAGTTCTCATTATTTTAAAGAATAACATTTAAACATCGTTTGAAGCGAACACTTAACTATTTGGATCCGATATTTCTTTATTTCAACTTGATATCAATCCGATTTGGACTCTATTTTAAGATGTATAACCAAATAAAATTTCCAGAAGTCACTAATTTGAGCTAATAACTTCTTGTACACTAACAATAATAACTTCTAACACTTGGTTATTTCAAGATGTGCCATTACTAATAAAGCATTATTTTGGAGCTCTCATTATTTCAACATGATCTCATTAGTTAGATCTTATTTTGAGTCCAACTCAGATGTCATTATTTTTGTGTTATTTTCAAC
This sequence comes from Clariallabes teugelsi, assembly GCA_030014215.1. NCBI lineage: Eukaryota > Metazoa > Chordata > Actinopteri > Siluriformes > Clariidae > Clariallabes > Clariallabes teugelsi. The sequence continues at coordinate 2,365,450 of JAQMYG010000033.1, forward strand.
AGAATGACTCATTTCAATGTTTTCAACTCTTGTTACATTATTATTTCAAGATGATGCTATTTCAAGTTCACATCTCTAAATGTGAAAACTCATTAGCATTTCAGATCAACTTAATATTGAACGACCATCAAGTTGTATATTAAGCTACAGAATTCCTGACTGATTACGTTTAAATCCACCAAATTCCACCATAATGAATTAATCAGTTTTAATTTCTCACACTTTCAATGCCATAGTGGGTAAAAATAACTAACTAACGAAATAAATCAATCAATCCTGGAATTCTGTACACTATAACTATACTTTCATATAGAATCACTAAGATAAGGTATAATGACTGACAAGGTCACTTTTAAATTAAATCCCTGTTAACCAAATTATAGACTAAAGCCAAATTTAATAGAAACTAATATGATGCAATAATCATTCAAATGTCCTTAAAGTGTTAGTTCACAACAATTATGTATTTCATAATTCCATGACAAAAAAAAAATCCTGTAACTTATTTAAAAGCAAAATGCTTTTAAATAACCATGTAATCTTTCATTCTATTGTAATTAATTGCATAAAAAGATTGCTTTATCATTTCAACATATAAGCCAATGGAAAAACTGACCCAGGGCTGTTTTTGAGGCAGAAGGCAAACGGGCTTTTCCCAGGCCTGCGGCTCCATTCATATGCTTGATTGACAGCAGCAGGTCGAGTTCAGTTTGTATTTAAAGCGGCTTGAAACTCAAGCACTGAGACCCGCGGAGCTCTTGTAGCTCTCCACAGCTCTTACTGTTTACAGACTTGTGCGCGAAGTCCGAGCTTTAATTCTGTTCCTGTTTCGAGTGCCACAGCGTGCAACGTAGAGTTTTCCACAGCTAATATAGACTGAAGCTTTTAGAGAAACAAAGTATAAAGAAATTAGGAATTTAGCATTTACAGGCTCATAAATCCCCTAGATTTAGGTACTTATAACATTAATTACTTGCATAAATAATATTTATTAATGAAATTTAATAAATTTCATTAAAATTAAAGTCTGGGTCTTTATTTAATGACTGGGTCCCACTTCCTTGGTCCGTCCTTTCATCTTAATCAAATAATTACTTAATTTGTAAGGTTACTTGTCCTCTTCTTTCAACAATAAGGATTTTGCTATTACTTGAACATTTCTTTTCATTACAATATTTTTTTCCTTTATTTTATGACAGGGTCATTGCAAATTATTATTATTATTATTATTATTGTCCTGCCACCACCACAGAGGATCTGTTTGCAGTGATTTTAAAATTTAAGCCACTACTAGAATGAGATCAATAAAACAAAAATGTAAAAATTAAAAACAAAAAAAGAAAAGGGAAAAAATATACATATTCCTGTTACAAATTAAAACAACAAATCAGGAACAAACACACAAAGGCGAAAACAAACATAAAGGATATGTTATTGAATTTGTTGAGGCTTTTATTTAGTTCTTTTTTTTGTCTATTTTAGATAAGAAAAACAATACCAAAATAAGCACACTGTACATAACTGAACTGCTGCTAAAGGAACCCTGGATATCCATCAATCTTGAGTTTCATACAGTTTCCCCATACAAGAAGCATGGCAGCATCAATCTTTTCCACACCTGTCACGAATGTTCCCAGCATTGCGCCCCCAACAGAGCAGATACAGAATAAAACAACCTGTATAATATTCTATCTATTTCAACATCAGCTTCTAATGCTGCCAATCTGAACCAATATGCATGTCTGAGACGGCGGTTTTAGTGCAGTATAGACTCAATAGACTCAATTCTCTGACAGCATGTTGGAAACATTCCTTTGAGCTCCTGGTCTAAATGGACATGACTGCATCAGACGACTTTCGCTTTGTGACAGGGCACATTGTTATAAACATCATGAAGAACCATTATAAGATAGGTAAATTGTGGCTATAAAGGGATTCGCATGGCAAACAGGTGGTCCAGTGAGTGTCAGGAAAACATGCCGCACATCATTACACCACCCCCACATGCCTGAACTATTCACACAAGGAAAGTCAGGTCCTTGCTTGCGAGACTAAATTCTGATGCTGCAGCAGAATATTTAAGATTCCACACACAAGCCAACATTTTAATCTCTTTGATTGTGTAAAGCTGCTTTGCGAAAATGTCTATTGAGTTGAATTAGCATCGGGTTCCTGTTCGTGCCTATGATCATACTGTACTGTATATCCATTTTCTTATTGCTTTTATACTCACAACAGGTGTAAAGAATGATGAGTTAAATTCTAGTTAGCTAGACTACTCTGGCAGTTCTCCTTCGATATTGCTCATTAACAGAGTTTTTCCTTCTGATGATCTGTTTAGAATGTTGTATAAAAAGTTAAGGAGATGAACAAATTCTGAAATACTCAAACTATCCGTTCTGGCAGCAATAACCTTTGGCGTTTTGCCATTCTGATGCTTTATGTGATCAGTAACATGGTTGGATAACTATGTGGACGCACAACTCTAAAATTGTTTTGTACAAATTCCGTTCAATCCAGATAATATACACACATCTATCTACTTAGGCAAAAGTTTTGAGCCCCCCCTCATTTTTTCACATTTTGCTTCAAAAGAGTCAGACTTTCTTGTATTTTTAATGTAGTCTTCTCAGGACTAGTTCTCCTGGCTTCCTGAAAGACTTTTTTGGTTCTCATTTTCAGTCAAGGCCATGTACCTTAGGAATTTCAGAGGAACTTAAGGCATGCAGCTGGTTTGAAACAGACAAGAGAAGAAATGAGGTAGCTGGAGAGGTTGTTACATAAACAATCAATTTTTAAATTGTATCTGTAGGCACTCTTCAGCCTGTTGTTCTCACTCACTTTAGCCTGTATTCAGGGTCGCGGGGGGCCTGTAGCCTATCCCAGGAGACTTGGGGCATAAGTAAATGTATACCCTGGACAGGGTGCCAAATCCTTTACAGGGCACACACACTCGTTCACACACTACTGCAATTTGGGAACGGCAATTAGCCTAATCTGCAGATTTTTAGACCGTGGGAGGAAACCAGAGTACCTGAAGGAAACCCACCAAGCACAGGGACAACATGCAAACTCCATGCACACAGACGGGACTCGAACCTGGTCAGGAATCGAACCCAGACCCTGGAGGTGCAAGGCGACAGTGCTAACCACTACACCTGCACGTGCCACCCCTGATGCAGTTAATCTAATTAATTTAATCACTTTAATCACTGAATTTAAAATGAAGAAATTGGAGACGCCTAAGTCCTTTGCACAGCACTGTATCTATCTATAGTGCATCTAAAAAAAATAGAATGTATGGAAAAAGTAATTTTTTTGCCCTAAGTTAACTAAAAGTGAAATCCTGAAATATTCTACAATTATTACATCATTCATTCTTGAGAACTGGCGCAAAACATGTTTTCAATTTTGAAAAAAAAAAAAAAAAACATTACTTCTAAAAACTTTATATATACAGTATTGTTGAAGTGAGGTGTGGGTCATCGAGGCTTGATAAAAAGTCTCCCAGTTGTAACAATTTTGTACTAATGACAACCTTTTCAGTGAATTACAGGATTTATGTCAACACCGTCAGACATGAAAAGATTTATTTAAATTATTTTACATAGGTTTTGTCTAATAATCAAATGTTCTTTTTTTATTGTTTTAATTTTGATAATTACAGCACACGAAAATAAAAAATCCAGTATCTCAAAATATTACAACATTTGCTAAGATCAATATAAATAATTTACAATACAGAAATGTCAAACCTCTAAAATTATGTTAACTACTACTGCATCAGTGCAGCGTGGCATGGAGGTGATCAGCCTGTGGCACTGCTGAGGCTTTATTGAAGGCCAGGTGGCTTCGATAGCAGCCTTCAGCTCGTCTATATTGTCGGGTCGAGTGTTTCTCATCTTTCGCTTGACAATATCCAAAGCACAATAATATCACAGTCAGCAGACCAGTTAGTGTTAGTTTTGGCACTGTGGGCAGGTGCCACGTCCTGCTGGAGAAGGAAATTGTACCTCTGTACTTTTCATCTGAAAGGACTTTTGACGGCTGAGCAACAGTCCAGTTCATTTCCTACTTGGCCCAGACAAGATGCTCCTGAGGTTGTGGGGTTCAGGAGTGGCTTGATACTAGGAATGCAACAGTTGCAGACCATTCCCCGAAGACGTCTGTGCACGGTGGCTCTTGATGCACCGACTCCAGCCTCATTCCATTCCATATGAAGCTTTCCCAAGGTCTTGAATCGGCTTTGTTCAACGGTCATCCCTGCTGCTTGTGCAACTTTTCCTACCACACTTTTCCCCTCCAGTCAACTTCCCATAAATATGCTTTGATACAGAACTCTCACTTTCACAGGTGACCACCTTCTGAATTACATTACGCAAATCACTTTTTTTTTTTAAACACACAGTATCACTTTAGAGAAGAAACATTCACATTGTTAAAAACACCGATTCGTAGTTGTTAGAGAGGCTAAGAGGCTTTTGACAAGACTTTACATATGTTTGCACATTTTGCATAGTTTAAGTAATACAAACTTTATATTATTAAATGTACACTCTGAACATGTTAAATTTCATTTTATTCTGAAAAAGCTGAAAATTTTCATCTAAGACTTAATCAAGCAATTAAAGAAAGGACTGTCCCTTTGCTATTGTGACGTGTTCACACAGAAGTACAATAAAACACATGATGCGGTTCTATTTTTGGAAATAACCTCTAAACCGTAATGTGCATTTTGTTTGCCGTTTCTGGAAATATTCTTTTATTTTATAAATTATAGATTATAGATTTTATTGAGTGCTGACGAGAAAGTGGACTACGCTGCCTCAATGTGTTGAACGTTGAATTGTAAGCGGAATAAATATTTAAATCATACATACATTAAATTACAAGTAGCTATAGTATTCTAAACAATCACTTATAAAATGCATTTAGATCTCAGTTTTTAAATTTTCCCTGAAAAGGCATAACAGTGCTGTCATTTCTAGAAATCCAGAACATCTCGGGTCCAGCTCGGCGATTCTCACCTGATATCAAACGTTTCTGGTGAAAATGTTTTTTTTTTTTCTGTAAACTGAAATACAGCATCTTTTCCTTGAGTACAATTAGGGAAATCTCATGTTTTTCTGGAGATTCATCGTCTCGTGTCCAGCTGAGTGAGTTCCCACTGACCGCCTCCACACAGCCTCAGCATGACGTCGTGATACTGTTGAACAAAACACAAAAACATCATCACGGGTAGGTTTGATTTGACAAAAGGTACAAAATTAGTAATTTTCCCATAAACAGTTTTTCTAAAAAAAGAATTGAATTTTTGTCCTAATAGTGTTACAATTCACAGCTAAAGAGAATAGTGTGGTCCATGTCCTAGGTCCCCACTCCCCTACACTGATTTAGCTCTTTAACTGGACCACAGTAAGCACGTGACTGAGCGCGGGTTACCTTCGTCAGGCTGCTGCGGTGACCGAGGCTGATCAGAGTCATGCCAAGCTCTTTACAAGCTTTGTACATCTGCTCCTCGGCTTCTTCCGTCAGAGCGCACGTGGCTTCATCCAGCACTGAAAGCACAAGCAGTAATTAAACACTCCGTCTCTACGTCTGTGCAGATAGACCGAGATCGATGAACACTCACCTGCGTATTTCGGCTGCAGGTAGAAAAGCCTAGCAAAGCACAGCCTCTGCATCTCTCCTGGGGATAAAACATCATACCTGTAGATTTAAAACAAGAACATCCTTTTTTAAAACCTCAGCTTTTTCCTTTATTAGCAATGTATTATTCACTTCCATAGCAGCTGAGGTGTGCTGGAGATGTGCTTCACCAGTTCCAGTCCACTTTCTCATCCAGTCCGCCCGTCCTCTTCAGGAGACTGGACTGAAAGACATACACCGTGAGTAGAATAATAATAAAGGAATCTAAAATAGTCTATAAAATCCATAAGCATCTGTAAGTCTTACCATCCCAACCAGCTCCAGGTATCGCAAAATTCTCTCATCATCAAGAGTACCTGTGTAAAAGTCATATGTTTGACTAAAGGTGTTGCAAAACAAACAAATATAAAAAATAAAAATTAAAATTTTTAAAAAGAGAGAGAGAGAGAAATTAATCAGACCTGAAACTGGGTAGATGTCCTTTAAAGGGAAGATCACCTTCCGACAAATCAAAACACAAAACGTCAGCAATGCCTAATCCGTGTTACACCGTTACAGGCAAACACTCAACAAGGTGTGATGAAGCAGCGGGAACGTCATCGCAAGAAGTACAGCATGATCCGTTTCCTGTACCTGTTCTCGAAGGGTGCCGTCAGTCAGGAAGGGTTTCTGAGGCAGGAAGACGATTCCCCTCGGCCCAAAGCACGCGTTCATCTCAACTGAACCTGAGAACATGTGTCAGGGACACCAGCTTAAACACATCACTACTGTATATGATGACTTTAACTGAACACAGACCAGATTTATTTAATTAAACATTTCATGCTATTTATTTATTTAACTTAAAGTTCCAAAATTTACACTTGGATTATCATATTCATTCATTCATCTTCTATACCGCTTTATCCTTGTATTCAGGGTCGCGGGGGCCCGGAGCCTATCCCAGGAAGCTTAGGGCACGAGGCAGGGTACACCCTGGACAGGGTGCCAAGGATTATCATATTATATTACTGTATTAAAAAATACAATGAAGCCGTCAAGTGATTTGTGGGAGATCTACTCAATAAATTAGAAGAATTTGGATCACACGATTTAATTCGAAAAGTGAAACTCACTGTAGAGTCATTACATCAAGTGAAATATTTCAAGCCTGCTTATTTTATGAAAATGTTTAAGAAATCCAGTATCTTAAATTATTAGAATTTTACCTGAGATCAATGTAAAAAAATCTCACACTTCTGATAATCTGCCCATTTATGGACTTAAGTGGCTGAGGTGTTATTGAAAACCAGGTTGCTTTGATAGCAGCCTTCAGCTCGTCTGTATTGTTGGGGTCCCATCTTCCGCTTGACGACAGCCCACAGATTCCTTATGGGGTTCAGGTCAAAGGGGAATCCTTTGCTTGACAATATTTTTAAAGCTGCCAGTATCCCACACTTTTCCTTTCCAGTTACCTTTCCATGAATAAGCTTCAGTACAGCACCTTCTGTAGGTCCCCCTCCATGTAGAGGCTGTCGATGATCATCTTCTGGACACGCAGCAGAGTGCGGGATGTACTTTATATACTGAACCAGCCCGAAAGATACATGCTATTTATACTGTATGAATAGTAATGTACCCAGACTCGAAATAAAACATTCTAATATTTTGAGATGCTGGATTTTTTTGTTTTTTTTTCATGAGCCGCAAACCGTAATCATCAAAAAAACAAACAAACAAAAAAAGCCTTAAAATTTGTCACTTTATATGTAATGAATCTACAATGAGTTTCATGTTTTATTCTAATTTGTTAAGATGCACCATGTCATAGATTTTACTAAAATGTTTTACAAAAAAATAATTAATGGATTGTCTATAAATGGTGAAAATACTGAACAAAGAGCAATCTACCTTATTAAATTAAAAATGTCCAAAAGCTGAAATGTAATAATGATATGAACAAAATTCATATCAACTTTTGTCTCACCACTACACGGTTCCCAGAGATGGTCGAGGACCCTGAGGAGAGACGTTTTCCCCGTGCCCGTATTCCCCACCACCAGCACGTGTGTACCTTCATAAACCCTGAGACTCAACTCCCTCACCAGCAGATCCTTGGAGAACGGAGACGTAAAGGACAGCTTGTCCAGCACGATTGCAGCAGGGCTGGACGTGATGAAGGTTTCTCCTCCCCTGTCAGACAGACGGAAATGAACCTCACTGCAGCTCCAGGATACCCAACCAGACACAGTACAATCAGTTCATACCTGTCGGAGCTGCCGGTCTCCGCAGGAATACAGTCTAGATCACCCTGCTTCCTGGTGATGTCCGTCATCACTTCCTGTAGCTCTCCAATTCTGTGCAAAACCCGAAGCTTAAATCTCAGCCAAGAAACAGGCCTCACAAAACATTCCATTTTTTGTTAATGTTTTGACTCACCTGTGGGTGTAACCGGCAACATCAGAGAGGGTCGTGGAAAGATCTATGAGCTGCGTGAAACAATTAATCAGGTACATGCACACAAAGGCATTCTGGGGAATAAAAAACAAAAAAAAACAAAAGAGAAATAAATTCCATTATTTAAGCATGTAAAGTTTACAGAAGTATTACATATAAATTATTTAAAAGTCTTTTTTGTTTAGATTGAAACCTTGCTGATGACAGTGGTGATCTCGCCCGGGGTCAAGCCGTTATATACACCCGCAAAGATGGGTATGGCGATGATGATGTAGCTTAGGATGCTTCCCATATAGTCAAAAGTGTTCACTCCAACTGTTGGTCACAAGTAGTAAATTTCACACATTATTCTTAACCAATGGTTTAAAAACGTACCAATTAAACATAAATGGTAACGTTAACCATTTCAAGCCCCCCACCTCCCCCTATCCCCAAATTAAATTTTAATAAAACGGTTCTAGAGCGACAATCAAAATAAATGAGGAATGCGAGATATTAAAATCAGGCCAAGCAGTTTAAAAACAGAAAAAGCAAAAAGGCTGTTGAAAATACAATGCCTAATATTGCACACTGTTAACAAGAGCCACGGAAAAACACTATGCAAAACAAACAGCATCAGTTAGGCCATTTTTCCTAACGCTATTTATTCAATTAATTAATAATCATTAATATCTCTACAAGATAAAATGTAACCAAAAATGGTTCTCATAATTATAAAGGTTCTTGATTTCAACATGTGGTCTATGGCAGTGGTTCCTGGAGATCCCCCTGCCCCGCCCTGCCCCGCCCTGCCACACCCACTTGTGCTCAGAAAAGGCTGTAAATTAGCTGATTATATTAAATCAGTTGTGCTGGGAGCTGAGAAACTATGCGAGGCAGAGGCTCCTCCAGGATCAGGGTTAGGAAACACTGATACAGAACACATGTTACCATCGAGAACCTTTAATTATTAACTAGTTTTAGTCACATTTTATCTTGGAGAGATATTAATGATTAATAATTAACTGAATTAATAGCTTTAGCACTGATTATAAATCTCTGGTAGTGAAAACTGGTAGTGTTCGTTTTCCATCCTAGTTTTCCTGTAGCCGTTCAGGAAGTGTGCAATATTTGGCGCTGTATGTTTGACCGTTTGTTTCCTTTGATTAATTTCTCACATAACTAATTTGTTTTGATCGGGTCTCCAAACTAACCAGTAAAGTACCTCTAATTCTACCCAATTCAAATTATAATTAAAAAAATCTTACAGCAGAAAGTTTTTACATTTTTCAGGCAACATAACATTAGAGGAAGTGATTCCTCAGACATGGTGTACAAACACAAAGCCGGCGACTCACGGTACAACAGGAGCTCCCTGTTTATCAGCTTCCTCTGCGTGTCTAAGAGACTCTGAAGTCTGTGGTTCGTCCGGGCGTGTTCCACCATCCCTGCTCTGAACACCAGCAGAAACAAAAGACACGGTAAGGTTTTACCAGACTAGTAACAACTCAGAAGGACAGTCGTGTTGGACAGACTGAGACAGACCGACCTGTAGAAAGCTGCCGATTCTGCATTGACTCTGATCTGCATGTGCTTGAATCTTCACGCATAGAAAAACAGACAGGAACAAGAGCCAAAGAAATGTTTTAGTAGGGGCGGGTGGAGTGATTAGAGTGATGTGGATTCTCCTTGTGTGCGAGTTACTCCAACTACCTGAAGTTTCCCTCCAGCTTTTCCTGTTCCACCAACGTGGACACGACCGGTCCAATCAGGAACTTGTTAGCAACCGTGCCGACCAGGAAGTACCCGAGGATACTGACGAACCCGATCCATCCGGTTCTGCCGAGATAAATAAATAAGCTAAACGAACACGTCCGTACTACATTGCCATGGTAACAAGCCAAATTTCGAGCTGGTAGACATTTGGATGAAGTAATGATGACGGTCAGGAGACGCTCACATGTTAAAGACCTGGTAGGAGTAGTAGGAGATGGTGAACGGGGAAATGACCAGCCGACTCGCCATGCTGCTCAACTGCTTACACAACCTCTCAGCGTCCTGAGTCATCCTCTGGTCTCTGTACGACGAGACAAACACCACTGATGAATGATGAAATCAGCCATCAAAAAATGTCACCTACTGAAGAAAAGCTCAAGAACGTTCCTGTAATAATCTGACATGTACTTTCTAATCTCTACTACAGTACAAACTATTTATTGTAGGAATGTTCATGTTCTCACAGAAAGGTTATAAAAGTAGAACAAACTGCACTTTAATGTGCAAAGTTTTCTTAACCCATGACGTGGCGTTCAAGTCAAACCAGGATTTATGAAATTTCTGGTGAATGAGGGCATAAAACTGAGATGGTGCAAATGTTTTTTCTTGAACATATCTATAGTTAAATATCCGTGTTGTATTTAGTGTATTCTGGTGCTGGTCTGTTATCAGGTACAGAGGGACACCGTTAAAGCTAGCCTGGTTCCAATGGCTAAAAATAAAGCAGCAATCTCAAACAAGAGAGATTAGCAGTGAGGTAAAAGTTAAAAACGGAAACCTCACGGGTTGTCGATGTCGCTCTGGAGCACGTTGAGGGTGTAGTAGATCTGCCCGCTGAAGTAATCCTGATGGAGGGTCTGCGTCAGACATTTCCTCCAGCCGACGTACAGGAGGTTGCTGATGTACTGCTCCAGACTCTTCAGCTGAGAACACAAACGAGCGCGAGACTCTTCAGCTGAGAACACCACGAGCCTCCGCGGCATGGCTAGTCACAGGGTTATATTAATGCTCTCATTCCGCCATGTTATCAGAGCGTTTCTATGGTTACGGGATGTAACCTGTACAGGTGAACGTACCACAGCGTTGAGCAGGATGAGCAGGATGGAGAACGCCACCAGCTGCTTAAACTCCCCGAAGTTCTTCTCCGACAGCACGGCGTAGAACTGACTCGGGATCAGACCCACCTGATAGATCACCAGCTGAACTGAAAGAAACCAACATCAGTCAGTAACGCTCCATAAATCTCATCGAAGGAATAAAGAATTTAGCAAAATTTACAGAATTGCAATGATCCCTGTGTGTCATTATTTGCTTTTATTCTTGTCACTTTTAACTCCTCAGGCAAAAGACTGACTTATATTTAAATCTAAAAAAAGCTGAATATTGTAAATCCAGTCCCCCTGCCCTGGGTGGAGTTTTAGCAGAGATCTTGATGCAGAGAAGCTGATCGAAAAGAAATTGCACCAATTAAAAAAATAAATAAATAAATAAAAAAAAAACCTCAGTCCTTTTTTTTTCTTTTCTTCTTTAGCTTCTACTTCACATTAATATTCCTGCCGTGTTAATTTTGTCTCCTTTTTACTTTTATTCTATTTTACAAACGTTATTACATACATAGTATTTTTTTTTCTATCAAGCAAAATGATAAAGTTTTCATGAAGGCCAGGACTCTAAGAGTTTGACACACGTGAGAAGATCAATCCTCGGTCTTTGTACCCGAGTTAGAGCTTCTCTTCAGGCAGTAAAAGACCATAAACTGATCTCAGTCAGCAAAATATCATCCACTGGCAGACACAGGAAGGTTTCTGGGCTTTCTGACGTGTCGAAAAAACAAAACAGGGCAGTGAAAAAGTTTGGGCCCCTTCCTGATTTTAAAAAAATATATACATTATAAATATTTTCCTTTTTTTGTTTTTTGGCATATTCGTCAGAGTTTAGACCATCAATTTCTTTTCTATTTTTACACAAAGATAACCCGAGTAACTACAAAATGCATTTTTTAATGACCAAATGATCCAAATCTACCTGGCCCTATGTGAAAAAGTAATTAATTGCCTCCTAAACCTAATACAGTGGAACCTCGGTTCACGGACGCTCTTCAGTACGAACAAATTGCACATCCAAAAATAAATAAATAAATAAATAAATAGTCTCTGTTCACGAACTCCTCCTCGCAACATGACCCAGAAACCGCCCTCCTAAGCTGCTCCAATCAGCTGAACAAAGGCGCGAGTGCATCGCCCAGTTTTGCACAGTCCATGGTCACGGATCGCACATATAATAAAATTTGTGCAATTTTGTTCCACAGTAACTGGTTGTCAAGCGTCAAGTGTTTGCAATTACTGGCAACGAGTCTCTCACATCGCGGCGGAGGAATCCTGGCCCGCTCTTCTTTGTTTTTTCGGTTCGGCCGCCTTTGTGGGTTTTCGAGCACGAACGGCCTGTTTAAGGTCGAGCCACAGCATCGCAATACTTTTTAACAGCATTGTGGTTATTAGCAGAGTTCTTGGCAGGTAGAAAATAAAAAATATTAGGAACAAATGTTTGAAATGTAATTTATTATTATTATTATTTGTTTTTTTCTTTACCTAAAAGCGTGACTCCAAGCAGCATCACGTACATGACCACATTCCGACTGCACCAACTCGGGAAAAGCATTCTGACGATTCTGTAGAATCTCTTGACGAACCTCCAGTCCAGCCTCAGGCTGGGGGGGGGACAGAGAGAGGGAGAGGGAGAGAGAGAGAGGGAGAGAGAGAGAGGGGGTTGAATTAACTTAACAACAATGCAACATGCATAAGCTAAAGGTTACCATTTTTCTAAACACACTTTATGTCTTGATCCCTCTTTAACAATGAACCTTGTGATTAGATAGTTTGAGTTGAGTTTAGAGTTTGAGATTTAGTGTGGCTGTGGTTCTGAGCAGGGGCTTCTGGGAACTGGAGGTCCCTTACTTGGAGGAAAGCAAATCCATCCTAACTCCTGGTTTCTACATATTATTAAACATTATTATGTGTAATTATTTCTCAATATGAAGCTCAAATATTCATGAATGTACATTCACATTTTTTTAAGTAGAAAACAGTTTAAGGTTAATTTTTTTATTTATTTATTTTTAAGCGTGAACCTGGTATGATGTATTTGGGTTTTTACCGAAGACGGCTCTTTTCCTAAAACATTCTGTAAACTTTAAAACAGCATTCTTTTATGTTTATACAAAAAACTAACAAGTAACATTCACCTAAGATTTTTCTTAAAAAAAAAAAAAAAAAAAAAAAAAAAAAAAAAAAATTTCATGCTTTATCGGTAACTTGGCAAACTTCAACAACAACAACCTCCCCTAAGAAAACACAACGGGAATGTTTAACTCTTAAATAAGGACACAGATGGGATATACGACCGAACATCAGTATCAGCGATGTCTTAGTGAGGTTATAAAATGTAACACAATGCGATGCAGTAATGTAGTGAAGTAGAAAGTATAGATATTTATACAGTATTAATACGGCATAAGTACACTAATAACGTAAACATACTTCAGTACATTTAGGAATTTGAATGTGACTGTTTTGTTGTAGTGTAAAGCCATGACCATTGTTAAAAAACACTATATAAAGTAAACTGAACTTGAAATTGAGTTTCCTGAATGATAACTTCATACTTCATTAATATAACAAAATTAGCAGATTTGCCCAACAAAATCTTGTTAAGTCAACACAAAAGAAGCATTTCTGAGGCGATTAATGCGTAAGACAACATAAGGTTAAGCGCCAAGTTTAAAAATGTTTTGGGACCGTTACATGAACATTAGCTTAGTATTCTGAAATAAGATTAAACAAAAATGAAAAATTTCAGATTTGCCCACAAAAATCTTAAGAGACCATGAAAGAACATTACAGAAACGTTTCAAGGCGATTAGTTACATAACAGTTACATAAAGACATAACAGCGGCTTTTTCACAGGTTAAAGGTTAAGCGCTAAGCAAATGTTTTGGGAGTGTTATCTATTCATAACAAACATTATGAAAACGTTTCCTTAAGTTTACTTTGCACAAAAATGTTACAGAGAAATCACAGGAGGTAAGTTTGTATACAGAATTTTATAATAAGGTTTACTCGCAAGAGAACGTTCATTTCAAGGAACAGGAACCTCAGGAAGGTTAAGCGCTAAGAAAATATTTCAGGAGCGTAACCTGAACATTAGCTTGGTACTTTAAAAGAAAAGAAAATATATATTTTTTAAATTGCAGATTTGCCCAACAAAATCTTAATTCACCATGAAAGAACATAACAGAAACGCTTCTGGGTGATTCGTTTCGTCAGACGATGCTACAGGAGCTCTCACGGAGGTTAAATTCTAAGAAAATGTTGCAGGAGCGTTAGCTGAATGCTTTGTTGTTGGTTTGTGAGAAAATGTTACGAGAGAATTCCTTGAAGGTTACTGTACTTTGCAAGAAAATGTATGAGACATCACAGGTTAGTTCACAAGAAAATGTTACAAGAACCTTCACTTCTAAGCAAATAAACGTTACAGAAACATTACTTTTTAAAAGAATGCTACATTGCAACAACACTCAGTTATTTACAACTCAATATTTATTTACAAAATGTTCCTTATCAGTTGGATAAATATGTAAGTATACAGCCATAGGAATTTAGAATGATAGGATGTTGTTTTAACGTTCCTAGAACGTTGTGAAATGGTTTCCAGAGAACAAATCAGACAATCTGGGCCCGAATTCACAAAGCTTCTTAAGCCTAAAAGTTACTCCTAGAATTATGACATTTTCTTATAATTTCACCTTAAATTTAGGACGAAATCTTAGTAAAGATAAAAATGATTCACGAAAGGTAAAAGTTGTTAAGAGTAGAGAGGAGGACTTTTAAAAGGCTAAAGAGTTTCTATAGCAGAGGACAAAATGGCAGAAAGAAGAAATATTCTCCAAACACTAAATGTAAAATTAAACACTGCACTTCTGTCCAATTTGGTTTTCTTGTTCTTTAATCTCCTTCCATCTCTCATGGATTGTTGGCTACATACCATCCAAAAGTGCAACTTATACAGACTGCAATCCTTTATGCAATACTTTATGCAATACTGCAATACTAATACAGTCCTGCAATCATGTAAACTGGTAAAAGCTGAGCCATTTTGCTCCCATCAATGTGAAATGGAAGTAATAAAATCATTACGGTAAATAAATGTAAGAACTTAAATATAGTAACTACTGCGTGGAAATTTGGTTGCTTCAAACGTGTTTCAACATTTGGCTTAACTATCTTTAAGATATTTAGCCTACAACAGAAACTTTGCATGAAGTAGCCTGTAGTCATGATTATACAATTTCTTCATATACAAACATTATGATTTCACTGTCTGTTCTATTATCATAT
>JAQMYG010000033.1:2400020-2415020 GCA_030014215.1 Clariallabes teugelsi
ACGAATGTCCTGACTACTTCCTGAACTGATTCCTTGGTCTTGGTGTGTGAGAATGACCTCATAAAAATCTCAACAAGGAAATGTTATATTATGAGCTGTCTAAATATTGCACATGGACCAAAGCTATATTATGAACATGAGAGAATGTTGGCACATATGGGCAGAGTGTTACGGGCAGTATTTATATGAGCAGTATATATATATAGTCAGTATGGTGTCGGCAGTATGCTATGGGCAGGATGTTATGGGGGTAATATTATGGACAGTATATTGTACATACCGTAGTATGCTATGGGCAGTATGTTGCATGGTACGGTACATGGGAACGATGCTATGGGCACAATGCTATGTTATGGGCAGTGTGTTATCAACAGTATGTTATGGGCACGAGGTTACCACACTCTATGTTTGAAGCATGCAGGTACCTGCTGGCTGTGGTCTGTCTGCAGTGCTGTCTGAAGGGCATCAGGTGGTAGTTCATGGCATCGAGCAGGAGCTTCTGGCACACAGGGTCGTTCCTCATGAAGTCTACTGATTGCACCCTCTCGACAAGCTCCGGGGCAGGGATGAGGGCGAAGCGCAGGCGCTTCATCAGGTCCGGCGCGTAGTGCATCCTGGTCTCACGGTCGTGCTCCAGCCACAGGACGGACATCTGGAACAGAGCTAGCTCGGACTCGACGGGTGGCGGCAGCGCGTCCAGCATGGCGCACATCTCCTCGAAGTTGAGGAGCAGCACGTCCTCGACGAGGTACTTGTTGGCCAGCTTCTTGGTCTCGTCCAGGCCGTGCAGAGCAGCGATCTTGCAGATGTGCTTGTAGTTCTGGACGGAGATCTGGTCGTTGAGGAACTGCACACTGAGCTTGGTGACCTGTGGGATGTTCAGGATCTTGCTGACCGAGAGCACCTCCTCCACCGTGTCCAGCGACAGCGTCACGTTGGCCGTGTACAGGTACTCGAGGACCAGACGGAGCCCGATGGACGAGCAGCCCTGCAGCACCAGGTTGCTGATGGAGCGCGGGCTGGCCAGGAGCTTCTCATCCGGGGACGAGGACGGGGTTCCGCCGCTGCTCTGGTCCTTCCCCGCGAGCGGCTCATTGCTGAGCCCGTGTGACGCAGAGAACAGGGACCTGAAGTACTGCGAGCAGGACGCGAGCACGGCTTTGTGGCAGTGGAACTGCTGTCCCTGGGCTGTGAGGGTCACGTCGCAGAACAGCTGCTTCCTCCACAGCAGGTTGAGCCCGTGCAGCAGCGTGTCGCTGTGCGTCGGGTCAAACGTAGACGTCCGGTCGCCCGATCTGGACATGACTTGACGGGAACCGCTCGCACCTCCTACAAGCAAACAACACCGGAGCCATTTATCTTCCTGACTTTCTGTCAGCTCGAACAGCTTTAATTTGATCTTTTGTTTTTTTTTTCACTAGGCTTTGGTAAAGCCTATTTTTGCACGGACGATGCGTAATGGCGCGCAGAAACCAAACCGCTCCATAACGCAAGGCAACGCAAAAACGCAAGGCAAGGCATGCTCACTGTATAGACTCGGGGTTTGCTATCCGATCACGTTGCCTCTCTCACACACACACACACACACACACTTTCTCTCTCACTCCCTCTCTCTCTCCTACACACACACACACACACCACGTAGCCTACACAGGCATTTACATTTACACTAGCTGTAGATAGATGTGCGCAAGATACAAAAGCAATTAGGCGACCATCATAACAAATCCGCGGCTGCGCCTTTTCCCTGTCGTTCCCCAAAGCCTGCTTGCGAGGGGAAATAAACACCGTAATCATAACAATAATTTAAATAAAAAAAATAAAAAAAAGAAAGAAACCCCGTCTTTTCTGCTTCTAATCGCCGTTTTGCTGCTGAACTTGAGCTGTATCCGTCCACATGCCGTGCGCAAGGGATCCGGCTCCAGTAGGCGAGACAAACTTACCTTGAGTTTACGCGGAGAAAACAAAGTATCCCCAAGATCCTTAAGATGTGTGTATCCTCGCAGCACTTTGTCTTTGTTCTCGTCCTTTTTTTACCCCCTTTCTTCTTCTTCTTCTTTTTTTCTTTTTTCTTTTTTTTTTTAAAATCCACCCTTTTTAACTACAGACTCGATGCGCAAGGAGCGAATTTCTCTTTCTTTCTTTATTACGCGTGAATTAAACTAAACTAAGAAGTGTGCTGAGTGCTGAGAAAGAAAGAGAAAGAGAGAGTGAGAGGGAGAGAAGGAGAGAGAACCGTGCTTTCTGCAAGAGAAGAAGAAGAAGAAGAAATATACGTGTGACAAATTATGCTACCAAGAAACAACACATCATTATCCTTGGGCCTGGGGCTCAGTGAGTCGTAACGAGAGTAATAGGAAATCCACGGTTGGGGAGAGAAACGGTCGCGCATGGCCGGCGGAGAGAGACCATGCAGGGCTGTGGATGCTAGAGAGACGGGCAAAATTATGGCTCAAGGCTATTGTAAAAACTGTCGAGCGTAAATGACTGCGATTTCAAACATCTATGGAGAGAGAGGGGAGGAAAAAAGGGAAAAAAAGAGAGAAAAGACAAAAAAGAGTGAGTCTTTTTTTTTTTTTTTTTTTTGCCTCGCCGTTATGGAGAGAACCGTCAAGTTTTAGTGCGCATTGCTAATTAGTCAATTTCTCTGTGCCTTCACAGCCCGACGGCTTTGCTGCTGAGCTGAAACTGCTAATTTCTGGGAGCAGCCTTTTTTTGTTGGCTGAGAACGGGATGGATGAATGGCTTGTCTCGCACAAATGACAAAAAGCCCCTGCCTTAATCTCCATCGCCAAAATACCCCCCCCCCCCCCTACACACACACACACATACACATGCACACACACCCCACCACCACCTTGTCCCTCTCATCTCCCCCTTCTTTTCCAAAAGAGAGACACCTGAAGTCCTGCAAACTTTAGTCCTTCATCAGCATCAAACACCAAATCTATCTAGAAATACAATCCCAAATATTCATAATTACTTTGGAAGCAGCTATCCTGGCTAATTAAATGACTGCACTAATTTGACGCCTCAAAGAAAATTATTTTTCCCCCCCACTTTGAAAATTATGAATATTTGCAGCAAATATGAGTGGTGGTCATTATGAAATGTTTTATTCCTCTTACACCGCAGCAATTTGTCAAGATTTTTATTGATTAAGAACTGATTATTGGTGGCGGTCGTCCTGAAGTGTGCCCCCCCCCCCCTCCCCCTGCTCCCTCCACCTGCTCCCTCCACCCATACCACAGTAATTTTACAATAAACAACGTTCATGTATTTAAGAATGACACCTGTTTTTAGCTGCATATGTTAAAATATCTTAACACACATCAGCAAAATACCCGCACCACCTTACCCGCCTATATTTCTTCTTACTCTTATTCTTATTCTTATGGAGTGTTTTATTCCCCTTACACTGCAGCAATTTGTTAAAGAAATATGTTTAAAAACATCAGATTTTCCAACAGCAAAATACCTCACCCACTTCATTTCGTCTTCTTTTTTTTCTCCTCTCCTGCTGTTATCGCTTCAAAAAGATATACCTAAAAGCAAAGAGTAGTCCTTCATTAGCACTAAAAAAAGAATCCCAAATTTAGAAATCCCAATTATTCCCAATTATTCATAGTTACTCTGAAAGCGGCTACCATGACTAATTACGTGGCTACACTAATTAAATGCCTGTTTCGTTGTTTATTTTTCTCTAAAAAAGTCATTTCTTTTCAAAATATTTACCATATATAACGTTGGCGGCCATGCTGAAGTGTTTCTGTCCTCTTATCACAGCAATTTGTCAATAATTAACAATTTCGATTTGTTTAAGAATGACATTTTTTATCTATTCATGTTAAAATATCTTACCATGCATCAGCAAAATACCCCCACCACCTTACTCGACTATATTTCTTCTGCTTCTCCTCCTAGTTGTGTAAAAGGAAGACATAAAAAAGCAAAATCTAATCTTTCATCAGCATCAAACACAAAACATATTTAGAAATATAATCCCAAATATTCATTGATACTTTGGAAGCAGCTTTTCTGACTAACTAAATTGCTGCACTAATTTTACGCTTTAAAGAAAGTGAAATTTGAAAATTATTAATATTTGCAGTAAATATAAGTGGCAGTCATCATGGAGTGTTTTAATCCTCTTATACCACAGCAATTTGTTAAATAAATGAATGAATGTACATCAGCAAAATACCTCTACCACCTCACCCTCTTCATTTCCTCTTCTTCTTCTGCTGCTGCTCATCCAAAAGATATACCTAAAAGCACAGTGTAGTCCTTCACCAAAAAGAGAAATGTAATCCCAAATTTAGAAATTTTCCCAATTATTCCCAATTATTCATAATTACTCTGGAAGCGGCTACCATGACTAATTAAGTGGCTACACTAATTAAACGCCTGTTTTATTGTTTATTTTTCCTTGTCTGTTTAAGAATGATAACTTTTTATCTATGAATGTTAAAAAATCTTACCAGGCATCAGCAAAATACCGCCACCACCTTGCTCTGCTGTACTACTTATTCTTCTTCTTTTACTTCCTCTTCTTCTAGTCCTTCAAAAGGATTATACAATGAAACTTTTTTTTTTATCAGGATCGAACACAAAACTTAGTTTGAAATGTAATCCTAAGTACTCAGAATTACTGAGTATTTAATTAATGATAAAATATCTTAACACATTATCAAAATACCCTCACCACCTTACTCACCTATATTTCTCCTTATTCTACTTTTTCTTCTTCTACTAGCTCTTTAAAAGTAGGAGACACAGATTTTAAATCTAATCTTTCATCAGCATCAAACCCAAAACATCTTTAGAAACGTAATACCAAATATTTAGTAATACTTTAAAAGGAGCTATCCCGGCTGATTAAATTGCAGGACAAATTTAATGCCTTCAAAAAGTAAGAGGTTTTGTTGATTTTTTCATCAGAAAATTTATATTTGCAATAAATATTGGTGGCAGTCATCCTGACATGCTTTTTTCCTTACATTTTATTGACCTTTAAATTCTTTAGTTATTATCTTTAGTAATCTAATCTATATAGGAAAAACATAAAATTCTTTAAAAGGAATTTACAGAGCCCCCGAGTGGTTGCATAATTTTTTTCTGTAGCTTGTTTGTTCGCTTTATTCAATTGTGCTCACAATTTTGCAAAATGTTCGATCATTTTACTAACTGTGCACAGGATTTAGTGAAATAAGGAAACGAACTAGAAGAACTGTAGCAATTTGTTTTACCACACAATTTAGTTAACCATGCAAAAGAATCAGAACAGAACTCTGACACAATGACTCCTGGGCTCCTACCTTGGTTCCTGCAAGCTTTAGTCTTGAATCAGCATCAAACACAAAATATATTTAGAAATGATTTATTACTATTTATTTCAGTTTCTCCTCAGGACACAACCTGTGACATGCCTTTTTTATTATTTTTCCCTCCAAAATCAATATCCGTAATCTTTGTATGAAAAAAAAATGGAGGAAGGTGCACACGTGAACTCTTGGTGATAAATAAACATGCATATATGAAAAATGTGTAAATGTAAGGTCCAAAAGAACATTTGTTTATATTTTACAGGTGATTGTGATTATTTATGTGAAAAGATTTAACCAAAACCTGGTCTGTACAGCAAACAATGAAGTCTGGTGTGTATTTTTGCCTGTTTGTTTCATTAGGTAAGCTGGCGAGGGAAGGGGCGTTTACAGCTGCTAAGTGATAACAGGAACTTTGCTTACTGGATGTTCCGCAATGATTAACTCTAAACAGCGAAAAAAAATATTGTTCTGTGATAAATATAAAACTGTAACATGCAAATTGTTGTGGCATAAGAGGAAAAACGTTCTGTTTTTGGAAATCCATCAACTTTGGCACTGTAATTATTTCTGTTTCATCAGACCATCGGGTGATTAATTATTTTCCTATAACCGCACCACATCCATGCAGTTATTCTTTGCATATAAAATGTCTTATCAAAATGAAAATGCAATAAAATGAATATTACAGTAATTTTACATAATCGATTCTTTCAACATATAGGATTTAGTGTTCATATTAAACATAAAAACTGCTATCAATGATAACTGGAAATCATTTTGTGCTCCATAAAAGAGCCAAGAGTGTTAGTATGCAAACATATTAGAGATGCAACAAGTTAATGTTTATGAAAAAAATGAAAAAGGGAGAGAATCACCAAACCAGAAGTAAATTCATTTACTTAAATAATGTATTAAATAATAAATGAGTATGGTTTCTGATAATGTTCTAAAGAGCTATGTAACAAAAAATGTTCTTATCGATCTGGACTCTCGTCATAGTGTCATAGCTCATAACCAGTGGAACGCGGCGGGTTAAAATTGATATGCTATCAGCCAATTCTCCGTTGACTTGTTAGACCATCTGAGATGGCCGTCTCTCCGAGCGGTTAAGCTTCGTCTAGCGTCTCGGTTCTCCTGAGGCCCTTGGACTTGAGACGGCGGGGCATTCCGGGTGTGTGCCATGTTACGGTGGGGCGTCGAGTGTGTCTCATCATGTTAAAGCGCAGACTGTGGACTTAATTAAACCCTTAGAGACTGCAAATCACTGAGAACATTTACAACTCTCTCTTCCCCTCGGTTAAAAAGCCAACTCTTATTTATCGCCAGCGTTGCACACGTAATGCTCGTGAGTGGAGTATTGGATGTGAGTGGAGTTTCCATACTCTAGACTGAGAGAGTGAGTGGTGTGATCATTGCCGATACACACACACACACACACACACACATGCAATATTGGGCATATTGCATGCCCAATACATATCTATACACTGACCTAGTCAGAAGTATTAGCGTTTTACGAGCTAATAAAACTGTGTGATGCCATGCTCTTATAGGAAAATAATCAACAATGATATATGCTTTGATAAAGTGGACCTACCAATAAAAAAAACTATATGTATAAAAAAACTTGTCAATTGTATTTAGTGGTTATTATTATAAGATCCCAGTTATCCAACTATATGATAATTTCTCAACATTTGTACTCCTTCCAAGCTTAAAATAATCTGTTCTACTGGACCATTTCAAGCATTTCTTTCTAGAAGGAAGCAAAATGGTCATTAAAACTTAAAATGTCCACAAGTATTTAAAAACAGGTCTTATGAGACCAATTTGTCCGTGTTCAAGATATTTCCACTTGCTACACTAGCACATTATTTGTTGTTGTGTGACGCTGATTATTTTCCGATAACAGAACATCCCAAAGAGTTTTACTTCTTGTGCACCTCATTAGTTTACTAAAGATAAATGACAATTAATGTTGTGTAACAAGTTAGTTCCTGTTCTCACTTATGTTATAGCAGCTATAAACATTCATTTCAGTCTCTGAAACACACACGCACACCCACTCCAAACGAAACAAACAAACAACAACAACAACAACAAAAACAGCTTATCATGTTCCCAAAATCCCTCTGTCCCAAAGATATCAATTTTAAATTAAACATTAATAATTTAATTTATTTTGTGTTGGGGAATATTACATCTTACATTTATTTCACAAAGATGTTAGGAAGAATACAGCAGCACTGCCCTATACGTGTATTCGCCATGGAGGAAAATTATCTAAAACTGCTAATTGAAAAATGTTTAAATGAATGTCTGATTTTAAATCATTGTCTAAAATAGAAAAATATTTGTAAAAAACTAGTAAAACTAGTATACATTTATTTGCAACCAAAAATGCTGTATGGAAAGCACTACCAGTGAGATAGTAGCAAAATGCATCATAAGATCATCTTATTCCGTACTTAGTAGTCATTTGGATTATTTAAGCGTTTATATTTTTAGAGCAACATTTCATAAAATTTTTATATCAGTTACATCCTATAATGTTGCAGTATGTCTGAGAAATATTTTATAGATTGTATATATAGAGGACTGTTAAAGATAATTCTAGTTAAAGAAAAAGCTAGTTTTACTTGGTGGCATGTTGTGGGGAGATGATTTACAGGATGTGAATTCTACAGAGCAATATCCTATTGTGTTTTATATAGTATTCACTATATTTCAGTAATCTATATCTGTATCTTATGCCTTTTAGAAACCTAAAAAAAAAAAACCTTCAGATAAAATGTCCTGGAAAAGCAGAAATAGGGAGAGAGAGAGAAAGGGAGAGAGAGAGGCATAGAAGGAGTGAAAGTTAGTAGCTGAAACTCCTCCAAGCATATTTCCTTTGCTTGGCTGCA
This sequence comes from Clariallabes teugelsi, assembly GCA_030014215.1. NCBI lineage: Eukaryota > Metazoa > Chordata > Actinopteri > Siluriformes > Clariidae > Clariallabes > Clariallabes teugelsi. The sequence continues at coordinate 2,408,254 of JAQMYG010000033.1, forward strand.
GTGGGGAGAGTATGCTAAGATAGAAAGTATTATTTTCCTAAATGGAAGGTGTCAGATGGTCACGCTGGGGTGATCGGCTGTTCAAGATCACCGCTTCCCATCTGCAATTTGTGACGTGTGAAAGATTCAGCCCAAATGTGCTCACAAACTGGAAATCCGCAGCACTTTTTCTTATCGGCGCCGAGCAAGATAACCAGGTGCTTTACAGATCAGGGAACAGATCATATTAATATCTGAGCGCTGCGATATCATCTTGTTTGTAAAAATATTTTTGCTAACTAAGTGTGGTGCAATGGCAATGTTCAGAAAGTAGCTTTTTGTGTAAGAAGTTGGTATTTTTATATATGTATTATCATTAAATATTAAAGCCTTTGACTTATGTGGAAGAGCCAGAGCTTTAATAGTGTGGATTTTTCACACCCTCTAGTATGTTAGGATTGTTAAAAGATGCTTGCAGTTATTTTCACTCAACCTGGGCTTTACAGCATAAACCCGCGTTTATTCCGTGTAAATGATCTGCGTGTTTTATGCTATATTTGTAGCCTAACGCACCACTTAGTCCTTAATAATGACTCTACATACTGTATAAGGTCACACTGAATAGAAAATATTCTTCCCTTTCATAGATTCGTGACAGTTACAGCCGAGATGGAGACGACTGTGAAGCGTATCAGTATTTGTAATCTTTTCAGATGTGCCAACATTGCTCGCAAGAAAATCCTACAAAGGAGAAACAAAAGCTAAATTGAATATAAAAGAAGACAGAATTTTATTGGAAAAAATACCTGGAACTACCAGAAACCAATCAAAATTTTACTGAAAAAATTGCAAACAATTAAAAATGTACTAATAAAAGAAAGAAAGAAAGAAAGAAAGAAACAGAATTTTACCAGAAACTCATAAATTTACCATTAAAACACCAAAAACAAAACAGAATTTTACCTGTTAAAAAGAAGGTTTTTACCAAAAAACATCCAGAGTTTACCACAAACAAACTGAATTTTACTACAAAGCCCAGAATTTTACCACAACCAAAACAGAATTCAACATAAAAATCTAAGTTTTACCACAAAAACCATAGGTTTACCACAGAAACCCAATAAAGTTTACCACAGAAACATACTACTGTTTAAAAAAAAAACTAAATTATACTACAAAACCCAGAAATAAATTAATTTAATTGAATACGAGACATAAAAACAATACATTACTTTACCACAAAACCCCAGAACTGTACCACATAAAAATAATTTTACCAAAACTCTACTGAAACATAATTTAGAAAAATCTAGAATTTATCACAAAACCCCAGGAATTTTACCATTAAAAACAAACAAACAAGACAAATCAACAAAACTACTAAACAAGATATTAAAATGAAACAAAAAACAGAATTTTATCCCAATATCATAGCACAAAATCCCAGAATTGTATCCTGAAAAAACTAAGAATCGCAAAAACATTTTATACATTAAGTTAAACAAAATGGGCTACAAAAAAAATCTTCTTTTCATTTATAAAAGACATATTTAGCACACACACACACACACACACACACACACACACACACACTCTCTCACATTCAGAAAGGTCAAAGTTCACCTCCATAAAGTTGGAAAGTGAACCAAGTGCGTCTTTTTAAGTCCCACTTCCTTTCCCCTTCAGTCAGTCTGTTTTTTGCTGAGTGAGTTTTTTGGGTCTATTGTGATCAATACCTTTAAAAGCAAAAAAAAACTTTTCAGGTCTTTTCAGGTACATCTCTAAGAATAGTAAACACCAGATAAACCGCTGTTATGGCACCGCTGTATTTTTGACTTTGCCGTATTATGAGCCAGTTTTATAACATATATACTGTATGTCTAAACTGTGATTCAGACATCAAAACTTCCTTTATATACCTTCTGTTCCTCAGAACATTCCGTAAACATGGAAATGAAATGCAGTAGCAAATAGCAAATGGAAATGTACTTTTTCCATATGATTGATTCAACAGCACAATAATGAGCCAAATTAGCTTTAATACACTGTGTGTGTAGGGGGAAGGGAATGTTTTCATATCTCGGTGGGAAACAAATGTCCTCACAAGGATAGAAATACTTGATGGTTTTGATTTTGTGAGGACATGTGGCTGGTCCCCATAAGGAAAAAAAGAACAACAACAAAATAAACTATATTAAAGGCTTACTATTTTGTCCTGAGGTTATCATAACATTACTTAGATGCATTTATACTCATGCCAATGGAAGGTCCTCACAAAGATAGTAATAGAAACCTGTGTATGTATGTGTGTGAGTGTGTGTCCCACAGGAGTGTTGCGTTGGTGTAGAAATGTAGATGTGCTGCTTCTTTCTCACATATGGGCTTCTAATGGGCGAGTTCTCGACCAGGTGGGCCCGGGCGCTTGGAGACCTGCAGATGATCACTCATGACAAAGAAAACACAACAGCGAGAAAGAGAGAGAGAGAGAGAGAGAGAGAATGTGTGTATGTGTGTGTGTCAGTGTGTGTGTGTGTGTGTGTGTGAGAGAAAAGAGTAAGTGAAGAAGTGTCCCCAAGAGAGCATCTGGGCAGCCAGGGCAGAGACATGATGGGACACTCAAGGGACAATAGCATTTCTCTGTGTGTCTGTGTACCTGAGTGCATACGTGCAAGCAGGCATTTTAGTGTGTGTGTGTGTGCGCACTGCTAACGGGTAGCCACCCTCAGGGTTGGCAGCAGCAGCAGTAGAGCCGTGTGCGATGGAGCGGCTGTGGGCTCAGTGGCGCGATCACCTGGGGAAGGTAAAGCCACTGGAGCAGAGCTGATGCTTATTTCTGAGGAGAACTGGGAGATTTTATTAGTTAAAGCAGCACCCAAACCCAAACACTCCTCACAGGGACACACCAAACAAACAAAGAGTTTACAGGTAGGACAGACAGGCTTCCTGAAATGAGTAAATGACTGCAGGGTTACATCTAACTCCTGATACGATTCCTCACACACTTTATAGACGATGTGCAATTTACTCCCCACGTCATGTTTCATAAAAATAAATAAATATATAAACACTATTTGTTTTTATCATAAATGTATTTATTTTTTTAAATAAGGTTTTTTCTTTTAAAAATATGCATTTTCACATGTGATTTCTATATAATTCATTTGTTTGCTTTTAATGTGTTTTACCTCATACACAAATAAATAATATATTTTTATGTAATTTTTAGAAGCATAATTTTTTTCCTGTTTAACATGAGATTTGTAATTAAAAAAAATTTGCATGTGTTTTTTTTATTGTGTTTGTTTTTTTACAGAGTAATGTTTTTAACATGATTTCTACACTTTTTATTTATTTTTGTGTAGTTTTAACTCATTTTACATTTTATTTTACGTTCATTTTTCTTTAAATTAATAGATTATTTTATTTTAATAATTTATTTTCATACATGATTGTCACAACAGTTATTTAGTTTCACATGTTTTAGTTCCAACGAGATTATAATACAGTGGATTTTATTTTAAATTTCTCCACATGATTTATTTGCTTGTACAGATAGTTCATTTGTTTTTACTTTTGATGTTTACGCTAATTTATATTCAAGTATATTTAGTCCTTATTTTTCATAGGTGATTCTTATACTTATCTTTTATAGTGATTCTTACACGTGATACATTTTTTCAGAGTCTTTTATTTTCATGCGGTTTTTACATAATTTTTTTTTATTTTCAGATGCAAGTTTATTATTATTATAGTTATTAGTTTTACAAATTATCTGTTTATTTTTGTGAATTTTACATGTAGTTTATTACTTTTCACAAGTCAGTTTGTATTTTTTTCCCCTTTGATCTGATTTTCTTACACAAATGAGTTTGTTGTTTACGTGATCACCAATTTTATTTGGTTATTATTTATTTTATTTTATGTGCTGTGATTTTTCCCATAAAGGACCCTCAACATGTATTAGATCACCTAATACACAAAGCAGATTGTGTGTGTTATTTGTTGAATCCCTCTGTTTTGCTGTTCCTTTTGGTGCAAAAAAAAAAGAAGCAACATTCGAAGACATTAAGCCTTTAATTTCATTTCCTTTGCTTTGTTCCGACACCGCTGTAACCCATTTGAAAATGGATAATAATATGGTCAGCACCACCCAATTACTCCCTCCAGTCAGCAGTGAAACAAACGGGGACCAAGCAGGGAATTTTACATTATCTGTGCTCCCTTGGATAGTCTGACAATAATAACTGCAACACAACGTCAAGCTGTGGCTGCCAAGCTCGGCTTGTGCGCTTTACAAACTTCCGAAATTAACCTTTGCTTGAAATGAAAAGGCTCCTCCACTTAACTTGTTACTACAAAAAAACAAAAACCAAAAAAATCCCTGACATGAACAGTAGCAGGCCTTATATCACAGCATCACAGCACTGCTGAACTCTGAAATCTGATTGGTCAGGAGGTGTTTATTAAATGTCTATAACAGCAGCAAGGTTTATATAAATGCACTCATTCTATAATTCTAAAAGTACACTGCTTGCTTACTGCGTGTTTAGTTAGTATTTTTGGAAGGAGTCTCCAGTGTCAGGGTTTTCTTTTTTGAGTGTCAGGAAAGTCTTCTTTTTGGGTTTTTATTTTGTTCACATTCCACTAAATTAAATGTTAAAAAGGAGTGAAATGCTTCAGGACGTGCTGCTATTGGAAAGTTAAAAAACACCTCTGAGAGCGATGCCGCTTCATCACACCACCTAGTTGTAGATTGATTTCCACTTCCACTGGTAGTAACGGGCACTTTCCCAATTATGATATGAATTTGAAATGGTATAAAAGGAAATTCAGGAATCTCAGTTTTGTACAGTACTCATATTGAATTAGCCTCGCTGTATTCTCTCTCTCTCTCTTTCTTTCTTTCTCAGTCTGTGAGAGCTACCTTCTCCCTGAGCTACTGTAGCCGTCGATTTGGCACCAAACCCTTCAAGATGTCCCCAGCAGGCTTCTGCATCGCTGGCCACGTAGTAGAGTGTGTGGTTTCCTTTAAACAGCTGTAATTTGTATTTCCAATCACCGTGCTGATTTCTGCTCATTATATCGCTGTTTCACACCGGTAAGTGAGCAAAAGTTTGGATTGATTGACTCTAATTAAGTAAAAAACGTTCCGAGCCACGGGTTTATTACCATGCTAGCTAGCCACAAATGTCAGAGACTTTCACAAATTATTATTCTGTTAAGATGAATGTGTGGGAGAGCAAGCAAGTGTGGAGGAAAAAAAGGAACATACATTATTTTCCTGATGAATTTGTTTGCCACTTCTCTCTCTCTCTTTTTTTATTTATTTTTTTGTCTTTTCTTTCCAGACGTTTTTTTTTTTTTCCCGCCCCCATCCCCACCATACACGTTTAAATGACTACGCAAACTCATCAGCATCATTCACGCGGCTCGAGTTGTTGTCACTGTATCAATATCAAATTCACAGGTGTAAACAGGGGCATTAATCCAAGAAGGCACAAAAGGTGTTCGCTAAATATGATATCTCTTCAAAAAGCCATTACTTCTGACTTCTGGTGTCACTCTGCTAACTGTACCCAGGAACACAGCCCTGTCTGAAATGACTCAATATCGCAGAAACAGGAGTAACTCAGAGTTATTTGTTTTACAAGGGAAAACTGAAAAGAATAAGGATATTAACATGAACATCATGATTATTTATAGCTCCAGCCCTTTGTGTCTGGGGTGACTTTGCTCATGCGCTGCATAAGACTAAACGAATACAAAAGAAAGATTGTCTTTTGCATTTCATAAAGCGCACGCATGTGCATAAGCGTGTGTCTGTGCACAGCGTCAGAGCAGCGCGGAACGTCGACGGATAGATTTGATGCATGTTTCTAGAGAAATTAATGACACTATGGCGTTCCAGGTTTGGTGCCATTTATTTCGCAGGATTGATTAGCAGGATAGAGGGCGCAGATGAATGTGTTTGGGAAGTGTACTAATTTAAAATATGGCTGCCCAAACTGGAAGAGATAGCAGAGAGACACTTCATCCTTCAAAACATGACCATGGCATCCAGAGCACGTAAAAAAAAAAAGAAGAAGGGAAAAAAGAAAAAAAAAACGAAGAAGCAACACCAGGTCTCGCTGCACAAAACGGATACGCTGCCCTGCGAATATAACGTAACTGACGATGTTTGACACTGAGTTATACTGAGATCCTGACAGCAAATTGTTGCACGTAGCACAGACATGCGGTTGTATTACTCATCAGTGGCCTCTACTTTGGCTTGATTGTTTCATTAACAAGTCTCCGGAGTGAGATTTCCCGGAGCCTTGCGTTAGATGCAATCCGGATGAACACTCCCTGACAGGCTGCGAAGAAGCAGCAGAGCATCACGCACGCATAGCTTCATATACGGCTGTCAGGAATGCAGGAAGTCGGTTCGGGGGTTTACAGAAGCGTTAAGATTGCGTGCCTGAATTATTCACTCCTGATTGGTCAGAAGTATTAGCTAATAATGCAAATCGCAGCCTTATAGGAGTGCATATGTTTCTATACTAATGATGACAACAGAGTTAAAAAATATATACGGGCTTGCGACAGAACAGTGGTTTAAAGCTGGATATGTAAGTATAAATGTTGAAAAATTACAGCATGTCCTTTAGTTAAAGGACACCTATTATGCAAAATTATTATTATTATTTTATCTTTTTTTTTTTTTTACACATTCAGATGGATCTCCAGTGTACTCTCCAGAGCTTAAACCAATTAAATTAGATTTCCCCTCTAATGTGACCTCATAT
>JAQMYG010000033.1:2431467-2444455 GCA_030014215.1 Clariallabes teugelsi
TAAAGTACGTTTTAGCCAGGATTCTGAACGTGCAGTTTGTCTGTTCTCTGGGTGGGAGGGACATACCCTCTCCTCCCTGTCAATCACACCGACTCTGTCATGTTGCATGTTCAGTGGTATAAAGTTTTTTTTTAATTGCTGAGTGAATCTTCTTCTTTTATGTTTATTGTTTGAGCTGAACGGTGCTCATCAGCCTACTGTACTGTATGCCATCGTATATCACTACTGTATGTCCTGTGTGAAATCCTTACTTTTGATTTGGCTGTGTGTATTTCTCTCAGTCTGACCGTCTCTGTCTCCAGCTGGACGACTGCAGATGAGGCTTCTTCATATTCTTTCACTACCTCGTCTTTCTCTCTCTCATAGTCTTCTTCTGTCACTTTATACTCCATTAGAATTGAGGCGATGTCACCCTAAAGGTTTGGATGAACGAATCGTCCTTACTGGGATATAAAGTGTGTTTACAAGTGATTTGTGCAGTGACAGTGTGTACACAGTGTGTGTGTGTGTGAGTGTATATGTCTGTATACACTAATGTGTTCTGAGAGTTTACTTTGAGGACGGCTACCAGCTTCATCTCACTCATCAGCTTCATCTTCAACGTTTCCGTGTCTTCCTGCCAAACAAAGAAGATATATTATACACATGTACTGGAGACTCTTTCAGACAGAAACTTTCAGCATATCTTAAATGTTTTTCTCTATTAAATAATTACACATCATGATAACTTGTATTATTGCATGTGCACAGCCTCTTCCAAAAGTATTGGAACAACAAGGGTAATGATTTTCACTTTCTGTGCCACATTTGGGTTTGTGATTAAAAGGCGAATCTGAATTATAGATCAGCTTGTATTCTCTGATATTTATATCTACATGTACTAACCAACGTGGAACATGGCACCTTTGGGGCAGTCCACCCAATTTCCAGGCGAGCAAAAGAATCGAATGTGGACAGTCTAGATATTTGTTTGCATCTCCCTTGCTTGCCATCAAACTGGTGACCCACTGGCATCACCAAACTATTCCGTGTTCCTTTTTAGATGCTTGTAGTGTGGCTTCTTTCAGTTGCTGTTTGTTTCTAGGGAGGTTTATTCCCTTTATCTCCTTTTCAGGAGGTGAAATTCATGATCAATTGGCTTATGATTGGCTATTCAGTTCTGATGAAGTTCTTTCCTGTGTTGGCATTGGGTTTTGGGCCATTCTCCCTGAGAATTTCTCTGTAAACTGGCAGACAGAATGTTTCTGTAGACTTCTGAATTCGTTCTGCTGCTACCATCATGAATTCCATCATCAATAAAGATTAGTGAGCTCGTTCCAGAAGCAGCCATGCAAGCCCAAGAGATGACACTACCTCTACTGTGCTTGACTGATGAGCTTGTATGTTTTGGATCATGAGCAGATCCTTTCATTCTCCACAAATTAGGTTTTGCATCACTTCGGTAGAGGTTAATCTTGGCTTCAGAACTTGTGTGGCCCTTTGCGAAATTCCAATCTAGTTTTCTGATATTTATTGCTGATAAATGGTTTACATCTTGAGCTAGGGCTAAACGTTTGAATGTGTAACCTGTTTGGCGTCTGCTGTTGTTTTCCTTGGGCGACCTGTTCAACTCCTGCTTGTTACTACACTAGCGTTTTCTTCCCCCCTTTTTCAGGACATTCCAAAGTATAGTATTGGCGCTGCCCAATGCTCCTGTCATGGCTCTGATCTATTTCCCCTCTTTTCTCAACGTGCTTTTCTCCCATAGATATCACTCTGGTCTTCATGCTGGTTTATCTTTTTTAATAACAAACACAGCTTTTGTGGATGAGATATTAAGAGCTGTTAATCCTTTGACCAATCATTCTAACAACACACCTGGGGAACAAGAAACACCTGTCAGTCACATGCTTTAATATTAATCACTTAAAAAATAGGTAGGTTTAAAAAAAAAAAAATAATAAAATAAAAAGGTGTGTGTGTGTGTGTGTGTGTGTGTGTGTGTGTGTGTGTGTGTGTGTGTGAGTGTGTGTGTGAGTGTATGTTAATATATAAAACTAAGGTTTTGATCCATCATATCATATTTATATTTTAATCTCAAACCCAAATATCTTCAGTGTGTAGCAAAAACAAAAGGTGGCCTTGTCGTTCCAATACTTTTGAAGGGCACTATGAAAGGGGGTTTTGGACCTGTTTCCTAACTATAAACTATATCAACTATAATTAAAGGAGTGAACAGTCTTATGCATTATAAAGCTGGGTTCCATAACCTGAAAAGTAGCTTCACTGCATAAAATAGTGCTGATCCTGAATAGCATCACTTTCCTTCTCCTCTGATACACAAATTCTCAGTGAGATGCAGTCATGAAAATTAATGAAAGATGACTTAAGATGTAATAACGAGGATTGGTTACTGGTTTTGCCGGTCGCATGGCTACCCAAACGGCTGGGTAGTAAAAATGGAATAAAAGCAGGAGTAGACTATAGGTGGAGTGAGAAGACTTTTCTTACCCTCATGCTCTGCTCCTGCTCAAGCGTCTGCTGCTCCAGGTCCTCCAGCCGAGCCTTGGTGCCAGTGTGGCGGGCGGTGTGCAGCGCCAGCTCACCCTTGGCCTGATCCCTCTGTTCCTCATTTTGACAGATCTTCTCTTGTATCCGCTTTTGGTCTTTCTGCAACTGCTGCACCGCCTGCTTGCTACAATGGGGGAAAACAAACAAACGTGCACACACACACACACACACACACACACACACACACACACAAAGGAGGCAAATATTCACATCATCACTTCATTAAAAAAAAAAAAGAATGCTAAAAAAAAAAAAACAAGAACAAGGTAAAAAGAACACTCATTAAATATGCACAGATTTCGCCAAACAACTTAAACTGCTTGGTAGCGTCACAACGTTTACTTTATAGTCATTTACTGTATAGTCTTTGTTGTGCAATGTTTACTGTATGGTGTTTGTTTTTAAATGATTATCATATAGTGTTTGTTGTACAGTTTTTACTGTTTAACGTTTGTTTCAATGTTTGAGTGAATACTGGATTGTGTTTTTTGCATCTTGTATGTTAAGTAATGTTTACTGTAAATATTTGTTGTATATTGTTTATTATGCAGTGTTTTTGTAGGTTAACTATTGTGTAGTGCTTAATATACAGTAATTTCTTTAGTATTAATTGCTTAATGTTGACTGTATAACGTTAGCAGTATAGAGATTGCTGTGTAGTGTTTGTTTTATAGTCATTATTGTGTAGTGTTTGTTGCTTAGTCAGTGTCTATTGTGTATAGAAATGTTTATTTTAGAGTGTCTTTTTGTATAGTGTTCATTTGTTAGCCTTTTTGCATATTGTTTATTGTAGAGTGAATGTTATCTGGTACACTCGTTTGCACAGTGGCAATTGTACAGTATTTATTGTGTAGTGTTTGTTCAGTGATTGTTGTTAAGTGAATACTGCATATTGATTACTTGATAACTGTAGAGTAACTGCTGTACATTGTTTAGTGTTTATTGTATATTGTTTATTGTACTGTACTGTGTGTGTGTGTGTGTGTGTGTGTGTGTGTGTGTGTGTGTGTGTGTGTGTGTGTGTGTGTGTGTGTGTGTGTGTATTGTTGCTATAGTGTTTCTTGGGTGGTGTTTATTGTAGAGTGACTGTAGCATACTGAGTGTTGTAGAGTGACTTGAATAGTGTTTACTATATATTGTTTATATTATAGAGATTTTTGTGTAGTGTTTGTTGTAGAGTAAATGTTGTATATTCTTTATTGTATATTGTGCAAAGCATGTTTTGTAGTATTGGTTGTCTAATGGTTATGGTGTTGATTATTGTATCATTGTATGGTTATGGTTTACCGTAGAAAACATCACCATATACAGTAGTAAAGCATCTAAAACATCACTATATACTTTGGAACAGAAATCTTGTATAATTATTGTAGAATATTTGTGTTCATTGTATATTGTTTCCTGTGTGGTGTTTATTGTATGTTGTTAACTGTAGAGTGTTGATTGATTTGTCTTCACTGTGTATTATTGACAGTATAGTGTTTAGTTTGCAGTAAATATTGTATGGTGCACGTTGTATCGTGTTTAATGTAGTTACTGTATTGTATAGCATTTACTGTATAGTGATTGTTGTGTAGTGTTTGGTGTATAACATTTGTTTTTCCATTTAATGGAAAATGCTTATTGTAGTTATTTTAAATAACCTTTAAAAGTTTTATTTTTATGTAATGTGTTTATTGTATAGTCTTTGCTGTGTAGTGTTAAATATATCATATCTAATATATAGTGTTTACTGTAGCATGATTACTGCATAGTGCTTACTATGAGGTGTTCACTGTATAGTCTTTGCTGTGTGGTTATTTAATGTAAAATATCTAACGTGTAGTGTTTGCTGCAGTGTGTTTACTGTACTGTCTTTGCTGTGTCGTGTTTAATGTATAGTGTTTGTTCTAAGGTGCTTATTGTATAGTGGTTTCTGTGCTATTAGTATCTACTATTCAGTGTTTGCTGTAGCATGTTCATTGCATAGTCTCTGTTGTGTGGTGTTTAACTTATACTATCTGTATAGTGTATATTGTTATAGTATATGTATAGTGTTTGTTGTAGTGTGTTTACTGTAAAGTCTTTGCTATGCAATATCTAATGTATAGTGATTGTTATAAGGGGTTTATACTCTATTGTCTTTGTGCTGTGTGGTGTTTAATTTACAGTATCAACTATATGATGTTTGTTGCAGGGTGTTTGCTTTGTGGTGTTTAATATGTATCCAATATGTAGTGTTGGTTTTAGTGTGCTTACTGTATGGTCCCTGCTACGAGGTGTTCAGTGTATAATATCTAATGTATGGTGTTTGTTGTAGGTGGCTTACTGTGAAGTCTTTGCTGTACAGTGTTTAATGTATAGTATTTAGTGTGTAGCATTAGTGATAAGGTGTTAACTGCTTTGTGGTGTTTAATATGTATTTGATTTGTAGTGTGCACTTTAGTGTGTTTACTGTATGGTCTCTGCTTCGAGGTGTTTAGTGTATAGTATTTAATTTATAATGATTGTTGCAGGGTGTTTATTGTTACAGGGTGTAAGACTTTGCTGTGCAGTGTTTAACGTATAGTTTTCATATAACATAACATATAGTGTCATGTTTGTTGTAGCGTGTTTACTGTGTATTGATTGCTTTGTGGTGTTTAATATGTATCCAATGTGTAGTGTTGGTTTTAGTGTGCTTACTGTATGGTCCCTGCTACGAGGTGTTCAGTGTATAATATCTAATGTATGGTGTTTGTTGTAGGTGGCTTACTGTGAAGTCTTTGCTGTACAGTGTTTAATGTATAGTATTTAATGTGTAGAATTAGTGGTAAGGTGTTAACTGCTTTGTGGTGTTTAATATGTATTTAATTTGTAGTGTGCACTTTAGTGTGTTTACTGTATGGTCTCTGCTTTGAGGTGTTTAATGTATATTATTTAATTTATAATGATTGTTGCAGGGTGTTTATTGTAAAGTCTTTGTTGTGCAGTGTTTAACATATAGTTTAATATAACATAACATATAGTGTCATGTTTGTTGTAGGGTGTTTACTGTGTATTGATTGCTTTGTGGTGTTTAATATGTATCTAATGTATAGTGCTAGTGTGTTTACTGTATTGTCTGTGCTTGTTGATGTATAGTATCTAATGTATGGTGTTTGTTGAAGTGTGGTTACTGTGAAGTCTGTGCAGTGTTTAACATATAGTATTACTTGTGTCATGTATATTGTATGGTGTTTACTGTGTATTGATTGCTTTCTGGTGTTTAATATGTATTTCATGTGTAGTGTTGGTTTTATTGTGGTCGTCGCTCTGAGGTGTTTAATGCTTAGTATCTAATGTATAGTGTATGCTGTAGGATGTTTACACTATAGTCTTTGCTGTGGTGTGTTTATTGTATATTATCTAATGTATGGTGTTTGTTGTAGAGTGTTTAATGTAAAGTTTTTGTAAACCTGCACAATGTTTAGTGTATAGTATCTAATGTGCAGTGTTTACTGTATGGTGTTTATTGTGCTGTATTTATTGCATAGTAATAACATGTAGTGTTTGCTGTATAGTGCTTAATGTGAAGAATGATGTTTGTTACATAACGCATGTTACCTAAAGTTTACTGTATAGCATTTATTGTATAGTGTTTATACCGTTTACTGTACTGTGTAGTGTTTATTGCAGAGTATTTGTATAGCGCTTATATCATTTTGTTTTATTGCATAGAGACAGTGTAAATCAGTGTGTATACGGTATGCAGAGCAGCAAACCTTTGACGGATCTTCTTATTGTAGTCCTTGGTTTCTAGTTCATGTTCTTTGTTTTTGTCACGCAGACGCAGGAGCTCCTGACGCTTCCCGCTGAAGATCTCCTCAGACGCACAGACATTTGCTGTTCCTTCATGACTCTGATAAACCATAAGGTATAGTTTTATATACGTATTAATGAAATAAAGTGTCATTTCTTTTTAAATGGCATGCAGGCATGAGCGAGCACGCAGCCAGATGAAGATGAGATGAGGCTGGATCTGTGATAATGCTGCTTGTTTGTGCTGCTTATTGCAGTGGAAACATGGCATTTGGACTAGTGATGCTTTTTAACCATGCGTTTATCAGTGTAGATGTTTATGTAGATATATATATATTGTATGTACAAATGAAAAGTAACAATAAGGAAATTTTAAGAATGAATGAATGAATCTGTTATTTTAGGATGTTTATGCATCACATAATTATAATTATGTATTTTATTGCAGTATATCATGTAAAAACTGGCATTAAAAGGTCTAAACCTGAGACAAGTGGGACAACAAAATGGTGGTGATGTTTAAGACTATGGGCCAATGTCCAAAATAAATCATGGGCCTTTCCTGCCCTCTAGAGGACAAATGGAATACTCTTAAAAAAAAAAAAAAAAAAAAAAACATTACTTGTAATGGATTTAATTCTAAATATCTGATTTTTTGATCATTAATATTAAACAGTACTTACAGTCGCTTGGATCTGCTTTAGAATGTTTGTAAAGCCATCTTGTTTTTCTGCCAGGTTCCTTTCACGACTTTGCAGTTTTCCTTTTAGTTCCAGAACCTAAAGCAAGAACGTGATGATTAAAGGTAATCTGAATGAGGGTGTTTAATTTTCTAAAAGTGCAGCTGTTACAGTGATGCAGCGGCACATTACAGGTTTATATCGATGTGCTGCTTCTAATACATTATCGTTTCTATAGTAACAGCTCCAGATTGAGAAATGTGTAATCATTTAATAACAGCATATTGGACATGAGAGCATTTTGTTTAATGGGATTTTTAATTATTTCATATTCATAGAAGTGTCAGACTTTTGCAAGAGGTTTTTGACAAAGTAAATCCTTTGAGCTTATAAACCTCAAAAGGGGAAAAGAGAGATGTTGGTGTGAGAACGACTGTTTATAGCTGCTATAAACTTGAAAAGTAGTAAATGTAATAATAAAAGAATAAAAAGTACCTATTGTTATGCTTTAATAAATAAAATATTCTAGTCATCCACACGCCAGGACATGCTTTTATAGGAAAATAATCACCGCCATGTTGTTTATTTATCTGTATCAGCACAACACTGGTTGTCTCTTATTGTTTAGATGTAGAACAGTTGTTCATTTTTGTTTGCTCTGGATGCTTATTTGCAAGATTTAAAGTATTAGTAAAGTAATATTATAATTAAGATTAAAAAAAAAAATCTTTTAGTAAAGTAATATCAAAGTTAAGACTCACAGCATTGCTTAATTCGGTCTCTTGTGCTTCTAGAACGGCGATCTCCCGCAGCATGATGTCGACCTGTTTATCTTTAAACGCAACTTTCTCCTCAGTTTCACGGATTCTGGTGCGACAGAGGTCCCAGGAAGTCTTGAGCTGCTGCAGTTCGGTGCTGCGAGTGAAGAAAAAGTGAACCAAAGAAGGTTGAACAACTTATTTTTAGTTTTAAGAAATAGTGCTGATAATAACAGGATGCTTGTTTAACTCAGTTCCTGCCTAATGCACAGTCAACTGCAGAACTGAATGATTCACCTTATTAAAATCTGATCTTTTGTAATAGTTTCTTTTGTAATAATGTATTCTTTCTTAGAAATTGGACACCATAAAGAAATACAAACTAATTTGTCATCAACGAAGAAGCACAATCTTAGCGAAGACTTTGGTGAAAAGCATCACACGCGCCTCGTCCCGAATGGTGCACTTGGGTCCCTGCTTGGAAGCACCTGCGAGGACATGGTTGTCCCACGTCTCATTACAGACACCAAAAACTTAATGCGCTCTTTGCAATTGCGAATAAGATCCATATCTCAAAAGGATAAAATCCCACATGACCTACAGTATATACTGTACATTATCTACCGAGCATCCTCACTGACTCACGTCCTCTCTTGAAGCTGAGCTCGGACGCCTTCGAGCGTCTGCCTCATGGCGCCCATTTCGCTATCCATCTGCAGTTGGTCTTTCTCCAGCTCCTGCTCAGAACCTCTCAGCTCGTGGGAGAACTTCGTGAGCACCTCACTTGCCTAAATCAGATAGAGGAAACAAATCTTATTTATTTCTATGGAAGGAGTCTCCAGTTTCAGTAGAGGCCCAGAAACCTTAAGACGGCCGAGCGACCAGGATCTTATTTTCTTTATTAAGGTTCTACTTACAGGAGATATCTCCTAAGTGTTATCTCCACAGCCGGTTGTTCTCACCTTGGCTCGGGCCGATTGTATCTGCTTCAAGTTTCCATCTTCCAGTTGCAGCTTCTCGTTTACGAGCGGACCCTGTTTCTTTAGAAAATCGATATTCGCGAGCAGTTGATGATTCCGCGTCTCTGCTTGCTTCAGGACGTTTCTGACTCTCAGCATTTGGTCGTTATGTACTCTTAGATGCCACCTCAGCTCTGCGATGTCTCTGGTGCAGGCTTCATATTCTATGGAATGAACGGTTTATATCAGGCCGAGCATTGCGGCTTGTTGGACAAAACAGAACCGTTTATTAGACAAAACATCATAGGAGCCGTCTGCCACACAGACCTAGCTGTACCGCTACAGGAAACTGTTCTTGTTTCCACAGAGAGAGACTGTCCTGTTTACTTCTCAGGCGCTCCGCTTTACCCCGTTCCTCTTGCAGCGCCTCTTTGGCCTCTTGCCGATCTGACTCCAGGCGCTTGATAAGTGACACCACCTCCAGCAGAACGCCACCTGTCCCCTTCCAGAAGGGACACAAGGTTTCAGTTTCTGCATGAGAAAAAAAAGAAAGAGAAGTACTCAGTAATCTGTCTAAGAAATTACGAGGCAGAACCGAGACGGTTGCGGTTTGTGTGGATTCTGACTGTTGGTTCATGCAGTTTGTTTCCAGCAGGCTCCTAATGAGGAATGTTCCCGAGTTTAGTTCTTCCAGAAAGTGCCATGTATACATACAAAAGTTGGGCATACATGGGCAGAGTTTGTCTAAAACAGGGCCGTGTCTCATTTAAACATGATTCTGACCCTGAACATCCAGAATCTCTGCTTAATCGCTCTGTTTTTTATGGGTAAAATTAATAACTACATGTACTGTACAGTGCAGAACTGGTGAATGTAATGAATCATCACACATTACAATTCCACAAACGTGTTCTAGTCCACTGTACTCACAATATAACTTTGATGCACAACTGATTAAAAAAAAAAAAACGCATGTGCTGGATCAAATGTTATTCTTTCTAGCCATTTTAATAAATTAAACCGAATTCGGTAGCAATTCATTAGATAAGGGTTTTTTTTTCTTTCACATAGCAATTTATTGTCAAAATCCTACACTACTATCAGGATTTATTCTTTGTAAAGTGGACTCCATGTTAACTTAAACACATCTCCTGTTATACTGAACTTCCAGCCTCCTAACACACTGCAGATCTGATAACACTCATATGAGGATGAGTTCCCTGTTGAGTCTGGTTCCTCTCAAGGTTCCTTTCCACTGTCTTCTCAGGGAGATCCTCGGCTTGATCATCAGGGACCGTAGTTCCACACACTTTTTGAAATCATTTCCATAATTTTTTTTATTCTGTAAAGCTGCTGCTATATAAATAAACATTGAATTGAATTGTCACTTTATTCATTTTTCTTTGATCCAAACCTGGCAAACAAGATCACATCAGCCTTATGTACGTACCATAAAAAAGCCCCACGCCCTCAATATACAGGTCAGCGTGATTTTTCAAACGGGACGAATCAAACCTAGAATCAAATATACATAAATGATTAACCTGTAATACCAGGACACAACAGCGATATCACTGCAATCACGGTTCGTACCTGGAGATGCCGTGATTTGCATTGTTTCCTTCAGAAATGTCACGCTGCTTAGCAGCTGCCTGAAGCAGAAGATATACAGTATAGCAATAACGAAAAACATACAGCATGCCAAGGCAGAATTGAAACTGTCTTTAAAATTGTGTTTGGCTGCTTCTGTTAGTATGTGGTCTGTTTGAACATAGTGACATTCAGTCCAGCCTGTAGGTGTTGGTGTTCACCTGTTGGACCCAGTGGTCCAGTTTGTCTGTTAGTTCCTGGACAAGGCACATGGCTTTACAGACGCATGGTGTTGGAGCGTTCGCCAGCGCACATGTTTGACTGGAGTACACTTTCTGAAACTCTCCTCCATCTGAAGAACAAACCAGATAACACAATGCACACTTTTAAAATGTTTTTAATTTTTTTTATTGTAATTTTTTACAAACAGGGCAGTTCATCAGCTGGATCATTAAACATTTGACCATAACTATAAATACACGCTGTTATGGGAAAATAATCAACTACAATGTGGTATGATTATGCTGAGTCACTTTTAACACACTGAAGTTGATTGTTTTACTGAAATAGCGCATCACAAAGAGGTTTATTTCTCTTATATCAACAATCCATCCATCACTCATCTAGAAAGTTCTGTAGTCCAACTAGGGACTGTGGAGGCCAATGGTGACCACTGTATTTATTCCCTTTTTTACAACCATGTCAGGACCTCCAGTCAACATTCACACACACATTCACACACTACTGGGCAATTTGGGAACACCAGTTAGCCTAATCTGCATGTCTTTGGACCGGAGAGGAAACTGGAGAACCCTGAGGGAACCCACCAAGCACGGGAAGAACATGCAAACTCCATGCACACAGACCTATGAGGTAGGATTTGAACCCAGACCCTGGAGGTGTGAGGCGACAGTGCTCACCACAACGCCACACTGTCCGCAGCATGCATCAATAATATCAGCATTTTATTATTTCATTTACTTTATGCAACAACAATTATTTTATCTTACCTTGCAAACTGTCTCCGCCTTCCCTGGAAGTACGTTTAGGTACATCAATGTCAGGCATGGCACTGCTTCTATTAGAGAGGAAAAATGAAAGAGCAAAAATAATCACTTGATTTTAGACATACAAGCTAAATATTTAGTGCTTTCAATGGACGAACATATTAAAGTAAACATTTTTCACAGATGAAAGTTAAAATATCTTTGATAAATAATTCCCTATAATAAACCAATTTAGAATCAATCAATCGACTCTTTTTGAAAGAATAATTTCAGACTAGTCGATTCGTAAACATGAACAAATGAAATTGCAGAGCTTTACAGCGGAAACCATATGCATGCTTAATTTATATGTGTATAAAAATATCTATATAGGAACTTGAGCCTCTCAGGGTTCAGGCACAACGATCATATACTGTATATACCACTGAATCAGTCGGTTCTTTATGAATCACTCAGTTCAGAGGAATTGATCCGCAAAGAATCTTTAAGAACATTTCATCATATGTCTATCTGCACTAATTGAATATTATTCTGACAAGTCTAGAATCGTACTGAGAGAGATATACTGTACACACTGTAGTTCATAATAGTCGCTATGTAATGTGTACTGTACTTTAATGCTATAACTTTATTAACTAATAAAACAACACTCTAAGTCAGGACATTACCCAAAGTTAACTAGCAAGTTAGTCAGATAACTTACCCGGTTATGTCCAAATTCAAGCACGGGATGAATATTAATAACTGCGACTGTAATCAGTCTGTA
Source organism: Clariallabes teugelsi (assembly GCA_030014215.1). Taxonomy (NCBI): domain Eukaryota; kingdom Metazoa; phylum Chordata; class Actinopteri; order Siluriformes; family Clariidae; genus Clariallabes; species Clariallabes teugelsi. The sequence goes on from JAQMYG010000033.1 coordinate 2,443,537, forward strand.
ATTTGGGTTTGTTTAGAGCTGACAGTGACGGTGAGAAGCTGTCGGGTTAGTTTATGTGAAATGGCCGTTTGGCTCCAGCTGATGTCTCTCTCCCTTCTGTGTACTGAGTTACACTGTCTCCTAGCAACAAGCAAGCAGGCGCGCTCCTGCACTCTGTGTAGTGGAGTGAGACAGACAGACAGACAGACAGACAGATAGATAGATAGATAGACAGACAGATAGATAGAATTTCTATTTATAGAAATTATCTATGAGTAATAGATGGATAGTTAGATTGAAAAATATATGAATAAACGAATAGATGAACAGAAGGAGAAGTTAAATACACAGAAAGGCAAACATTCAGAAATGAATGAATGAATAAATAAATGTAAAAAGTGGTAGCTATGCTAATAGATATATAGATTTTATAATCTATTTATTAGTACTATGTAACTCAGTGGATGAATGAAGAAATAACTACAGATAATAGATACATATTTAAAACAGCTAAACAGACAGACAGACAGAAAGATAGATGTAATGGAATAAGTAAATGAAAGAATATACAGAGGAAGACAGGTATACTGTAGATATAATTCATTTTAACTTATGAATGAATGAATGAATGAACAGATGGATAGAAAGATAGAAATAAAATGATTTAATTAAATGAATAAATAAATACATTTTGAGCTAATTTACTAAGAATAGATAGATAGATAGATAGATAAATAGATAGATAGATAATGTGTTTGAATAGAATATATGGATAGTTAAATTTTATAATGTTTTGGAAAAATGTATGAATCAATGAATGAATAGACAAACCGAAAGATCAGATACATACACAGAAAGACAGGAATATTTTATTTAAAATTGATGATTGAAATAATAGATATGAAGAAATACTGATAGATTTATATAGATACATATGTAC
>JAQMYG010000033.1:2452034-2471568 GCA_030014215.1 Clariallabes teugelsi
CGAGTGACTCCGGAAATCCACTAGCCACATTGGCCAGTGAGCAAAAAAGTTAATGTCAAGCCCTGATATATATATATCATATATATTTAATCCTGTTGCGCATAAAAATAATAAAAAAAACTTAGCCACGATCTTATCATAAGACTACGTGCAAATAGTCACGTACGATTCTGATTAACTTAATAGAAGTTGGTGGTGACGTGGCAAACATAAACAGTGCGTGAATTTTCATCTACACTTTTTTGTTAAAAAAACCAAACTAGATAACAGAAGCTACTTGCAATACAGTTAGCACAGCAAACCTGAAACGGCTGTAACTTTTAACAAAACTCTTGACACAGCTATCAAACGACCAAACTGATATTGTTTTATTCTGCAAACAAAATAAAACTTAATGATCATCATGATCGCACCAGCAAATTTTGTTAGTTTTTTTTGTCTTTACATTATCCACGCTCTGTGCCCGCAGTGCACCTAGTGGACATCTGGAACGTCATCGAAGCCTTCCGGGAGAACGGCCTCAACACCATGGACCTCAACACGGAGTTCTCAGTGGCTCGACTCGAAGCAATACTGTCCACCATCCTCTTCCAGCTGAACAAGCGCATGCCCACCACACACCAGATCAACGTGGAGCAGTCCGTCTTACTTCTGCTCAACTTCTTGCTCGCAGCGTACGACCCGTAAGACTCCAGTGTCTTTTGTGTTAATGGCATCTTATTGCAGTGCTCCCAAGCAGGGTTGTCTAATTGAAATGACTTGAGGGGGGAAATTAATGCCATCTCTAGCTTGCTCTTGGGTTTTATAGTCCACTTGTCTTCTCATTGATGCATGGCCAAGATACGGCATGGTTCTGAGCAGTTAGCCCAGCAGCTATGTTAAGCTGCGCGTTTCATTGGCATGCTTTTCTTTCCACCTTTCCTTGTAGGGAAGGTCTAGGCAAGATCTCGGTATTTGTCACGAAGATGGCGCTTGCTACGTTATGTGGAGGGAAGATTATGGACAAATTAAGATGTAAGCCCCACCTTGAATTTTACCTCCGGCCTGAGTCAAGTAATGTTGATCGATGGAACTTATGCTAAATCGCCTAATGTGTTCTTTTATCATGATTTAACAAGGTCACAGGAAGCAAGCTTCAGTTATTAAACAGGACCTTGACCTTGTCTGGTATCTAGTCACCAGTGGTTATTATTGGTCCAGTGTAGTGCAGTCACTTACTTCTTACTTTAACATCACACTAACATTATGTTCTCTCTTTTCCATCACTGCTGCTCAGACATTTTTTCCCAGATAGCAGATCCAACAGGGATGATGATTTATTCCCAGTTCGACCAGTTCTTGAAGGAGGTGCTCAAGCTTCCAGTTGCCATTTTTGAAGGACCGTCTTTTAGCTATACCGAGCAGACTGCAAGGACTTGCTTTGCACAACAAGTAGGTAAAACTTTACTGTTCATGTTTTACAGTTTCATTTTTGATTAATCTGGCTACGTTGTAATTCTTTCTGCTTTGTTACAGAAACAGGTTTCTCTGAACATGTTCCTTGACACCTTCATGTCTGATCCTGCGCCACAGTGTCTTGTATGGTTGTCACTTATGCATCGGCTGGCCAATGTGGAGAACGGTGAGGTTTTGGCCAGTTTATACAGTATGCATATTCCCCTGCATGTTGGTACAGGTATTCAGTTAGCAACAAAACATTTCTCAGGCTAGAGTTAACAGCTGAAGATTGCAAAGGAATCTTCTGAATAATGATACTGATATGCAGATCATTTTATGTTTCGTTGCGTTTTGCTTGTACCCTGACCACATGGACTCTTGGTATAAGGTTATGAACAACTGTTTAATTTTAACTTGACCAAGATGGAATGAGTCCATGGGAAACTTATAAACAGAATACTTACAGTTTGCAAAAATATGTGGCTCATTTTGTTTTCCTTTGCCTGCGTAGTCTTCCACCCAGTTGAGTGCTCGTACTGCCACAGCCAAAGTATGATGGGATTTCGCTATCGTTGCCAACAATGCCATAATTACCAGCTCTGCCAGGAGTGCTTCTGGAAGGGGCATGCCTCCGGCTCCCATAGCAACCAGCACCAGATGAAGGAATACACGTCATGGGTACGGCATGTTAGGTTCAACTAATACCTTCACACAGTACAGATTTCCGGTGAACGTTCTGATGAGGTTACTATGAAGCTTAAATTTTCTTCAAATCTTTAAGGGAAATAATTACACTTATTTATTTTTTTACCCCCCCTGTAGAAATCTCCTGCTAAGAAGTTATCGAATGCTCTGAGCAAGTCTCTGAGCTGCGCCACTAACCGGGAGCCACTCCATCCCATCTTCTCTGACGTTCCTGAGAAACCTTTAAATCTCGCTCATGCCGTGTAAGTCAGTCTCGAACTCATGTCTAATGTGTCTTTAAGTTTATACACAGTTATCAGAACAACAACACCATGGCGTTTGAACCTACAACCTGTCACAATGTCATAACCTGTTTACTACCTGACTGATGATACAGTACTGTACAGACTCTGGTTGGTTTGGACCTGACTATAGTTCTTGCAGCTTCAGACCACATGCTGATTTTAATGTGCTGTTTTGAATATGTTTTGTTTCTACTGAATTGATGAAGTTTTCTTTAAGAAGATGTTTAATTAAGATTATACAACAGTTCGTTTCTGACTGAGAAGTCTGATTGGACGGGAGGCGTTCCACAAGTGGTGACAATAGACAGTAAGAGCACTGGGACGTTTAACTATATGTCTCACTCGGCGGCTCAGCGTGGGTGAGAGTGGGTCTGTACGGTCCGCAGTACTGAGGAGAGAGCAGCTACCTGCCAAAACCCACATTCACAACCAGTCACAGAAGCACTTTCAGCAAGAACACACATCTTATGTCGTCTTAAAGCGATGCGGGTTGAATATTGAAAAGAACGATTGCTTGTTGTTGCTGTACATGTAACACAAGTAAGAACATGTTCCATGGTCGCTCCATAATATTCGATGTGAATGTAAATGGATAAAAAGTAGGAGATTATTCTTTTAAAAAAAAAAAAAAGGAAAAAAAAGTTGATGGGGTTAAGAGACTGCTGTGGTATAAGAGGACTAAAATACTGTATGTATTTTTATTATTATTTTCCCATGAAAACCTTAGGCAAACTGATGCTTTTTATGGGATAAAGCACTGCACTTAACATACTTCTTGTCTTTCTTTTTTTCCCCCTCTCTTTTGCTACCAAAAATAGTGACACTTGGTAAGTCGACTGTGTCGTTTGCATAACTGCATATTAATCACCCTCATCATGAACTATCATTTACGCTGCCAACTCTTAGAAGCTCGACACATCACTCACACGAGTTCTTTATCATCACTGTGTCCTCTAATTTCATTCCTTTATTTATTTTTATCTAACTCGTGTCTTTGTTCCAGGCCTCCAAGGCCAATAAACAGTGGGAACGAGTACGCGCTGTCCCACACCATGCCCTCGACCAACAAGCCCTTCAGAGTGTGAGTGCGGCGTTGAACACACACCACTGTACTGCTAGTCTAAAAAAAAAAAATCACCTTAGCTGTGGAGTCTTCTGATTACTGTCACATTTATGTGGTTATAACAATCAACCAAATATAAGACTATTTATTAACTTTTCCGAAGCTTTAAATAATTTAAACAAATGGCTTAAAGTAGGTTAAACTCTCTTTTATGTGGTTTGCTGTAATCCTTTACAACAGGAAATACCTGATGATTTAAAAAAAATCTGTATTCCCATAGCAAAGACATTCCTGGTTTTTGAGAAACATAAATCATCCAAATGATGAAGCTCATTTTATTGGGGGGCTGTAGATCAATAAGACATCGAGGTGTAGTGTGGCAGGATGCTAGGAGCACGATTAGGAAAACTGCTTTGTATGGTTATGACCTCATATATGAAATAGTAGAAGGCTGGAAGGTGATCGTTTCATTTCAAACAGAGGTGCCAATATTTACAGCTTAGACATACTGTAGACCTCGTGATATTTGTCTCCTGCATTGCTCTCTGCTAAAAACGAGACTTTTCTGCTGTTGTAGATAAAGCAGAAATAAAAAAAAAAGTGTGAAAAAAATGAAATCCACTCAGGGGGAAAGGAGACTTCCATTTTGTGCCAACTTTATCTAATCACAAGCATGTGAGCCAACATACAACAAGGAGGTGGGGCTGAGGGCACTTTGAGTTCTTGGTAATAAGTAGATTTATTAGCACCATTGCAGACTATATTTATACACTCATCAGCCACTTCATTAGGTACAGTACACCTCTAGTACTGGTCTGGACCCCATTTTACCTTCAGAACTGCTTTAATTCTTCATGGCATAGTTGGTGGAACAAGGTGCTGGAAACCTTCCTTGGTCTGTATGGACATGACAGCATCGAGAAATCGCTGCAGATCTGTTGGCTGCACATCCATGATATGAATCTCACGTTCCACCACATCCCGAAGGAGCTCTATTGGATTGAGATCTGGTGACTGTGGAGGCCGTGTGAGTACAGTGACCTCTCACTGACATGTTCAAGAAACCAGTTTGAGATTATTTTAGCTTTGCGACATGGCGTGTTACCCTGTGGTCATAAAGGGATGGACACGGTCAGCACCAATACTCTGGTAAGACCATGCTCAGGCGGTACTAAGGGGCCCTAGAGGATGCCAAGAAAATCTTCACTACACCATTACATCACCACCAGCCTGAACTGTTGGATGGATCCAGACTCAGAAATCAAGACTCATCACACTAGGCGACGTTTTTCCAATCATCTATTGTTCAATTTTGGTGAATTACATCCTCAAGTTTTCTGTTCTTTGCTGAAAGGAGTGGCACACGGTGTGGTCTTCTGCTGCTGTAGCCCATCAGCTTCAAGGGTCAACCTTTAGAGATGCCTTTTGAGTCACTGTTGCCTTTCTATCAGCTCAAACCGGTCCGGCCATTCTCCTTTGATCTCTGGTATCAACAGTACATTTTCACCCAGAGAACTGCCCTCACTGGACAAGAACTCAGAACAGCCCGTCTGACACAAACAACCACATCATGTTCACATGTTCACTTAAATCACCTTTCTTCCCCATTCTGATGCTCGGTTTCACTTCACCAGATCATCTTGACCACGTCTCCACGCCTACATGCATTGAGTTGCCGCCATGTGATTGGCGGATTAGAGATTTTTGCGCTAAAGAGCAGTTGAACAGGAGCACCTAATGAAGAGGCTGCTGAAAGTTTATATGATGTCATACTTTCAGCAGAAATGTTTTTCTCAGCCCAATGAGACATACTGAGTCATCGTGTGATGGTCCGCCTCTTACTGATCACACCTTTTCACTTTTATAGAGCCGGGAATGATGACATTAAACAGAGAAAACTCCTGACAAGGGATACTCCAGACTTACTGAAAGGAAAAGGGTGAGTGTGTGTTCTTTACATCTCCAAAGGCAAATAATTTGACTTTCTTACTTTCCTATATGATCTCAAACTCTTTTTATTGGATTAAAAAAGTAGAACAAAGTAGCACACACTTCAGACCGGGGAAGTTGTGCCATGTTTTCCTCCCTAACATATATGTGTTTTTAGGGTTCAGTATAGCCTTGATATAGCGGACAGACTCGCAGATGAACATGTTCTCATTGGGTTATATGTGAACCTCCTCCAAAAGCAGCAGCGCACCGGGTTAGTGTAATCAACATGTGGCTGGAACTGCAGCTACGGCTTTATTGCACCGTCTTATTCTAATAATATTAGAGATTTGCATTAAAATGAGAGATTTTTGCTCATTGGTGGACATTTTGCCCGAGAGTGGGATTCGGAGCTTGCTAACAACCAGTGCTTGCTAACAGCCAGTGCTAACTAATTGTTGCATATATTATGTAATGAATGTAACCTCAAACCTCAACACAGCAATTTTCCAATTGTTTATTTTTTTAATCCCATTATAATTACATACAATGGTGTTTTTTTGAAGCTTTAGACAGATCAGAGTTTCCTCACTAACCTCTTTTTTAAGTCCTGACATTAGACTCCTTTTTTAAATGTGATGTAAATGTCACTTCCTCATGCAAACTTTATCAACACGTCAATTTTCTCAATTTTCTACAGCCAACACACTAACTTGCATACTTTTTTATATTTATATCTAGTTTTGCTAGTTTGCTGGAAAGCAGGAATAATAACCAGGATGATGAGCACTACCTCATTGCCCGCTATGCCTCCCGACTCGCTGCTGACAGACCATCTGGGGTAAGTTGGACAATTTTGATTTCTTTTTTTGCAGTTTTTCTTCCTTTTTTTAAATTTAGCAGCAAATACTGAGAATGTTTTGTCGCCTGTGGTGCAGCAAGCCAGAGTGCCGACTGAGCTGTCTCTCTCTCTGGACACGAACAAACAACAGAGGCAACTCATTGCTGAACTGGAAAGCAAGAACAAGTAATAATAAAAGACTTATTATCCTTGCTTAGTAGTAGCAATCCATAGCTCTAAAGAGAGTACCACTGAAACGGTTACTTATTGCCTTGTGCTGCTCTTCACAGGGAAATCTTGCAGGAGATTCAGAGGTTAAGACAGCAGCATGACGAAGCATCTCAACCTCTAGCTGACAAAAGCCAGCAAAACCCTACACTGCTCGCTGAGCTTCGACTTCTTAGGTATAAAAATCTATCAATGGAATTTGGTAATGTTTTGACTGTTCATTTGTAGAATTAACACATAATCTTCAACAACATCCAATGCATTCTTGGTATCCTTTTTCATATCTAGCGGTCCATCTTGCTTACCTCCACATTTGTACAAGCTTGAGGCTTAAAATGAGCAGATTAAAGGACTTAAGTGCTGCGCCGCATCACTCACTTTGTAAGGAACCAGTGGAGGGAATGTAGCAATGGGGCAGCCTTGGAGAAATAAGGGAGCTTGTGTCATGAAGTCATGTGGTAGCTGCATTCTAGATCACTTGATGGGGTTGGACGGTTCTCGATGGCAGAGAAGAGCTGTCCAGGAAGATCACAACGACTTGACATGGTGATGCATTCTTGGAAAGGTTCAACAGTTCAGTCTCACTGGGATTTACTTTCCCAGCGCTGCCATCAGTGTCAAAATGACGGCCGGACTGGAGCAGAAATATGAGCATGTAAGAGGTGGAGAAAAGGAGAGGAGATGCCAGTGTCATCAGTAGTAAAGCCAATGTGAATATACATGTATGATGTCACTGAAAGTGGGTATAGAGTGATAACACAAGAGGACCAAGCCCTGAGCCTTGTGGGACACCAGTGGAGAGTGATGTGGACGTCGATCCCTTTTATGTCAAGTGATGAGGAAAGCATTCCTCTGCTGTGCCATGGACTCCAAGACTAATGAGGATGGACAGCAGAGACTTGAGTGCCTGTATCAAAGACTGCTAAAAGGTCAAGTAGGACGAAGACCTGTGACAGTTTGACAGATCTGATGGCATGAAACTTGCCAGTAACAGCCACTGTAGAGTGTGCAGGACCGGTAAAGGTCTTGGGGTCGTTCTCAAGAGCTGCCCCTAGATTCAGTGTTTGAGACCAAGAAATGTTGCTGTAGGCAGGGGAGTCGGAAACCAATGGGGAACTTGAGTGAGACAGTGACCAGATTTTGTTTGATTCTTGTGCTTGTAGATATAAAACATTTAGCATTTTCACTGATAAGTGAGAGCAACCTTGCCATTGTTTTATCAATTCCATTAGGCAGAGAAAGGAAGAACTGGAAGACAGGATGTCGGCTCTTCAAGGGAGCAGAAGAGAACTGATGGTGCAGCTGGAACAGCTCATGTTACTCTTAAAGGTAGGAGATTATATGATTAAATGAAACGGGAAACGGTGATGAAACCAACTGCTGTAGACAAGACATGATGCGTTTCATTATTAACCCTTCCAACCTTTAAACTCCAATTTTTTTGAAGAATATTGTACAGTAGCAACCATAAAACTAATAGGAGAGGAACAAAGAGAGTGAGGAACGCTAGTGTGGATCTGGTTATGGAGATTACAACAGATTAATGTTGTAAAATCCTGTATTTTATAAACCCTAATTAAGGGAGACATTTTCGTATGTCTGGATGCACTGTCACAGTGAACGCCTAATCATTTTGTTTACAGGAGGAAGAATGGAGGCAGCTAGTAAGTTTATAACACCTACAAGGCCTGTGAGTGAGTGAGTGAGTGTGTAGAAATGTCTTAGAGATGAGGAACGTCTGGGTTTGAATGCATGGTTCCAGACACTCCCCACTAATGCGTCGTATTTACGAGCAGTGCACAATGTCTTGTAATACGAGAGAGAACGAGAGTGGAGCTTTTCACAATGCTAGTATTAGAAAAAGTTAGTCTTGGTCAAAGAAACAAATTTTTCAAAATTGTTTCGTAGCGATATTTGAGGATCAGAAGGCACTGGGGCAATCTAAAACATCTGTACACCTGCTTATTCATGTAAATATCCAATCAGCCAATCATGTGGCAGGGGAAAAAAAAGCATAACCTTGAGTTAATGTTAAGACCAATTGTTAAGAGAGATCAGAAGCGAAGTCCAGTCAGGTTCGAGCTGACATGGTAACAGTAACTCAAAAAACTAATCTGAGCAGAAATGCATCTCATTTTGACTCTCTGTTAATCGCATGAATGTTCCTAATAAAGTGACCATGAGTAGTAACACGCTCTAACATGCTACTATCAGACCGGGGTCTCTTCTGTCTTGAGAATAATCCACCACCAAGATGAATTGGATTTGTTCTTCCCTCATGTTTCATGTTTAATGAGTTGACATTATTTGATGTCAGAATCAGGGTCCAGGCCCCTCCTCCCGTTCCTCCCCAAGTCACACAGCCAGCAGCTCCATGCCCACGCCCATAGCGTCAACTTCCGGCAACACGACACCCAGTCAGACACCTCAGGACTCGCTCATGGGCCTGGGAGGAGACGTCATACAGGCTTTTGCTCAGAGTATGTGAACCGTTATCTATACCTGAAAATCTAATCATCACTATTAATAATAGTCATAGTCAAAATACTGTAATCACGTTAGTTTCTGGAGCTGATGCGCTCGTTTCTCTTCCCGTGCATCAGGTTCGAGACCAAACTTAAGAAACGACCTGCTCGTGGCTGCAGACTCCATCACTAGCACCATGTCGTCGCTGGTTAAAGAGCTTCACTCGGGTAATCCATACTGTTCTCTAAGCGTCTCATATTCTCATTCTGCCTCATACTGTCATAGGAAAATAATCATCAGTGAAATTACCTTCTGTTAGTGATAAATCTTCTGTTAAATACACAGCATGCCCTCAGAAATGTTGATCTCTGATTGGTCAGGATTAGGTCTATCTATATCAGCAGTTCTCATAGTCCTCTATCTGACACAATTCAAGCATTTCTAAGTCTTCCTCATGTCGTGTCATTTCTAGAAGCAGGAAGCGAGTGTGACAGTAACGTTGACACAGAAGCTGATGGACTCACGTCACGGTACATCCCTAGCTCTGTTAAAGAGCTCACATTATCACAATGATCGTGATGGTCCACGCTGCAGAAGCAAAAGTCCAGAGGGTGGTGCTGGATCTGATCCGGTCTCCCTATCAGGACGGCCCAGACAACACACACAGTAAACACACACATTCAACTCATGGACTTTTGGCTCAACTTGGCCCGGGTCTGCACGAGTATTAGGAGCTGGATCAGGTCTGGCTCCACCCCTCGGAAATTTTGTCCTTCATTTGTGTAGTTAGTAAAATGGACAAAAAACGGTGCAGAGGAAGTCCTTGAGGTCCAGTTATGTACTGTAGATGGCACACAACGTTGTCCAGGTCCTCATACTGAAGCCACAAAAGATTCAGTTACTTTTTGAAACATTGCTACCCAAATTAGCTTCCCAGGAACACAAACAAAGAAAACGTACCAAATTACACACAAAACACCACATATTGGTAAACAAAGCATTAACTGAGTCTTTGTTTCTGTAACGTGGACCGCACTAATCCCTGAGCGTAATCAGTGTTACAAGATTAATGTTGGGCTGTAGAGTTGTAATAACACGCTCTTACCAGTAGGTGTCAGAATCAGCAAGACCTCATGTTAATGTATGGATTTGTGGGGAAAAGGTTTGAAATAGACATAATGGGTAAAAAATATATACTTTGAAAAACAAACAGTACATTAAAAAATCTGATTGTAATTTAACTTAATGTAATTAAGTAATTACAATTACACTAAATTTTTAAAATTAAAATTAAATTATTGTAATTAAACTTTAATTGTAATTTAACAGCCTGTTTTCGTACACTGCACTGAGATTATCAGATTATCCTGTACTTTTTCCGATCAAAAATTACTTAAAAATTACACCATGAAAAGGATGTGATGACAATTTAAATTTTTCTTGGTATGTATCACACACCTTTTCTTGTTCGGGGTGCGTTTCGGGGACCATCAGGATGCTAGATGAAGACCTAGAAGGAGGGGGAGGCTATGAGAAGGAGCTGGAGCGACGTCTGGAGAGAGAACTGACGATGGATGAGAAAACACCTGCTGGAGAATGCCTACATGGTGCATACACACACACAAACACACTCTTAGACACACACACACACACACACACACACACACACACACACACACACACACACACAGCTAAGAACTAAAACAGGACATTTTTACACAAGAATTACTTTTAAAATGTTTTTTTTTCCCCCTCACAGGCAAAGGAATTGCGCAGTACTGAAGTGCTGAGAACTCGACAATGACAAATCTACTGAATCTACTGAGCATTAACACCACTTCTGTAAATATACACATCTTTTTTGATTTTATTTTGACTTTACAAGATTGTTTTAGAAAAAAAAAAAAAAAATACTGTGAACTGACTCAGATTATGCAGAAGAGATATGTCATAACACCATCAGTGCCATAAAATGAAGAGACGCAGACAGTATTTTGCGTACTGTACTACAGAAAGTGGCGGGAAAATCAGGTCTAACAAAGCTGCTATCTTTTATAGCGTACGTCACACCTCATCCTGACTCACCTCGACCCCGCTAGCTTTCTTTCTTTCTTTATTTCATACTTTCTTTCTTTATGTCGCATAAATTTCTGGTTTGGAAATGTCCAGATGGTTGGTTCTTTTGTTTGGTTTGGAATTTAAGCTCTACATTTCCATGTAGAAATTTGTATATATACCTTATATATCTTAAAATCCCAAATGACTACACTGCCTTAGCTTAGCTGATCAGGTTAACCCTTGGAGAATAATAAGGAATGATTAGAATTCTTTATATATTTTTAAGCAAACTGTCGTTTCCCATCGTCGATTTGCACTCGTACTCTTAAGTTACTGTGGAGTTAATTAGGGAAACGTGCAGCTTGATAAAACTGAACTAGTAAAAACAAATTTAAACATGAAGTCAGAGCAAAGCACCCAATGCTACTGTAATAGTACTCGTAAAATCTTAAGGCACATGGAAGCTGACCTGTGTAAAAAAACTTTTGAAAATATGTCACTTAAACAAAAATTCCCTTCCCTAACATCATGTGTATTAAATAAATCGACATTTGAAATTTTACATTGTAGTTTTGAGATTTTCAGAGATTTTTCTGAGACTTTTTTTTTTTGAATCCACTTTTAAAGGCAAATAATACCCAGAGCAAGTTCAAGGCAAAATAAATAAATAAAAATATTAAATTTATCGGACATGATGTAGGATCCAAAAATACAAAATTTACACTGAAATACTTCAATCAGCTTCCAAGTGCCGTAAAAACAATACATTTTTGTACAATCTGAGTTAAAACACTGTGTTAATGATGTTATTTAAATGCTGAATTCTAAGCACATGTTTGAAGTAATGAATTTGTTCATGTATTAAAACAAACTTGTCTATAGAGTTTTAATTTAATGGACGGTTTTAAAGGGTCGTGGTTTCTGCACAGCTGTTCTTGTGTCTTTTTATTCCGCACACTTGTACACACTTGACCTAATAAGCCTGCCCACCATTTTGAACTGGTTTGTTACATTTTGCATGGTGCAAACAATAAATAAAGATATTCTGTTGTAACAGTAACTCTGCCTCTGTAATCTCTTGCCTGCATCAGCATACCTTCAAAACATTGTACCGTCTTGGCTGTCTTACTCAAGTGGAACCTTTAAGGTTAAAGGTTTAAGGTTAAAAAAAAAAACTTTAAATGTTAAATAAATTCCAGTTTTATTTTATTAACGTTATTTAAATAGACAAATAAATTTTTTTATGTATTTTTTATGGAGATTCATATTTCTGAACTTTTCACTGAGAGAGCACAAGGTCAAAGTTGACACTTAAATTTAGGGGCAAAGTTTTGTTTCCGAGCTACTGGGGAGGTGGAGATTAAGAATTCTGCAATAAATCTAAGCTTGGTGATGTTGGCTTATGATTTTTTTTTAAAAAAATTTAAATCATGGACCTGCTGGCTGTGGGTGGGCATACACTCACTCACTCATCTTCTATACCGCTTTATCCTGTATTCAGGTTTGCGGGGACCTGGAGCCTATCCCAGGAGACTTGGGGCACGAGGCTGGGTACACCCTGGACAGGGTGCCAATCCATCGCAGAGCACACACATACAAACTCATACTACGGGCAATTTGGGAACGCCAATTAGCCTAACCTGCATATCTGTGGGAGGAAACAGGAGTACGCGCAGGAAACCCACCAAGCACGGGGAAAACATGCAAACTCATGCACATGCACACAGAGACGTGAATTGAGCCTGGAAGGAATCGAACCCAGACCCTGGAGGTGCAAGGTGACTAACCACTACACCACCGTGCCTGGGCATACACTGAGATGACCAAATCAATGGGCGGTTGGCTAAAGAGGACCCTAGAGAATTATATATAAACGCCAAAAAAAGTTCTTGGTGCTATTGGGTACAAGAACAGAAATTCTTGCTTTTTTCGGAAAAACTAAGATATAAAAATATGCCAAGCCCAAACTCCAAATAATTCACAATCATTCAGACAGTTGGCTGAAAATCCATTTGTGTCCACCAGGGGGCATTTATAACGACAGCCAATGTTAAATGCCATTAAATGTTCAAAAATAGAACATCCAGGACCAGCTTGTTCTCAGCATCAGGACACAATGAATCAAGTTCCTTGAATTTGTAGCCAAGATGTTTGCAAACATGGAAAAAAATACACCATGTTCTGTTTATACTACAGATAAACTGTTTTCCCTTCTATCTACACCTGCTGGAGAAAAAGGGGAAAAAACATTAAACTGTACATCTGGTTTACCTTTAAAGTGTTCCTAAAAAATATTTACTGTTTATTTGAGTGACTTTGGGATTGGAATTTCTAGCCAATAAAACTGTATCACCAGCCAGTGGAGTGACGGTGCCTGAGGGGAGACACCTTTTTGTCTTGTTTTTTTTAACTTTAAAGTACAGTTTTAACCTGGAAGTGCACCTTCATTACATTGGACCTATCTAGAAAAGATCCAGATGTGTTGCATAGAGTACGACTGCACTGACAAGGAAAAGTTAATGTTTTTACAACAGTACTGTGCATTAAGAAAGTTATAGTCAGTTATCTCTGTATAACGTCCAAAGGGTTCCTAGTAGGACTTTTTGTTGATGTTGCTAGGGCGGTACCCTTAAAAGTACAACTTTTGTACCTGTAGTGTGTGTGTGTGTGTGTGTGTGTGCTTTTAGTTGGAAATGTCCTTGTTAAAGATTTACTAAAAATAAACAAAAAATGAATTATGGTCTGTGTCTGTATGAGCAAAGGTGACACACTTCCAGGTGAAACGAACACTTTAAAAGGTTCCACCGTCTTAGTGGCATGGAACGTGTACAGCAGTATTTTTGTCCTTTAATTGTCATCCGTAATTAGTTACATGCACCTTTCTAGGCGTATCATAAAAGTATCAAAAAGTTCCCAAAGGTGCCTTGAGTTTAGTCACTATGCCTAATTATTATAAAACTATTCATCTGGTTTAACTTTAGTGATCCTAAAAACTATTTAACTGTTTATTTGTGCGACGTTGGGATTGGAATTTCTAGCCAATAAAACTGTTCCTCTAGCAAGTGAAGTACTCTTTGTACTTTAAAGTACAAGGTTAACCTGGAGGTGCACCTACACTTCACTCCACTCCACTCCACTACACGTTGGACTTGAAAAGATCCAGAAGGGGTAAATCCTTAAACGTACACCTTTTGTACCTGGAGTGTGTAGTCTGTATTTAACCTTGTGAGGGGAAAAATTGATCCTAGTGTACCTTTAAAGCTTTAACAGCACAGTTTTTTTTTAATGCATCTTAAACATTCCTATGATCCCCAGCCTGCATTTTTAAAAGTGACCTGAGACAGATCTATTTAAAGGTAAGAAATAGATGTTGGCAGCTCTGTAATGAAACATACCTAAAAATGTGTGTAGCTTAAACCTGCATTTGTTGATGTGCAAAAGTGAACACAGCCCAGGTATTAAGACATGAACAGGAACTGTAGAAGCGTGTGTGTGTCGGTTTTTTTTTTCCCCCCTTCAAATTATGATGATAAATGATTACTCTGTAAGAGTAACAGAACTTGGTGTCGAAGTTGACTTAGTAGTAAGTAATAACTTGGTGGGCGTGCGCGCGCCCTGCGCGCCTGCAAATGGGAGCGCAGGCAGGACACGTGACCCGCGACGGCAGCGAACCTCTGGCTTCCCAAAGGGGGCGGCGAGGCCCTGACGTCAGCTGAGAGTGTGTATAAACTTTGGCACACACAGGTTGCTTTTAGACGCATGAGAATCCCGTGGAGTGAGTGAGTGTATATATGTGTGTATATGTGTGCACGCGCATGTGAGCCATCCATCAGTCCATTTTGTCGCTGTATCCAGCCGGGCGCGCGCACGAGGTTTTTTTTTTTCCTCCCCCGAGTCCCAAAGTGCGTAAAGAGCCGGAGATCAGATCAGAGCCGCCGCGTTCATGTGCGAGCCGTGCAGCCTGGACTCCGAGTGCGTGTCTCCACCATGCTACATGAGCTGGGCGATGGAGCCTACGAACTTCTACGACAGCAAGCAGACTGGTGACGGGAAATGTCCCGAGGAGAGCACCAGCACCACCACTATCATCAATAATAACAATAATAACACAGGCGGCGGCGGCAGCGTGGTGGAGCTGAGCAACGCGCCCGCCATGTACGACGACGAGAGCGCGATCGACTTCAGCGCCTACATCGACTCCATGTCGACCGCGCCGAACTTCGAGCTGTGCAACGACGAGCTCTTCGCCGACCTGTTCAACAGCGCCGTCAAGCAGGAGAAGTCGGACTTCTACCACCAGCTGGCGGCGTTCAAGGACGCGGCGGGCTACCCGGTCAAGCAGGAGGCCGAGTGGAGCGACAGCAGCGACGCGCCGTCGTCGCTCCCGTCGCAGATCGAGGCGTGCGCGCAGACGTCGGTGAGCATCCACACGGGACAGCCGACGCCCCCGAGCACGCCCGAGCCGCCCTCGTCGTCGTCGTGCTCCTCCTCCAGCCCGCTGCGCAGGACGCCCAAGGACAAGAGCAAGAAGTCGGTGGACAGGCTGAGCCCGGAGTACCGGCTGCGGCGCGAGCGGAATAACATCGCCGTGCGCAAAAGCCGCGACAAGGCGAAGCGGCGCAACGTGGAGACGCAGCAGAAGCTCCTCGAGCTGAGCGCGGAGAACGAGCGCCTGCACAAGACCATAGACCAGCTCACGCGCGAGCTCACCAGCCTCAGGCACGTCTTCAAACACCGCGAGACCCCCGACAACCGGTGATCACCGTCCATCACCACCGCCACGCGCGCAGTGTGTTTGACTTTTTGTTTCTGTTTTCTTCTTTACCTTCGGATAACATACCTCACCTCACGTGCACGACTCTAAAACTCTGACTGTGCATCAGAACTGAAACTGAACATTTTTGTGAATATTATAATTGTTTTTTTTTTTTGTATTCTAAATTATTACAGGAAAAAAAAGTCATATATTACGGTACATGTTTTATAATTCCAAACTTTGTATTCAAATATGTGAACATTTTATATAAAGTTTGTAAAGAAAAAAAAAAACTGGAATATTGATAGAAATAAAAATGAAATACGTTTTAAAATATCAGAGCTGGTTTGTGTGGATGGATGGAGGGATGAAAGGAGGGAGGGAGGGGTGGATGGTGGGGTGCGTGGGCGTGGCTAGAGAGAGGACAATCATATCATTTAAGAAAAGTAAATAAGCCAGTCGAATTTAGACTCTAGAAGTGTTTTATTTCACAAACATGCGGCTCCGGTGGTTATTCTGAGAACAACAACAACAACATTTCACCTCCTTTCCGAATCCTATTAATAACAACCACTCTTCACACAGGAGACCTTATGATATAACACAACTTGACCTTTAGCCGACATTACTTCATATTACGCGACACAACGCGAGACCTGGCCCCAGATTTATTACACCGTAAATAATAAGGAAAAAAAAAAAGACCAGATGAGGTGAGACACACACAGATTTAGTATTTAGTGACCCCCTGGGTCACAGAGTGATCTCCTCTAAACCCATCCAGAGGGCAGAAGAGCGGGTGACCACGTGGATGAAGGCGCTCAGGGGGCCCACGCTCTGGCCGAGCACCGCCTCCACCTCGTAACCCTGTCAATCAAAAGCGACACGCGGGTCAACTTTCACTGCACTGCCACAAGCACTTACATCACAAAATACATCACATCATATAATGTTATTGTTTATGTAACAACAAATTACAAAGGCGCTTAAATATATCATATGTTAACATCTAAGACATCTGTGTTTAAAATATAACGCTGGTGTTTATACAAGACGTCTTTATATGCATACTGGCCACTTTTATAGGAAACGGTTAATTCACACAAGGGGTGAGCAAATTCACACTGGCGAGCCGAAACACATCTCAGATGACACGCCAGATCTCGAGGACCGACGGGCTACAAGAGAGGAGAAAGACTCCTGTCCTTGTGTGGTTTTCTGCTGTGTAACTGTGCCAAATGTTCCTAATAAAGTGGCCACAATAAAGGGTAACTTATTAACACGCACACACTTGTTTGACAGGAATCTCACCTCGGCAGGTCCTGTCGAGTTTAGGAGGGACATGATGGAGTTTTGCTGTAGCTGATACACACACACTCACACACACAGAGAGAGAGAGAGACTTTCATATCAGTTTCACAAGATGCAGCTAAAGACAATCTCAAACATCTAGCAGCTAAAAATGCGTGATGATAAACAAGTGTTAAAAGAAAGGAAAAAAAAAGCTGTGCAAAGAGACGAGAGATTTCCTTCCTCTTGTGCGGCGCAGTGAGCAGAGATAATTAGGGCCCTTACGAGCGCGCGTTCTGGCTGCGTGGGAAACGCTCAGGTCTGCGTCTTACCTTAACCCTGACGGTCCAGTGACTCGGGGAGGGACAGCTGAGGAACACTTCCAGCTGCATCTTCTGGCGCGGTTTGTCCACGACTCCGCACGCGACACACAAAAACACGTCTCTTAAAAAAAAATAAATAAATAAAAAAACACAACTGTTACGCACTTGACCAATCAGAACGCAGAATTTTTTTATGTCATGTCGTATGCATGCATTATATGATATGACGTGACTTACTGTTTATCTTCTACTGCCTCTAACGCGTCGCCTCCACACCGGCTGCAGGCTGGCCACGAGAAAGCAGAACTCTCGTCTATGCCCGTCACCACGCCTGGTTAGAAGGAAACACAAAATCGCATCACTCACACACGTACATACACTGACTGGGGGCGATTTTCAGTCTCGAGGTTCAACGAGCGTCATGACATGCTTTTCTGTACACCACGCTCGTCCAGTGCGGTTAATCAGATACAGTCCAATTCTCTTATTTAACAAAGCGACACCACATCATGCGCCCATCCTTCTTTCCGAGGGTCTGG
Organism: Clariallabes teugelsi; assembly: GCA_030014215.1. Taxonomy (NCBI): domain Eukaryota; kingdom Metazoa; phylum Chordata; class Actinopteri; order Siluriformes; family Clariidae; genus Clariallabes; species Clariallabes teugelsi. The sequence goes on from JAQMYG010000033.1 coordinate 2,469,954, forward strand.
ACAAGCTGCAACCGCTTAAGGACAACGGATTGAAAGTTTCTTCTGAAAATCCTCATCAGGGCGTCAGCGCATCTGGGGTCGATCCGAAAGTCGTAAGACCGTGGCGAGGAATTCCAAACACTACAACGCATCTAGTAGAATTTTCTATTTATAGAACACCACTGTCACCTTTTTAAAATTCAGTTAAATCCTCAATTTAGTTTTTTTTTTTTACCCCTTATAGTAGCGCTGCTGCAAATGTGTATATATATATATATTTAAAAGCGTGAATTAAAAAATGTACAGCGCCATCTGTTGAATCTTGAGATGAACTAATGATTTTTTTCAAGGTTGATTTTTTAATGATATAAAGTCGTTTTCCATTTCCATTTTAAAGTAGAATATCCTCTCTTTCTGTGGCCTATATGTTACATCAAGCTCGGCCAAATACACACTTGTGAAAACCCCATTAAAATTCGTCAGTATTTTTTTTGACGCGTCCACAAACAAAAAGACGAAATATTCCAAAAACCATCTCGATGTGTTCTGTTATTTATCTTGCGTCCCTACAAATAATTTTTAAAAAATATCCTCATTGTACAAACACCCGAGCTATACAGTTTTAATATATTTATAGATTTGCTCCTATTCTGTAACAATATAATAGATATGCTCTATTCTGTTCCATTTCTATAGCAACACGGCTAACCACAGGCCGAATGATTGACATTAAATACACACAACCTTAAACTGATTAAAAATCTTCTGAAATGGCCAGGTTATGTCAGATTTGAGAAGGTGCTACAAACCAGTGACGGTGCAGAGAGAACCGGGTGGGCTTTCGGGGCTCAGTTCGTCCAGCAGAACAGCCTGGGGTGAAGAAACATCCTGAATCTGGGGTTGTTCTGTGTCCAGCTGAACCACGGTCTGTACCGAGACGATGATCTTCCCTGGAGTCGATTCACATCATTATTAACAACTGATAAGACGAATAAAACACAAGCTAGGATTTCATGGTTTCATGCGGCCGTTGTGTGAATGCACAGCTCACCCCGGTCTATTACAGCGTCCCTGAAGATGAGTCTCGGCCTGAAGTGCGGCGAGAGCGCGGCGAGGGCCTGACGAACCGACGACTGGAGCAGGAACGCGGAGCTCACGTGGACAGGTAGGGTTCTCCTAACGGTTCCCGAGTTCTGCTCGTCCTGCAGGCTGGAGTCTGTGACAAACAGCGAGAGCTCCTCTTCTTCAGCATGCTGTGTTCAACAGACACAGGAACAGACCGACAGGACTTAGTTTCTTCACTCTGTCTATATACTGTAGCACATAGCTGCTGGTTACAGTCACCGCTCAGCTGGACTTCTTTCACAATAAAGTTGTAGCGACGAATCGGGCTCGAACTTCGACTTAAATATTTTATTATTTAATAAATATTTAAAAAAAAATAATAATAAAATAAAATAAAAAATGAGGAAGTACACAGAAAAACAGGATTCAGGAGATACTGAAACATTACTGTATGAACAGACAAAATCAAAACTTTAAACAAAAAACAGGTGCACACACACACACACACACACACACACACACACACACACACAGAGACAAACATAAATGTATCAGGACAGGACAAGGGAAA
>JAQMYG010000033.1:2476308-2488511 GCA_030014215.1 Clariallabes teugelsi
AATGGTCATGAAAATAAAGAAAACACATTGACAGATAGATGAGAAGGTGTGTCCAAACTTTTGGCCTGTACTGTACGTCTAAACTGACTGCACTGTATTTTATTTTCTTATATTTTTGACTGTTATATTTTGATTTTAAATTAAAAATATTTTTTTTAGCTATTTTATTGCTATTATTTTCTATTTCATTTCATGATCATCTTCTTCCCCTTTATGTAAAGCACTTTGAATTGCCATTGTGTATGAAATGTGATATACAAATTAACTTCCCTTGCCTTATTTCAGAAGCCTTAAAGTGAATAAAAGCTTAAAAACTTAATGAACAAAATAACTAAATAGCACCTGTGCTTTGTACAGTACCTCATCATTTAATGCGTTAGTTTATATACTGTATACATACTGTATACTGTGTATATATATCATTTTATTTTTTTTTAAATCAGCATAAGGTAAACGTCAGATTGTAAGATGGTTTAAAATTATATACATATTTTACAGTATAGAATGTATTGTTTTTAAAGATTTTATTGTTGATCTTAACATACTCCTAGTATAATTCTAGATAAGTTACCTTTCGATCTGTTTTTGGGGTCTCAGGTTTAACTAATACAGTGCGTTATATCACAATAAGAGATATAACTCAAATATATTTAGTTTTTAGTGTGTGAGTGTGTGTGCGCGTATGTGTTAGACATTTACCTACTGCTGACAAAAATAATACTGATATAAACTAACACATTCGCTGATGCATCCAAGCAGAAGAAATCAGAAAACAATGTAATGAATTGACATGAGCATTGAGGGACACGGAGACAATGTGAAGGAGCCAATCAGAAACAGGCAGGCAAAAAAAATATACGCCCAACCGACAGGTTCTGATTGCCGGGTACTGTCCTGTCCCTCCTCCTGCCTATAACTGTTTGGAATTGAGTGAGCGAGTGTTTAGTGCGAGTTTAGGTGAGCGAAAATAAAAACACAGTTTGTCACAAAAAATATCCACCAGGTAAACTGATTAACTTGTTTAGGTCTTGTTTTGCTTCCTTGTTACACGTCACGTGAGTGACAGCGGAACGGCGTAAATGAGGAAGAGAGATGAGAGAAGTGATTGAGTTGGAGACAACCATTTGCTAATCTCTGGTCTAACAGGTGGACTGATTGTGTTACACAGCGTGAGTGTAAGCACAGAGAGTGACTGAAACGGCATCTGGGGTTGTTCTCAAGTAAATAAGTGAACGTGTGAACGCAGTGTGACCTGAATGCAGGGAAATACATGCATGTGTTATTTACATTTAATCAAAAATAGAAATAAAAGGAGCTAACTTGAGTTCCGTTCATGTTATTTCATGACTTGTCAAATGTTTTTCCATTATGTTTAATTTTATTTTTTTCCTGATAAATGTGTGTCGTCGTTACGCACGCACACACACAATGTGAAGATTCATAACTCGTGTGTTGAGTGATGTGTAGTTATCGTTATACCAATATGCCATTAGGTTTAACATCGGCGTCAGGGTGAGAGTGTCCTTTTTCCTGGTCTAAAAATCTGGTTTTAACTGGTCTATAATTACAGACGCATCTCTACATCCTCCAGCGTTTGACTCCTGAAGAAAAGAAGTGAAACAGGTAATGTAGGAACTCGTGACACGGCTTCAAGCTCGCAGCGAATAATCGATGGAGACCGGGGTTAGGCCTCGACACCTTATCAGAGGTTGCACACGTCAGACAAAAGGAAAAGTAAAGTTTTTTTTTCTGAAAGTCCTCGAATGGTCCTGTACAAGACGTGTAACAAGATTTTCAGCTTTAATTTCCAGTTATTTACATCTACATTCTTTTTTTTTTTTTGGTAAGCTATCAAAACTATTGGAACAACAGGTGTTTGGTTTGAGCCCGGGGTTTCTCCTTTGAAAGCTGCATTTGTAGATAAACCAACATGAGAGCTACCTTTTGGGGAGAAGAGGAGCAATTTTTAAAATGAGAAAAGCAGAAAGGATTACACAAACAACAACGAGAGTGTGCGACACAACCAATCCTGGAACAAAGACTCCCTGATGTCAAAGTGGTAGAAAAGATAACGTGTGGAGAGAGACAGGATCTGCTCATGGTCCAAAAACATACAGGCTCATTGGTCTAGACTGACGAAGGTTAGGCTTCCATGGCTTGACGGTAGCATGGAGACATTCTGTCTATCATTTAGTGAAATTTATTTATTTATTTATTTATTTGGCCCAAACAATGGGCCAAAGATACACTGCAAACACAGGAAAAGGACCGAAAAGAAGTCAAATCAATCACCAGACCTGGGTCAAACACAACTGAGCAGCATTTCACCTCCTGAAGAGAAGCTTGAAGGAAGAAACCCCCAAAACAAACACCAACTGAAACGAGCTGCATTACCAGCTTGCGAAAGCATCACAAAAGGAGAATGCATCACTTCGGTAATCTCCCACGATGATGGAAAATCTGATCTCTCGTCTTGTAATTATAGTTTGATCTCTTTATTGTATAGCAAAAACAGAAGGATTAGTCTTTCCGGTCCAATACTTTTAAAGAGGAGTGTATGTATACACGTGACTGGAGTCTTCCTGGGCGATTGTGAATCATGTAATATTCAGCGTCACTCTAAGCCTGTGAAATATTTATCAACGACAAAATGACTTTGCTCTGCCAGACGGCAATTAAGGCAAATTTCGAGGTAATTATTTCCGCACGCTCTGAACTCGCGCACCCCCCACAATCAATAAAAAATTTAAAGTCGCCCAGGGGGGGCGCGAAAATTTTTACTTATTCCTAGGGGGGCATGACAGAAAATAATTGAGAAACACTGGTATAAGGCGACATGGATGGCATCCACATCTGCTCCATGCAGTCAGCCTCTCCACCGGTGTCCCACAAGGCTCAGTACTTGGACCTCTTATTATCTCGCTCAATATCTGGTCTGTTAGTGAGGTCACATCCTCACATGGGTTTTCATACCATTGTTATATAAACAACACTAAACTCCTTCTCTCCTTTTCCTCCCTTTAGACACTCATGTTTCCGCTCAGATCTCGGCGCGTCTGGCAGACATCTCATCCTGGATGGCAGCTCACCAACTGAAACCTCATCTCAGCAAAACCTGAACTGCTGTGCATCCCAGGTGATTCATCCCAGGATCTTGTCATCTCCCTGAATCACATCTTCAGTCACTACCTGTAGACTCGAGGCATCACTGAACAATCAACTTCCCTTTTCCACTCGCACTTATGTCAATTTCTTCTTTATAACATCAGAGGATTTGTCTTTTTCTTTACACACAGGTTATTTTGGCACTAACTCGCACCATTCAATCTCTCTGTAGCTGATCCAGAATGAGGCTGCACAACTTGTTTTCAACCTTTCTTACGTTCTCCCAGACCACGACTCCACTCCGCTCCTTTCACCAGCTTCCTGAAGCTACCCGCATCAGATTCAAAACACTGATGCTCGCCTACAAAGCCAAAAACCCACAAAAATCCCAAACCATTTATCACAACCCGCACTTCCCTCCACTCCTCCAGCACGACGGCATCTCTCAGGGATCGAGGAAGATCTGCTGCGTCTAGACTGTCTTCTGTTCTGGCACCTACGTGGTGGAATGAACTTCCTCTAGATGTCTGCATAGTCAATTTTAAAAAGACCAAAAGACCAGGTTAACCACCACCACCACAATCACCCAACCTGACCCCCTAATAAGGATATGTTTATTGATAGACGCACTTAGTTGTACGTCTCTAACAAATCCTGAATATGTATGTGTGAACGTATCGGTGTGACGATTAGGTTTCCACATACTTTCAGCCATATAATCTTATGTGCTGTCTCTTTTTTAAAGATTTCAGTGTGGTCACCTCTCTCGAGTGAGCCGCTGGAGCACTCTCAGTCCCTGCAGTAGACACAGTTTTCCCTGCAGCTGCTCCGTCAAGTTGTTTAGGTCCTCATCTGAAGACGCGTACTGCATCTCCACCTCACTGAACATTCCATAAACGTCCTGCACCAGGACGCAACACCTGAGAAGAAGAAAGACAAAGAGTGAGAGAATGCCAGAATAGTATGAGTATGCATCTTATCGGATGTCGCAGACTTTAAAATTTTTTGGGGGGATTTTTCCAGATTTTCTCCCTAATTTAGTCGTGTCCAATTCCTCCCCGTCACTAGGGGGCTCCCACATTAAGCTACCACTACCACTCAGTCGGATGGGCCGAAGACTAGCCCGTGTTTCTTCCGAACCGCGTGACGCCAGCCGACCACATCCTTTCGAACTGCTCGCTCATGCACCGCTGGGGGCAGAGTAACACACTCGGAGGACAGCGCTATCCGCTCCTTCCGCTTGCGTGAGCTCACAGACGCCCCTGATTGGCTGTAGAGCCGTGATTAATGTGGGAGCAATCGGAGAAGGAGAACAACCTTGGGCTGTTTAACTCCTATCCTTGTCCCTCACTCCACATTTATTTACAGATATTTTATACAGATGTTTATACAGATGTACTCGCAGCTTTTTGCACTAACAGACTAATTCTATTTATCATCATTCCAGCTGTTGCATTTTATTTGTTATTTTATCTTGTATTTACACAGATTTTTCTTTTCTTTACAAATTTGCAGCCTTAAATTGCTCCATGTGGATGAATACAGTTTTTTTTAATTGAATGACAGTCTCATATTACATCATATAGTATGTTATATAGATTCTTGACAGTCCATTCAGAATCGGGCAGCGATCTAGATCCAAAAATCTGGAAAAGCTCATACTTGTGCAAGATACTCTAATAAAAAGAGACAGAACACTTCATTTTTAGTGCTTATTTTTACTCCCTCAAAAATAAATCAAAACTAAAAGTATCTGCAGTATTTTATTTAAAAAAAAATTTTTTTGTAAGAGTTGGAGCCCTGCTTTATGGACATGACTCAGTAAAACACCGCTCCTGAGCAAACATCATCCTTTTCATGCTGGTTTAATATTAAACCTGCTTACACTGGCGCGAGCTTGGACGCAGACGAAGAGTTAACAAATGACGTGTTGTGTAAATAGAAAAGAAGAAAAGGGAGAAAATAAATAAAATAAATAAATAAATCAGCTGCTTCACAAATTCAACAGGAAAAAATGAGCTGGAAAAAAAATATTTCGTCGAGGAAGGAGTCAAGTATGAAAGTGGACCGATTGTGGAATTTGAAAGATGTCGATACAGGTCTCGTTTCTGGACCGGAAAAGGATTCGTGACCTGCGCTGAAATTACGAAAAAGATCAAGTGATAGATGCTGTATCAGATGTTTGTGGAGAAGTTATGTCAGATGAAGAATCAGCGCCGGAGAGGGATTTGGGGTTAACTGGTTGGAGCGTTGGGAACAGTGAGGCTTGTTTAGGCTTGTGCGCGTGAGCGAGTGTGTAACCAGAGAAGGCAGAAGGTGACAGAGCAGGACCACATGCTCCTGAACAGGTTGACATAAACAGCCAGCTCGTTTCTCCTCACTAACTGTGGTGGATGGAGCGGTCAGCGACCCCGCCGGCCCGCTGCCATTGGACGGCTTCAGGAATTTGCTATTGTGAGTAATCATAGGAATCCACAGCAATGTGGGGGCACTTCCTGGAACTGCACACCATTGAGCTTGTTCAACACACACACATATACACACACATGCGCGCCAACACACAACCCCACCGAGACCAGCCCTCCCCATAAGAATGCTTCAACCCACCGGGATTGGCTGGAACAAAACTAGGCGGGATTCCTTCCGCCACCGAGCCGACCAATGAGTGCGCGGTTTGTGATAAACAGGCTTGTAATCAGACACCTCAAGCACATTTTGTTCTGACTTTTTCTTGAAAACATCCCCTCCTCTCTTCTCTTCTCCTCTATTCGAACCAAGAGCTTCTTCAGCTTGTTTATGCTCCACAGACCTTTTACTGGAACCAAATATTGTCTTGGAGTGAAAACAAATCCTGATTATACTCAGGAAGCAAACTCAGGGAAAAGGGAAAAAAAAAAAAAAAGTGAGAGGTTGAGGACAAAAACTCTAAAATTACAAGATGTGCTTGCTAAAGCTTGAAGGTCTCAAGAAAATATATCAAGATGTTTTATTTCCCCCACATAATCGATATTACTACAAAAAAATAAAATAAAATAAAAAAAAGATTAACAGAAATGCTGGAAACTTCCAGGAAGCCAGCGAAACTTGGAACGTTGATGACATGGCCATACGATCCAGATGATCGCTTTACTAGATAACAACTGCTACCTCGTGCGGTCCAAACCTGCGAGGCGCTTTATTTATCTTACGATGTCAGATATGTGAAAAGCAAACAGAAAAAAAAAAAAAAAAAACTGAAAAAAGACAAAAGAGATCTGGTTCTGACGGGTACCCGGCATAGCTTTCGTTGCCGCCGCCGAGGGACTCGTGTCTAGGCTCGTTTGCTGCTTCGTATAGCGTTCTATCCTGAGATATATACGCACACCACAGTGCGATGCGCCAGTCATGTGTTTACAACATGCTCGATGGTCTGACCGAGATCGGGTTACTAGGAGCGAATGACTTTGGTACTCTTTCTAGGGTTCTTTCTTTCCATCGCCGTTCACCGTCTGGCCAGCTGGCATTTTCATTTTGATTAACACCCCCCACCGTCACCCCCCACATCACATCAGCACGTGCGTCCCAGGCTGTTCTGTCAACAATCTCGACCCACTGCTGTTACTCAGCAGGGCAACGGGACAAGTGCGTGTACCGAAAAGCCTCAGGCTTTTAAAACAAACAAACAGAGATTGCTAGCTGGTAGAAAGGAAAAAATAATAATCTTATCATAAATATTCCCAGCTCATTTTTTTTTCTCCCCCAGATGTGCGACAAGATCCAAGGAAACAGCAAGGCCAAAGTCTGGCATGGCGTTTCTTATTAATGAGCAATTACTGACAAGAACGTCTTGATTAGCGATTCGGCTAGTTCCCCCCCCCCCCTTTCAACCTTTTCAAGCTGCTCCTAATACATACTCGGTCAAAGGGCAGGATGACACACAACTTAGAGGAAAGTGCCATTCGCATTCCTCCGAATACAACTTGCTAGTTTCGTAGAAGGAGTATGCTCTTCTTCCCATCCAGAGGGTACAGCCGATTATTGCTTCAAGTTGCCCGACTCCTTAAGACATTTGGAGCTCGCCAATTTCGTTTTTTGCTCAACAATGAGTCCAAAGACACTTGTTTTCTATTTGTTCACATTTGGTCAGGTGCTCCTGTCAAGGGGTCGTCACAGAGGACCATCCAGAGGTTTTACCTCCTGACGCTAACTTTTTACCTGGGTCAGTGCCTGGGGTGTGAGCATTGGCTGGGAGTCGAACCCGGGCCTTCCGCATTTATACATCAGAGCCTTGAAGCTGCACCGATGCTTGACAGATCCTACCGAAAAATGCCTGAAGCCTTGGCATCACGATGACTCGTCACTTGCTGAATCATCATGACTGAATTCTTTGACCTTGGCAATACCGCCGAACTAAAATCTGCACTTTTGACTTTCTATCAGGTTCATCCTCCAGAGTTCATCAAATAGTAAACAGCAAAAGCACGCAAAGAATTCATGACAGGACTGCGACTTCACCAACACTGCATCGCATGCAGAAAACAAATCTGTTCAGGTAGTTTTACTACAACTCACCTTTCGGTATTTTGCTTTTGATTATTCCCCCCCCCTCCCAGGATAAAAATCGAGCTCGGCTCAAATAACAGCTGCGAGGGCAATTATACAACAGTCTCTCCAGGCAGTCCTGCCAGTAAATTAGTGACCTCTCAATTATAATCACAGGAATTTTACAGCTATGTAATAATCCCCTAAAGCACTATTTTTAAGACAAGAACAGACCTCGTATACAACCTGCTGTTTTTCTGCAGAAAAACAGCCAACTAGAGCGCGATGTTGTTGAATCACTGTGTTGAGTAAGCGGACGGTTTGATGAACTAAAATGTAAAAAATGCACAAAGGAATTGAGGCCAAGAACGTTACACGGAGAAATGGACAGAACTGCGCAGGAAAGGTTGGGTTAAACTTTTTTCCCCAGTTCTCCATGGACGATGCTTGAACAAGTACGGATTATTTTGATATGGATGTAATGTCCTCCTGTTAACAAAAACTATTTGTTATTTAAAGGGGAAAAAAAAAAAAAAAAATCTCCAACGGGATTGCATTACGCTTATGTTCTCCCAATGTTTAAATCCACACCAGCTTTTTTAAACACTTCCTACAGTGACAAAAATGATGGATGCTTTACTGGAAAGCTTTTGAAATGCAGCTCGTATGGTTTAAATTACCTGCGTGGTTGTATACGAATTTATATTACACATACATAAATCTATAATATTTGTAACAATAACATTGCTAACAGCACTTGTTAAAAATTGTTTCCACAATTTCCTTCATAATTAAGTCATGTTCGATCCCACCCGTCTATAATTAAGGGACTCCCTCTTTAGCGACCCTTACCGAGCAGCGAAATCGCAAGCTGACTAACCTATTGACGGCATCCTTTCACACTTGGTTCAGCTCACAGGCCCCCACCTGGAAGTGATTCAAGAAGTACTGTACCTGTCGACACGCCGTCGAGGCGCTCTTCCAGAGAGACACCCGCTAAGAGTTCGGTGTTTGAGTAAGCCTGTGTGAGGAAACTCTTCGACGGACTCGGAATAGACCCTCTGGACCACCGCCTCCACAGGACCGCATGCAGACCCTGAGGCCTTACAAGCCTCCAATGCCTCCAGAAGGGACTCAAACGCGCCTCCTGCATCCCTGTGCGTCTGTGTGTAAACAGTGAACTTTTTAAAGTCAAGTAATGTCTAGTCAAATTAATTGATATCCTTATTGTATTTTGTATGTAAAGATTAAAAACGCTCAGGGAACATGCAAAGAGAAACACCAGGATACCTCCATGTAGAGGCTCAACAAGGTCATGCAAAAACTTACGACACAGTTGGCAATAGGCACCACTATCCATCCATCTAGGAACCTCTGTAATCCAACTAGGGACTGTGAAGGCCAATGGTGACCATTGTATTCATTTCCATTTTGTATGACCGTGGTAAAACTCTGGTCAACATTCACGCATTACGGGCGATTTGGGAACGTCAATTAGCCTAATCTGCATTTCTTTGGAATGTGGGAGGAAAACCGGAGAACCTGGAGGGAACCCTCCAAGCACAGGGAGAACATGCAAACTCCATGCACACAGAACTGTGTGATTTGAACCCAGGGCCACAGTGCTAAACACTAAGCCACCGTGTCTCCAAGGACCACAATCACACAGCCGTATCTCACCTGGAATCTCCTTACACCTGTGCTTGCTGTCACTTCAGATTCCAGGCAAAGTGAAACCCTTCAGCTTCTGAAGCCAACCCGCCTTGAGACTGGCCCCATTGCGGGATGCTTTTCTACTCACCACAGCTTCTAAAGGGTGGATATTAAAGGGTAAATTATCTCAGTCTGAACCAGTCTAGCCAGTCTCCTTTGACCTTTCTCTCATCAACCAGGCATTTCCGCCTGCAGAACCGCCACTCGCTTGATGTTTCTGGTATTGAAAGGCTGACTAAAGAGCATGGAGATAACCTTAGCCTCTTGGCTGAAAAGTAGATGGCCGGGTTGATTATGCCTCTCGTTGGCCACACCACTACAAACTAGACCCCACGCGTTTGTGAGCCTGTGCTGGAGCCATGTTCAATGAGACGTGAACACATTTCCATCTGAGGGACTTGAAGCCCAACCGTAGGCTGATTTCGGTTGACTTCTGATAAATCCACAGATTGAGCAAGTCTGAAGGTGGACACAACCTATGGCAACACCACAACATGGTGTCCTGGTGGAATCTGACTGGCAGGAATGATATTTTCTGTCACACACTGGTGTAATTGGGTGGCGAGCATTCTCAGTGCGTCTGATTTCACTGAGACCAAGCAGTAAGGAGGGTTGGTGCACACCGGAAGACCAGCATTCCATATATGGTAATATCCTGATACCACTGGATACCAGGTGAGACGAGACTGCACCACATACATCATGGTGGCTAGTGATGTTAGGGAATGCTGAAGGGCAGGATTTTTTAATATATTTTTTTAAGTAGAACGTTTATCAGAATGCAAATCCACAGATATGCAGATATGGAACCAGTCCTGTGGTTGTACTGCTTAAACTACACATTATCGCTAGAACACAAACAAAAGGGGTGTTTTGGAACAACGTGAAATCTTGACACTGGTCATTGACCACTGTCCTCTTTTAGAACCCATCAGACAGCTGAACAGATTCCCACGTGGTCTGAATTTACAATCAAGACCCTGAGGAAAAACTGCGGACTGGCAGCGAAATCCATGGATTACAGCCACCGGTACACACAGATCTGATAGAGTTACCGTCCAATGAGTGACACTTTAGCTGAAAAGCAGCATGATGTCGGCACCTGTCCATCAGAGATGTGCTCTCTAGTGAGAGGTGCCACTCGGAGCTTGTTTAAAGCACTAAGAGACGGATCTTGGATCCACATGGATTTGCGGTCCTGAAACCATCCACTTACCTTCTTACAGAAGAAAAAAAAAAAGAACAAAGAAAGCAATGATGGCAATATGGCAGTAGTAGATATTACCAACACTTGTCAATAAGTATTACAGAAAATGAAATATCCAGGTGTTTCCTACCAGAGTGGTGGCCTTTTTTACGGATTGCCTTCCAAACAAATATTAAGCAAATGTATAAATAAATAAACCTCTATTATTAGGATTATAATTATTATTTCATTGACGTCAGTGAACTGAGGACAATCCTGCTGGATATACGTATATAAGCAAATGAAAGACAAGACAGGTCACGCACATGTTTTATTGAACCGGATGCCGGAGAAGACTTGAAATGTTCTTCTCTTTTCCACAAGCACCTGGTTAAAGGATAAGGCTTGGTCTTCTCCTTGAGGCCCAGGACCTTCGAGCAGGTCACACCGTCGTCCTGCTTCGTCTCTGGCAAAACTTTCTGGCTGAAATGGGTGTTGAGAATGATGGGATGGGGCTCGCCATCAACAGTCAGGCTTTGCCTAAAGCAGGAACGGTAAAGGAACAAGATAAGTGTTTAAGGCAGACTGTGAACCTCAGACTGACGCTACTGTGCCGAAATATGCGTTTAAATGAGGGGGTATAGATACAGTGGTGGATTTAAATATAAAAAAAAAAAAACTTAAGTCATATATTATAGTTCTTCCTGTGCTCAAAACAGGTGATGTCACTAATTAATTCTCATCTGGGTGAAGAGTTGTACTAATCAGAGAGTCAGCTGGTTTAGTTAACAGATGGAACAAATATGTGGTAGGACTTTTTATTTATTTATTTTTTTCTAAGCCGGGGTGTCCTCTTACAGATTAACAGCTAAAATTCAGGAATTTTCAAGTGAATTGTGAACTATATATAAGATAGGAATGAGATGTGCCTGCTGAATGAGGGCAAACTGCCCCGCCCCATCAAGTGTGCTCAACCAGTGCAGCTTTAGTACAGTTTCAGCTATTCCGAATACATGTGGTAGTAACGTAGGAAAAGGTTTAAATTTATAATTAATATTAATTAATTATAAAAATTTTTTTACTAGTCTTTGCATGAAATAAATATCTGTTTCACACACACACACGCACTTATGTACACATACACACACCTCAATGAATGTGAATATTATCAAACAATTGCTTAATTTCAGTAATTCAGTTCAAAAAGTGAAGCTCATAGTACATAGATTTAATAAACACAGGCTGATATATTTCAAGTGTTTATTTCTTTTAACTTTGGTGTGAGAACATTAAAAGGCTCAGGAAACCTTTGCTGGTGTTTTTTTATAATTAGTGTGTGATTAGAGTGTGACAGCATGAGCCTCCAATGTTTAACTTTTTTTTTTTTACAAATATTTTAATTTTCTGAGATAAATAGATGAATGAGAATTTTTGGGTTTTGATCAGCTGTAAGCCATAATCATCTAAATTAAAAGAAATAAACACTTGAAATATATCAGTCTGTGTGTAATGAGTCTATATAACATACGATTTTCACTTTTTTAATTGAATAACTGAAATAAATCAACTGAATAAATCAACTTTTTGATGATATTCTAATTTTCATGCACCTGTATACACAATTTATATACTTTTGAAAACCATTCACTAACTAGTTTTGTAACACTCTCTCTATTTT
>JAQMYG010000033.1:2507480-2525797 GCA_030014215.1 Clariallabes teugelsi
CAACTTTGCAGATAGTTTATGTTCACATACAGCTACATGACACACTGCATGAAAGATCATATTTGAAAAAGCATAATTGGGGCACTTTAATAAGCAGCTGGCAGAATTTCTTGATATTCTATCAAAACTAAGTTATCTCGTTTCAGCAAATTTATCATCTCATTACTTCATGTTATAAAAGTAAGGTGCACTATTTAGTTCTCTTGGTTATTATCTCATTCTCAGGACTTAAATATCTCGCTCATTTACATTATTGTGTCATTGAAATGACCAGATTGTCTCTGGCTTTACTACTCACTCACTCATCGTCTATACCGCTTTATCCTGTATCCAAGGTTGGAGGTGCCTGGAGCCTATCCCAGGAGACTTAGGGCACCCGGAGGAAACCCACAAAACACAGGGAGAACATGCAAACTCCATGCACACACGAACCTGGCCGGGAATCGAACCCGGACCCTGGAGGTGCAAGGCGACAGTGCTAACCACTAAGCCACCATGCAGCATGGCTTTACTACATTTCCTTTAATTACCAGGCCGTCATAGAAATGAATTATCTTGTTAATTATCTCGTTCTTAATAGGTAATACTCCTATACTCATTCTTAATATCTAATTTTCCATGAATTTATCTTGTTCTCTTTTATTACCAAGTCATGGCCATGCCTTAATTATCTCATTTTAGAAATTCATTGTCTCATTTCTGCACAATACATAGGCATGGCTACAATTTAACAATCATATTAATAACCTCGCTCACACGACATACTTATCTTGTTTAGCATGGCCACAACATATCTCATCCTCATGCAATATTAAATATTGAAACATTTTGTTAATTATCTCATTCCTACAACTTAATTGTCTCATTTTTGCATGTAACCAAGTTGTGGCCATAGCTTAATTATCTCATTCCTTCATATTACTAAGGAATGGCTACAAATTAAGAGTCTTTTTAATCGTCTCATTGGGAGGCTTTACTGTCTCATTCTCCCACGTTACTACACGGTGATCACAACTTATTCATCTCAGAATCATGACATAATTATCTATTTTTTTCAATTAATTCTCTCATTTCTTCACATTACAAGAGCATAGCTACAATCGCATCAATTACCTCCTTCACACCACCTAATTATCTTGTTCCCTCCTGTTACTAAGCCGTGGCCATAGAATGTTTTATCTCATTCTCACACATTAAACAAGCATGACTTCATTATCTTCCCCTGTGACTCTCATTTCCTCCAGTTACAGGGATATGGCTACAAACCAGTCGTTTTGCTAACTCTCATTCCCATGACTTAATTATCTCATTCTTTTTCATTGTTGACCAAAAGTCATAACCATGACCTAATTATCTCTTAATCCCAATGACTGAATGATTTAATTCCTCCGCATTAACAAGCCATTGTGACAACTTAAATATTTAGTTCATTATCTCATTCCCTCAACTCGTCGAATTTGTCTCATGTCTCCAAGTTACTAACCAGTGTGCGTTACCTCATTCCCTCAGGTAATGGAAAATAGTCTTGTCAATCATCTCATTCGCACGACTTACTGGTCTCGTTCTCTCAACTTATTTATCTCATAACAATGACATCACTATCTCGTCCACATGACTCGACTGCCTTGTTCTGTCACGTGACTGAGCAGCCCAGGACTTAGTTATCTCTTAGCCTTATTACTGCAATTTGTTCTTTCGGTTTAAAGCCGTCGTAACTACGTGGTTCCTAAGCCTTAATAATTATCTGTCGTTCCATGGTTAATTAAACTAATGACCACGCTGTGATATTAGAGCTATGAAACACCGCAGGACACCTGATGAAACTCGGCTTAGTGGTGAAACATTATTTTCCTGCAGCAGCGCCACACCGAGAGGGTTGTGTTATGAGATAAATATAATAAGTTCTTACCTTTGAAAATGCAGGCATTGCGTAAGTATATAAGCGGGCAATTAATTAGTGCATAAGGATAAATAAGTTGTGAATGTTTCGAGAACCAGCATTTCTTTAACGCTGTGTGGAGATCCTGTTAGCCAAAATGCTAACCGGTAGATTTTCGCGGGACTAAAACGCAGCGTCTTCTTCTGCAGTAAAGCAGGTTCATAGCACTGACACCTAGCGGCAGGATGCGGGCATTGCAACCATCTAAACAGCCAACCGTGTGACGCTAGAAGTTAGATTAATATAAATCCATTAATACTGTATACGGTATATTTATTTCTTTTTCCCACAAAATAATAATAAAAAAAAAAAACAAGAAAAATACTCAAACATACAAGTCAGCAAATACGTACATTCATGTTTTATTGAGAGGAAAAAGGTACTTATGTAATTATTTGACGATATGATTTATCACAATATTGTATGGGAATATCAAATATTCAATAATAAAAAAAAACAATAACTATAAATGTAGTAATATAATCATAATTTAACTAAAATGCTAACTAAACTCCTTAAATGTTTAGTTACATGCTTAAAAATAAAGCGTTGATGTGTTTAACGTACAAAACTGCGAAAAAAAATTCGTCAGTAGAATCAAATATTTTTTCAAAGAAATGTACAAAAAAATTGCATTAATAAGTCACCAAAAGTTACAGATGTACATGATTATCGTTAGACATTACTTGTACTCGACTATACTGTATATAAATGTAAAATAAATTCATAGATTTGCCACCAAAAACAAGAAAGCAAAAAAAATTCCACACTCACTCTTGCTACATTTTTCTGAAATGAATAAATAAATAAACAAATAAATAAATAACACTCAAACTTTTCCTTTTCAAAGTGACAGGTTTTTATTACGGCAAATTGATACCTCTTGTGAGATTTAAAGTAGCAGGTTAAACATACAAAAAACAAACAAACAAACAAAAATAAACACGTAACATATTTTTTTGTTGTTTTATATTAAATATGTAAAAAGCAGGTCAAGTTATTCACAAATAAAATGAAAAACATGCAACTTTCGGGGAATGCATAATGACGGATACAGATAATAGAGATAATAAACAAACAATAAAACAAAAGAACATGTTCTATTTATAGGTATTAACAGTACATTACATTCCTCTTCATTGTACACGATAATAAAAGAGCCGTGGAGTTCTGTAGTGGAACTGAATGCAACATCTTCACGTGAGACATTATACGATGCACTTGGAACACTGCGTTTCTGACCGTTACGTCCTCCTGCTAAAACCTGGACTCTTAAAATTATATTAAAATATCTTCAATATACACGTCTTATTCGTTAAATGTTGTATTTTTTTTCTCTCAGAACGTGGCAGGCTTCTGAAGACAATAACAAAATAAAGTGTCGTGAGGATACTGTGAAACAAATACGCTGAAATGGTCTATCCAATAACTAAAGCAAGAACAGACTGAGACACAAAGCTGCTCGTGTTGTAGAAAACCATTCCGATTGATGAAAAAAAAAGAGAAAAAAAAAAGATTGTAAATATTTGATTTATTGCAGATTTTATTCCTGCAGCCGGTTGCACCAGTTGGACACTAGGTGGCGAGAAATCCTTAGTATAATTTTTAATTTGTACCCTTGTGGGCGTGGCCTATCTGCCATTTTTTTCTGTTTTTTTTTTCTTCTCAAATATTTGAATTATTTTGAATAACACTAGTAGCTAAAGGAGCTCGCTGTTTTCGACTGTTTGATCGCCTTCGATTAGCAAAGCTAGCTAAACTGTATTAGCCATGTACACTCACCCTCGATGCAACAACCCTCTCTCTTCTACGTCGCTCTAAGCTTAATTTTTTCTTCCTAACATCCATAAACACACTGAATAACAAAACCGTTATACGTTTTTTCTAACCGCGGGTAGTAACTAAAACTGTGGACGGAGAACCGAAGAAATGTCGAACCAGTAGGGGACAGATTGTTCCAAGGAATCAACTGAGCTAATGCTCTGGATTTTATATTTTGTTGCTTTAATTCATCGTTTAAAAAAAAAAAAAAATTGCATTCTTGCTCAGAATTAAGAAAATCGCAAGCTAAGTTTAAACGTTTAAATCAAATGCTCTGTTGTTTTTGCTAAAGCGGACATCGGTTTGTGTTTTTCTGCGTTATTACAATCGACGAGGTAAAATACTTCACGATCAAATAATTAAATGCTAATAAAATAATTAAATAAACCTACATTTTTACCGTTTGATTCTACGTTATAACTTAAGACTATGTTAAAATCATGCTACTTGGTGCAACCGTAAAAATATGAATTTTTTTAGTAGTGTGTGAACTTAAACATAGTAAACGTTTCCGCTAAACGCTCTACTGGCGCAACCGGCTGCCGCTGACTCGGCTTCAATGTAGCAACTTACGGTTGAACTGCTAGCATGAGGAATCTTTAAGAGATCTATTAACGCGTTAATAATTACATTTTAATGAGTCGGGAGTTAGCTTGGCATTAGCGGCAGGCGTGGCGCGATGAAGCGTTTCTAGCATAGCGTGAACAGATTAGCATTGTCGAAATTTCGTTGTGCAACTTGTACTTTTGCCGTTTAAAATTTTTTTTTTTACTTTTTTTTTTTTAAGAGCGTCAAAAAAACAAACAGTACATCTCCCAAAAGACTTATCGTGATCAAACAGAGCCACGCGCACATCGCTCCTGAAGTCCTGATGTGACAGATTTAAAAAAAAAAGAAACGACGTCTGAAAGTACAACCTTCATAATGTTAAAAACTAAAAATCAAACCGACCGTGCTGCAGAGATCAGGAAAACAACTTCGCTCAGATCTGTGGTAAAATTATATCGGTGTGTGTGTGTGTTTTTTTTTCTTTTTTACATGGAGGCTTGTACAGAAACGAGATTTCATTTTTCATTTCACAAAATACCAACCAAAAAAAAAAAAAAATCTTTAAAGTGGCTTCTGGATTTTTTCTCTTGTGCCATCTTAACAGAAAACAAAGCAAAATTCACAAACGGCAAAGGAGCGTGTGTGTGTGTGTGTGTGTGTGTGTGTGTGTGCGCGTGTGGACGACGTTCAATATTCATCCTGTGTGTCATCAGGGACTTCCGCTTCCTGTGCCAGAGCCTCGTGTTCTCCTTCTCCTCCAGCCTCCTGGATGAACACACACACACACGCACACACCGCAACACATCACACACTGCTGTTCAGAACATTCCTGTGCACTGATACAATATTAACACACACTAGGCTGCAGTCAGACGGTATTCAGAGTTGAGTTTAATGCTCACAGTGAGGAATAAATCCTGTAAAAGTTGGCAACAAGTTATCTGTCGATTTGATTTTCAAGAATCAGACAGTGAACGTTCACAGGAGAGACTGCAGTGGGCTCTGAGCCACCTCGGCCGGGATCGTCATTCACAGGCGTACGGCATTCTTTAAAATATTTGCACCGTTCAAATGTGTTACTGCGGCTAAGAGTCTCATCACCGTACTGAGTAAGAAATCTTCTGTAAACGTCAAACGCTTTCACGCCTTCATTCACCAGAAATTTCAATCACAAATCCTGGTTTGACTTAAACACCCCCAGTTAAAAACTGTACAACTTATTTAGGATTCTCATTGGAAACTTCTGGACTGTTCAATATAAAGACTATATGTCATGCTACATGTCAGTAAAAATAACTGAATTTCATTTCAGGGCAAATGGAATAAATACACAAAATCCGTTTTTTTAGTGTACTATCCCTTTAAAAGTAGATTCTTTTCCCTTTAATGTCACGTCACATTACATTTGACAGGAAATGAACTAAGTTTCCGTGCTCAGTCCTTATTTTCTATCCCTAATTTTTTCAGGGATGAAAGTGAGCACAGGAATCTTCTACTCAAGAAAAATCTGCCGACTAGTGATAGAAGTTAAACTACATGAGGTTGATTTTTAATGATCTGAACAAAGCGGAGCTTGTAAACACCACTTATACACACCAGGCGTGTAACCCAACTCTGAATACCAGGAACTTTCCACATTTCGATACTGACAAAAAAAAAAATGAAAGGATGACAGTAAGAAAGAAAGGAATTGCCACAGAACCGACCTGATCGTCTGTGGAGTACAGCACTTCCATAATTCTTTCCACGAAGGGTCCGTTACCCTCGCCCTGCTCCTGGCACAGCAGCTCCACCTCCCGCAGCTTCCCAAAATAGTAGTCACGCTCCTTCTCCGCTCCCTCCAGCGCCAGCTTTAATGTGTTCATCTAGGTACAGGGACGGAGAACCGAAATGAGGGGACGGGGTTTTTGTGAGAACGTCTGAGATGACAAGCTAATGTTGTAATACATGCAAGTAATACATGCTAGCAAAAAACTAACAAACAAAAAGGAAAGATTTACACCACAGCGATATGGAATTCTGATTGGTCGGTATGAAGATTTATTTTCTATTTTTCAGGGAAGGAGTCTCCAGTGTCAGAGTCTTTACATTTTCTGACATTGTGACACTAATAGGAATAACTTTACTAGTTTTATGATAATCCTGTCATCTTACCATAAATGTAAATATAAATGGACAATATAAATGGACAAAAAGTACATTGTGTTCTTAAGTAGCATAAAAAGAGGAATAAAACACTTTGAAGCATGGTGTTGAAGGTACAACCGTAGTCAAACGCATCTCGGCTGGGCCGCATCACACCACACACTCAAACGATTGATTATTTTCCTATAAAAGCATGCTGCTAATAGATTTAATATGAGCTGTAACTATAATCGTGCCTTGTCAGATTAGCGAATTAAAACAATGTTAGCGCAGACTGCTGTGGTATAAAAGGAACAAAACCCCCAAGGGCCCGGTGTGACAGGAAAATAACCAAGTTTCGTCGATTCGTTTCCTATAACCGCACGCCTCAGAGGGTTTTATTCCAGATAATTAGTGAGTGAATTCAAGCAATTTTATTGATTTATTAAAATGTGACAATATTATGGAGTTATGAGCCAGGGATAGCCGGTGTGAACCTGTTCATTAAGCTGCGCTACTTGAGCCTCCAGCTCCTTCTCGCCCTTGGCCGGGGTCGCCGCTGTCGTTACGGGGCCCTTTTTGGCAGAAGAGGGTCGCGAGGTCGATGTGGACGATTTGGGGGTCGAACTCGCTGATCTAGTAGCCCCTGGGTCACATGGTTGGTAGAAAAGTTAGCAGATGGCACTGTTAGTCTCCACCTCATGAATTATTACATGCAGTCAGTCAATGACAGCAGGCGGGGGTTTCGATTTGAGACCCGGAGGCCCGTTTTTGTTTTTTTCTTCTTTTTTAAAATCGGTTAGTTGGTTAATTAACCATTAAAATCTTACTTGGCGCGAAGACTGACCTGCCGTAGGAGAGCTGGCTGCATGGGGTGACTTTTTAGGCAGGTTGAAGATCTGCTCTCCGGGGTCTGGAGGAGGAATGGCGTCCTGGCCCTGTCGCGCCTCCAGGGGGTCGTAATCCTTACCGTCGTAGTTGGCGTCGAAGAACTTCTTGAACCACTGGATGAAATCCAGGTTGTCCTGAAACCGACCCTTGACGAGCTTCTCCACTGGAATTATCTGCAAGTGAGATGGTTTATTTTTGTTATTATTATTATTATTATTAGGATTATTTACAGCCTCGTCGGACTGTTCCGGCTCCCTCACCTTGTCCACGTTCATCCTCTTGAAGGAGGCTTGAAGCAGTTTAAAGTTGTGGATGTACTCGTGCTCGAGCTTGGCCTGGAACTTGACCTTCTTAAGACTGATGCAGCCGGGGAACAGCATGTCCATGAACTGGCAGTAAGCAGCGCCTGCAACGCGAGAGAGCGGTTTAGCGCAACAATACTACATCGCGTGAAAAGTATTACAGGCACGTCTAACACTCTGTGTGGAGCGGTTATTGGAAAATAATCAGTGTGTGATGAAGCGGAATTAATGTTGATTATTTTCTGATGAAGAGATCATTACGGTCATGAGATCATTACGACACGAAAACACCATTAAGGTGTAGGAAAGAGGAGATAGTTAAAACATGAGAATGAGATACTATATGATAGAAATGATATCATTAACGAATAGAACTGAGATAGTTAAAGTCTTGGATCGAGACCACGACAGCACAGTAACAAGATGGTTAAAGCATGGGAATGAGAGACATAGTAAGTGTATGAGAATGAGATAGTATAGGAAGGGACAGGAACAAGTTAGTTAGAGCACAAGAATGAGATAATAAAAGGCATAGGAATGAGATTGTTAAACCATGTTAATAGAAACAACATGTTAATATCTGGGAAATATATAATTTAGGGATAGGAACGAGATAGTTGAACCCTGAGAACGAGATAGCATGGGAAGGCAAAGGAACAAGACAGTTACAGCACAAAAGACATGGAATGAAATATCATAGTGAATTTCTGGGGACAGGATCTTTACAGTACAGGAACAAGATGGTTAAAGCATTGGAATGAGAGTGATAGTAAGCAGACGAGATAGTTGAAGCCTGGGAATGAGATAGCATAGGAAGTCAGATAGTTACAGCACAATAATGAGGTAATAAAGGCAAAGGGATGAGATTGTCGAAGCACAAAAACAAGACAGTTAACATCTGGGAACGATATCATTAAAAGAAAAGAGAAACGGGAAAACCACAGGAATGAGATAACTAAGGCATAGAAACGGAAAAGTTGCAGCATAAGAAAGTGATAATTAAGGTAATAAAGGTGATAATTAAGGTGTAGGAATGTTAAAGTACAAAAACAAAAAAAATACAACACAGGTGTGAGATAATTAAGCCACAGAAATGGAATAGTTAACATGTGGAAAAGAGATATTTAAGGCAAAGAACAGAAATAGTTGAAGCTTTGGAATGAGATACCATTGGAGGGCTTAGAACCAAACTAGTTATGACAGAGGAATGAGGGAGTTACAACACAAAGATGAGATAATCAAAGTATAGAAACAAGAACGATATCGTTAAGGGATAAGAATGAGTTCTGGCCCAACTGTTTTATTCCTCATACACCACAGCAATTTGACTCAAGTCTGAAGTAATGAGAAGTGATATTTCCATAAATGTAAAAGAGAGAGAGAGAGAGAGAGAGAGATCTCTTTTGCTTACTGCACACAAACTAGATTAAACATACGGACGTCACAGAGTCAAAAACGTAAACACGATTTGCTGCATGATAACTGTTTATCCGTTTGTCCATTTTGTTTAGTCGTTAATAACACACTTAACAAACCTTCCATATGTTCTCATATTATGACTGCTAGGTTTCCTCATAACACCAAAACATGAGACAGGTCAGCGAGCTGGAGGTACGGTTCAGCTGAGTTTACCTGAAGAGAGCTGCTCCACCTTCGTGTAGTTCAGACTGAGCAGATCATTGACCCAGGCCGTGATGTCATGCCTGCTCATAGTCTCCTGGGTGATTGAGGTAGAATACACGTTGACCGCCATGCCCCAGCTGTGAACAACACACACACACACACACAAACATAAACTTGGATTCAGTACCTCGACTTCAAATGTCTTCTTGATATTTGTAAATCTGCCGAGGCAAAAAATCACGACATCACCTCCTTCCAACCACAACTGTGATGTAGCCGAAACCCAAATCTCGTTTCATCACGTGAGGGAAGCTTCAGGTCTATAAGTGTAATAACTACAATTTTAAATAGACTGAGGACCAAAGAACAAATTGTACTGATCTTAAAAGGTAAAGGAGCAGACCTGGGGGACTCATGGATGTAGAGTATTATGGTGAACTGTTATGTTTAGATGCTGTCGTCCCCACTCTCACTGATCACTTCTATGAAGTGTGTTGACGGTAAAGTGACTGGTGCTTTACATCCCAGTTCCACCTCATGTCTGTGTGTCCTTCTTATACTGTCACGGTTAGTCCTGCCGGTGTCCGTGATTGCACTCTGCACTAAATATACATTCACCTTATCTGTTATGAGACTGTGACCTGACTGTTCTCTCTCTCTCTCTGTACATACGGCACTCCTGAGTTTGTGATCCCGGCTCTTTCTGCCCTCCGGACCTGTCTGGTGCCCTGTTTCCCTTCTTGGAGCCCTGTGTGGTCTGCTTGTAGACTGGGGACGGTTGCATTTGACCATGAAGACGGTCTTGTTCCAAGCCTGATGCAGACAGCTGTTCACTGATGACGTATGACTGCAGTCGCTCAAAAGCTCAGGACTGAAATTCCTGCAAACAGTTTGGTACCTGAGCCTCCAATAAAGTAAACGGACTCTATGTCATACTCAACGCCCAGCCTCCTAACATTCAGTACGACCGCAGATCAATCCCCGTTATATCGATCTGATATTTACTCATATTAGGAGGAGTTCCATGTTGAGTCTGGTTCCTCTCAAGGTTTCTTCCTGATGTCATCTCAGGGAGTTTTTCCTTCCACCGTCTCCCTCGGCTTGATCATCAGGAACAAACCGATAATTTTAAGTTAAATTATTTAACTTACATCAAATAACTCCCATTTTTCAAACTATATACACACACATCCTAGCTCTGTAGTCCAACTAGGGACCGTGGAAGCCAATGGTGACCACTCTATTTATTCCCATTTGTACGACCATGGTAGGACCTCCGGTCAACACTCACACGCTCAATCACACACTACTAGGCAATATGGGGACGCCAATTAGCCTAATCTGCGTGTTTTTGGACTGTGAGAGAAAACCGGAGAACCCAGAGGGAACCCACCAAGCACGGGGAGAACATGCAAACTCCATGCACACAGACTTGACGCGAACCGAACCCAAACCCTAGAGGTGCAAGAAGACAGCGCTAAGGCAGTGTGCTGCCTAATTATACACACACACACACACACACTAGAGCAGGGGTTCTCAAACTTAATATTTAAAGGTCCGGATCTGATTTGTATTCAAGGTCCAGAACGATTGGTGATAAGTAAATGACGTTTATTAAACTTGCTTTAAACTTACAAGTAGCCGACATTCACATGTAAACAGTCTGACACAAAATACATTCAGGCTGAGAGGAAAAAATGCCACTCAGACGCTTAAAACAAGACAAATCTAACTTTTATTTAAGCAACTTAGACTCAAGCGTCACTCAAGATTCAAAACTCATTTCAAGTTAGTGCAAAAGTAATGGCACATGCCTAAACAAACTAAATGAGCAGTGCATTTGTTTTGATGCCTGAATAAACCAATTAAACAAACTGAACTTTAAGGACACTGTAATAACAAAATGATTTTGAAGTAAAAGTTACACAATGCCCTAAGGGACTATTCACAAGTCACGTCTTTAGAAGTGTATAAAACGCCAGCCGCATCTCTTTCTCTATCTTTCCAAAGCGCTGCCGAGCTTGCACACCCGTGGCGTCTTCTGTTGCTAAGTAACCACGAGCAGCGTGCTGCATGGCGACGCACAGGGAAAACACACGAGCGCTGTGATGGTATCGCTCTCTATTGTGAGTGCGACTGTCGCTCACCTCCATTTAAAATTGTGCAATTAAACACGCGATAGATGTGACTGAGAAAAGTCCACACCTTGGGGCCGTTCTCATCTCACTCATCATCTATACCACTTAATCCTGGGTGCCAATCCATCTCAGGGCACACACATTCACACACTCATTCACACACTAAGGATAATTTGGGACCGCCAATTAGCCTGATTTTCATGTCTTTGTACTGTGGGTACTTTGTACCATTTTTTTTATTTATTTCAAAGTAGAAAACATACTTTATTTTACAAATTGTTTTATTATATTCCTAATTTGAGCTGTGGAGTCCAGAGTCCAGACTTTGGGAAGCCCTGTACTACAGGTTACCCACAGCTCCGCCCGCGTGCAGATCCTAATGCCTGCGTGCCACTTTTGCCTGTGAATGTCAATGTTTCGACAGCCCTCATTTCTGCCTGATATATGGGTTGCCTACTGTGCCACTCAAACAGCGGCGACAGGCCACACGGAATTATATACATAAAGAATAAAGTGCTGTGAAAAAAGTACTTGCCCCTTCCTGATTTAAATTTTTTTTGCATATTTGTCATACTTAAATGATTTTTGAATGATGATTGAACTCATTAAGAGAAACAAGGTGTCCAACCCTACTTGGCCCAATGTGGAAAAGTCATTGCCCACACTTGCTAAATCATGAATGAACTATGAATTTTGGAAAGCCGAGTTAAATATGACCTGCCACACCTAGGCCTGATTACTGCCAGACAGGTTGAACCAAGAAATCACATAAATATAACCTGTCTGACAAAGTCAAGAACACCTAATGATCTCACATCATGCCACGATCTAAAGAAACAGATGAGAAATAAAGTAATTGACATGTATCAGTCTGGAAGGAGTTACCGAGTCATTTCGAACAGCTTTTTCTCCCTAAATAAATGAAATCATCATTTTGTATTTACTCAGGTTATCCTTTGAATAATATTACAATTTGTTTGATGATCTGAATCATCAGTATGTGTGTGTGTGTGTGTATATACACAGCTGCTTTGCAACAATGACCTTTGTTAAAAGCTCTATATAAATAAGAGAAATTGAATTAATACAGAAATACATCAATGCTTTTACTCTAATTTAAGCTAGTTTTTGAATGTACTCATACTGTATGTGAAAAAAGTAAGTCTGTGGGTCCTGATTTTCTAACCACCAATTTTATGTTTTATATATAAATTCCACAAAGAAAATTTCTTCAAAAGTTATAAACATCTACATGTAGACAAAAAAAGCATATCTGTCTACGCTGTATTGCGGAGAGTGTAATGTCCGTATACGTAAAATCCCTGACTTCTACCTTACATTGGTCCAATTTAAGTATTTAATTAAGTAATTTACTTACTTTTCGATTTTACAACAACTGGAAAATAGTACGAATTTTGAAGAAACCATGCCGCAATTTTTTATATATTCCCGGGATAACAATACGCTTTAGATGAGTATATTTTTGGATCTAATAATAATAATAATAATAATTTTTAAAAAGCTAAGATGTCTTCTAGGGTTAGACTATTAAAGTAGACTAGTGTATTATTAAAAATGTGTGCACAGCACGTGACCTTTTTCTCAGGGAAAAAAGAAGAAATGAAATGTGTCTCACTTTTCCAGTTTCATTTTTTTTTTCAAGTCTCTGGTATTTTAAATTAAAAATAAAAATAATGATTATAGTAATGAAGCTCTGGAAAATACTTCACGAAAGTGATATTTAATTATGTTTATAAGGGTTAACCATCAGAAAACAAATGTATATTCAGCAATAGGATGCCTTTAATCTTTAAACGAAACTGATTGTGTTATATATGTGTAATAAACGTCTGAGGAGAAAAGAATGAATCAAATTTCTGTCAGGTTTAAAGGAAATGCTTCGTGTTTTTAAAAAAATGTTTTAATGCCTTTTTTTTTTTTTACTCATTGCGCAACAGTTAAGTGTTAATTCAATCTAAAAGTTAATTATAAACCTGCACGAAAATCATTAAAGCTCAGTTTAGGTTAGTCTCTTTTGCAAATCAGTACCACTACCCGTTTTCGACAAACCCCGCCTCCTAACCTGGGATTTGCTACAAAGCCGCACAGCGACGGCTCGACCAATCAAAAGAGAGGAAGCCGCATAGGAGCGGCCAATCATATCTCAAGAAGCGGGAAGTCTCGGAATACAGGTGGGAAGTTGAGCAAAATGGGAATACGTCTATAAAAATGGAATTATATGAACATGAATAACGTGTTAGGTATAAATAAATATTGGATTTTTAAAAAACTTAGATTACCCTGAGTCATTTAAAAAAATATATATACTAATTTGTCATTAGTGTCTCTCTGTCACACACACACACACACAAGAGACACACTCGGGCCTCTCCGTGTCCTGTTTTAACACCACATGACACATTTTTGGACATTTTTCACATCTTCCACAGATTTAAACGCGTCCTGTAAAAGGTGCATAATGACACCCTGAGCAGGGAATATTCGAGCAAATTCCAAACGCAGCGTCGTGGATAAAGAGGAACCGACAATGCGCGCGCGTTTGCCGTTGAGCCGCAGTGGTACTTATTTTATTTTAATTTCAAAATAACGGCTTTAACGGTCGCTGTTGTTGTTGTCTGTGTTTGCGTGTTTACCTGTACGCGCGCTCTCCCCGCACTGTGTTCTTTCTGTAAGGGATGATGTTGGTTCCATTGTCCTGAATGATGTCGTTATTATTCTCTCCGTTCGGGGACAGTGCTTGAGTGGGACCTGGCATTTGGGTCTGGGACAAAACAAATCTAGAACCGTTCTCGGGAAAAAAAAACTAACAGAGTAAAAATAATAATAAAAACAAGAACAGCGGGGAATAATAATTATTTTTTGCTTGTTTCTAAGGCGGGTCTCGCGCTCAGCTCGGCTGTGACGTCACCCCTAGCGACACCCCACGTGACTATGCATGTCGTGATTTCGTTTAATCGCGAGGATGAACCAAAAACAAATCATCTTTAAGGAGCAGTAAGAACGTATGTCAAATTATATAAAAGTTATATTTATATTATATTCGGAATTTTTTTCTGTATTCACGTTGTGGTAATAATTTTTCTAAAAAAAAAAAAATAAATAGAGAATGTTTTCTGACTGCAGTGCCCATTCAAAGCAATACTCCATCCAGCCGCTAGAGGGTGCGAAGTTAACCATTTTTAAAATTATGGCTCGTTTTGATGTGTTTTATTCCTCTTACACCATAAAGCTTGCTGTAGGACCTAGTATTGGTCTGCTAAAAGCGTACAAGTTTATAAGTTTACTTTTTTATATAAAGAAAAAACATATATGTTGTTTGAAATTCAGCTGCTCCCTTTGCAGCCACAGTGGGCCACCTGACCTACACACAGCTATGGCACAGGACTTCCCGCTGGAGGGATGCCCTTACTGACGCAACCCTCCCGATTTTATCTCGGCTTCATCTCGGCACGGCTGTGGCTGTGGTCTGGTCATTGGGTGGAAATTAAACCTGGGCCTTCCGCATGCCAGGTGAGAAAACTACCACTGAGCCACCAATGCCACCTGCTTAAATCCTATATACACACACACATACAGTGGTACCTCGGCATACGAACACCCCCGCCTCACAAATTTTCCCCTTAAGAGCCGAAATTTGCCTCACCAGTGGACAAACGAACAAACCGAGCTGAACCAAATGCCGGCTAAGTTGCACGTATGTCTGGGAGACATTCAAAAAAATGTTTGCATCAGTGGAAAGCCAAGCGTAGAGTTTTAACTTATTTTTTGTGGAATTTTATTTTTTTGCATTTTGTACAAGATATAGTGAAGACAGCACCATGGGTCCCAAGAATGTCATCAACGACGGTAGCAAGAAGAAAAGGGTGCCGCTTTCAGTTTGGTTTTAAAAGCAAGTTGAACCAAGAACCCTCATTTACATGTCTTTTCAAAAAAAATGTGATCGTTTTTGTACGCAAAAATGAATTGGAAATGTTGGAAATTGGTAATATCTTTGGGTGGCTGGAATGGATTATCTGCATTTATATCATTTATAAATGAAACAATGCAAGAACTCGCCTCCGGGATGGATTCAATTCATGTGCGAGGTACTACTGTACAGAAATTCTGTTTGTGGCTTTGTGTCTTAGCGCAGGTGGTTCAGTCACAGGCGTGTCACAGGCGTTCCTCACTGAATGTAACAGTGGCAAAAACAGGTACGTCAGGACGAGCGCATAGCTGCTGAAACCCCGGAGCGGACTGTCATGCATACAACAGGCATATAGTAAGGGCTGCTGGGGCATTGGAGCAGCGCGAGGAGCGACAGCGAGTTGACCACACACTCCATTCACAGGTTACGACAGCTCGCGGACATCAGGATCAGCACGCGGAGCCGTGCAGAGCCGCAAGTAACCTCTAGTATGCATACATTATAAAACAGAAATTCTGTTTGGCCTGCTGCCGGTGTGTGTGTGTCACAGGCGTCCCTCAATGAATTTAATAGTAGGCAACATTATCATCAACTTTTGTGTCATACTGAGAGATAATATATCTTCATTTGATTACCAGATGATCATTAGGTGGATGTTCGCAGGCAGAGTAACCTCTAGGAGTTACGTATAAAAGCCACACCACATTTTCCCCCGAAGAATATAGTGATGTATAAGGAAATATAAAAGGCTGTTTGTTGTTTAGTTTTTTTAATCTTGGTGCTGGGGCTCACGTGAACCGGACCGTGAGATCCACATCAGGTGAAGGAACTCATAAGTAAAGTGACTGCTTCAATGCATCATGTTCATTCCTGTTTTAAGATCGGAGAATGCCTTAATGATAAGGTAAATAAAGCCAGACAGGAGAACCGTAATGCATCTGAAACGTTCTGTTTTTCACCGCATCAGTGGGTGAGCGCTGAACAGCATAGGGATGAACCATCTTGTGATTCGGATCATCTCCTTCAAATGTATCTCGTATGGCCCAAAGTATCTGGACACCTGCTTATTAGACTCGTATGCAGTTCTTTCCCAAACCAGTCGTTACAAATTTGGAAGCCTACAATTGTGTATAGAATGTCTTTCTTTGGTGTAGTGTCACTATTTTGTTTTACTGGAATGACATTAGAATGACTAATGTCCACGAAGCCAGCTCCATGAAGAGACGGCGTGTTCGGCACAGAGCTCCGACTGAACAACATTTGGGATGAACTGGAACTGGAGAGATCCCACAAATCCGCACAGCTATGCTACAAAATCTAGTGGAAAGTCCTCCCAGAAGAATGGAGGTCTATTGTCTGTTTATTTCATATTTTACTTTATTTACATGTCATTTCTAAATGTTTTGGTTGGTTTTATATGCAAAAATATGATTGTAGTGTTGGAAATTTGGAATATTGGTAATATTTTTGGGTGGCTGGAACGGATTATCTGCATTTACATTATTTCCTATGGGACAATGCATTTCCTATTGAGACAATTTCGTCTTAAAAGAACTCGCCTGTGGAACTGATTAAATTCGTATGCAGAAGTTCAGCTGTAGGAGTGTAACTGGTCGAGTGTCCACATACTTTTGGCCATATAGCGTAGGCCCAGAGTGCAGTCCTGAAGCATTTTAGTTCTCTACACTACAGCGGTCTGAACACATTGTTCTTATTATCTGTTTATAGTTTCACCTTTTTGACTAAACCTTTTCTGTCCTCACTCTGACTCGATTTTTGCATGATGCCATTTTCAATTAATTTAAGTAGCACTAATGTTTGTTGTCAGGTTTGTCTCAAGCAGCTACATTTAATACAGGATTCAAAGTATTAAAACCTACTTAAAGTATCTAATAAACATTAAAATACTGTAATGTGTTGATTGTTTAACTGTCACTTTTCATACAAAACTTTTTTTCTTCAGCTCCAGACGCTACACATTTAACAGTTGTAGGTTTACAATAAATAATGTGAAATGTGAACTGATTTGAAATGAAAACCAGGCACGTAAAACACTCTCCTGAGAGAAAATGTTACAATACAAAGCACTTTTTAAAAATCTGTTGTTTTTTCATTAGTAGCTTTAGATTGTCAAGCATTCCATGTAAAAGTGTTAATTCTTACTATAGAGATTATATAGCATTAGCATGAGTGAATGTGTGTGTGTGATTTACAGCTGC
Source organism: Clariallabes teugelsi (assembly GCA_030014215.1). Classification (NCBI taxonomy): domain Eukaryota; kingdom Metazoa; phylum Chordata; class Actinopteri; order Siluriformes; family Clariidae; genus Clariallabes; species Clariallabes teugelsi. The sequence continues at coordinate 2,525,015 of JAQMYG010000033.1, forward strand.
ACAACTGTTTTAAAAGACTAACTTGCACATCTGACCAATCAGAATCCAGAATTCAACAGCACTGTGGTCCACGGATGTATGTAACACAGTTATTCTATTAGACAGATGCTCGTATCAAGTGTAGTCGCATTAACCTTATGTACGGCGTGGCCTAAAGCCGGTCTAATGTGGAAACTGGAGACGAGCTCGGCTCTAAGTACCGTAATGCTGCTTTTAAGACACCTAATTTACCTCATCAGCAAAATATTAAACCCATACTGGGATGAATAAAATGATATATTTATACGTGAAGTGTAAATCACCTTACAATAGGTAGGCAGCTTATGTCTTTACTTTAACAATTTCTGGATATCCAACACAAATCTTTGAAATCGCATACTTGCATTTTTCCAGAGTAATTCGTTTAGCCAAATGACAAAGATCAATTTAAGTGAATTCACGGCAACAAGAATCTAATGTCTCATTTTTAACCCATGTTTCACTATCCCAAGTAACAGACGACATCAGATAAGGTATTAATGGAGAATTACACTTTCTGAATGCAGTATACAGTAAATATTCTCCAATAAATTATCTTATTCTGGAACCTTCTATACCCGACCTGTGCAGTTGTAATACATTGACCTCTTTCATTCCAAAGCAGAGATTTTATTCAAAATATCTATTAAAACACAACAGATTCCCAGCCAGGCTCGATTCCCGCCTCGGGTCTGTGTGCATGGAGTTTGCATGTTCTCCCCGTGCTTGGTAGGTTTCCTCCGGGTACTCTGGTTTCCTCCCACA
>JAQMYG010000033.1:2543051-2579047 GCA_030014215.1 Clariallabes teugelsi
TTTTTTTTTTTTTTTTTTTTTTTTTTTAAGTAACCCAGAGACTACTTACCATCCCATTGGAATTATTTATTCCATTCATGCTAATTTTTGTTACAAATCTAACAGTCGGTGGTGCTTCGGGATATTTTTGGCCGCACTCCACTTTCAGGCTGTATATCCTGTTTTCATAATTAGTCTGCAAGACAAAGAAACACACTGAGCAGAAGTGTGCAGGAGCGACATACGTTATATAACAGCTCGAAATAAACCAGTTACTACACGATGCAATCGAAATCTACTGCATTTCAGAATTTTAAAGTTTTTATTCTTCGTTCATCGTTTCACCACCAGGCAGGAATGAGCTCGACTGTTGCCATGGTAACTGTAACCAGTGATGGTTTAAAGGGGGGAAAAAAACTGTTCAAAAGAAATTCATTCATTTTAATTATATATTTCAGACATTTAAACCTTTCCCATTATCATCATAGTTGTTGCTGTGAAGAAAAATAAGATTTTTTTTTTTTTTTTTTTAAAGATGGCAGAACCTACACAAGGACACAGATATTACAGAGAGTCTTATAAAGAATTAAAGAAAATAACAAAGTAATACAAGTGTGTATAAACATGCAGTTAAAAGTTTCAAAGTTTCAGAAACCATTAGCAAAACCGAACAAAAGAAATCCCTGACTGCCGCAGGTGCCGATAAAGCTAGAAGGAAATTCACAGCAAGCGGCAAGACAAAAGAAAATCACACCACTTAAAGAAAGAAAAAAAGTAAAAATGTTCATATGGCAACAAAACACTGAAGCAAAACTCCAGTGTAGCGTTATTTCAAAATCAGCAGCTACCGCATGTTTTGTTAACCCATCAAACACACTAGCCCCGCCCACTTTTTTCCCAATAGGCTCACATGAGCATGTTTTTTCACCCCAAAAAAATCCACCAAACAAATTTCACCCACTTACTGTAACCCGTAAGCAGTGGCTAAGCCAGCCACGCCCAAACATCCAAAGCATATCTCAGCCTGACTGGGAATATGAAAATCACCTGCAGCCCACTGGACAATTTAATCACACACGTGACAAGAGGGGATGAAACATTTCAAGTCCCATTGTCTTGTTTTGTTGGTTTTGAATACTCCTTAAAACAGTTATTTAAATTTATTACTACATATTTAATTTTTAAAAAATTATATATATTTGTTATATATGATTAAAGTAATTACATATTTCATAATACATCATTTAAAATTTTTATTTGAAGTTAAATGAATTATTTAGTGCAAAAACCCACCTGCACTACCTGCACAGCCCACATGTTGAGAAACACTGATCTAAAGCTACCTGACTCAAGCGCCAAGTTTTCCACATCGTGTGCCGTTTCATGTAAAAAAAAAAAATATCAGAAATAAACGTTGCATCGTGCTGTAAATTGCTACACCTATGATTCTCTAAGCAGAATAATATATTAAAGATTATTATACCGTACTCCTAGTTAAATCAGAGTGTGGGTATAATATTCTGAGAGCTGTAAGAAGTTCAGTGGCATGGCTTGGTGCTGGAAAATTGTTTGTTTCGAATAACTCGATTTGTCCAGTTCTGGGTAAAATTTTTAACTACTGAGGGCAACAACAACATCTGGAACAATTTGTAAGCACTTTAAATAAAACCAAGAACGCACGAAAGGGAATAAATCTTTAAACAGGTGTAGAGGCATACTCGCGCAGGTCCGATGATCATTCCCGTCCACCGTGTTAAGGTCATGTCCTCGTCGTCCTCCAGACCCCAGCTCACCGTGCCATCGCCGACCCCTTTCTGACCTTCTTCCAGCTCCTCCAACAAACGAAAATTGCGTGGGACTTTAACTCCTGTGCACAAACCAAAAACAGTGAAAAATAAGTCAAAAATAAAACATGACAGTTACCAATAGAACAACTACGCAACCGTCATGCTGTTAAAAAAATGTTTTAAAAAAAGGTTAAAATGAAAGCGTTTCATTCCATTTATGCCAGTAAACCAGCTGTTGCTATGGAAACAATGATGCATCAGAACATGTGCTTTGATGGTAAATAAACCTGTAAATCGTAGATGCCAGAAAATAAATCGACACATTTGGACAAATGGCGCTCCTTTCTAACCAGCATGTTTTTGTTTATACTGATAATACCCCGGGGTAAATTTGTGCAGCGGGGGACTTCTTCTTTTGGAACTTCCTTTGGGGCTGATAAATCATCTACATATCTATATTTTATCTGAACAAAAACACTGAATGATTTACATACAGATCAAATCCAACTGGACATTGACCCAGCGAGTCCCACTGTCCCATCAGTGTCTGAATGGTTTTAATAGAAACCATTAGAAATGCCTTTCAGAATAGAAAGCCAAACACTAACACATTCTGAACCGTGTTTTTTTTTTTGTGCGTGTGTTTATCTCATGACACGGCACAGTAATTTTTAATTTTTTTTTGTTAAAGCTGGTTACAATGGTGGAAATCATAACGACTTATAAAACCTCACAAATCAGTCACCTATAAACATCAACTTGGACCCAATGCGAAAATTGTTTGATAGACAAAACTATTATTTCATGAAATTTACTTGGAAAAAAAAAAAAGACTTAATTACTATCATGATTTCCTATGGATTTCCTTTTTTAAAAATTTTTTTTTACTATGTTTCTTGTTTTCTGACCTTTTGTTTATAACTTTACATTTTGTCTTTTCCTGTGTTTCTTTTAAATCTACACTAACATTCATTTAAAAAAAATAATCTAAATACACTGCAAAATTTACGTTGAAAGCAAAAGAAAAACTATTTTAAACGATATTTTAAATACTATATGAAATGACTAAGAAATGCAAACCATAAAATATATATATTTACATTATAACTATTAAGTTACAAAATCAACTGTAAATAAATATCTATGTACTACAAACCATTCCAATAAAAAGATTGCCATTTACAGTTAAGAAATTATGTTTCACTATTTTAGTTATTTTTACCTTTTATTTCTTCCATGTGACTAAGCTATACATTACAGGTTTATAAGCAACATTGAGTTCTCATTATCATAAAAATCTTATTATTTAAGTACAGTTTTAAGTACGTTTTTAGCTACCTATTTTATTTACTTAGCTATTCATTTTTGTTCATTGATTTACCATCAACTTCGTATTCTTAAGTTGACATTTCAAGTTATCATATCCATCAAATATAATTAAAAACATTAAAAAATAACAATTTAATTTCAATTTTAACAATAATAAAATGAAGACTCCACTGTCAAATGAGCTGAAGCAACCAGTGGCACAGTGTCGCCAATGCGGCACTGAGTTTATCAGATAAAGCGTTTAGGTATGTTGCAAAATTTGGTTCAGTAATTTGCATTTGTAACCTTCCAGATGACTTAAATTATGCATAATCACACTGCCTGGCCAAATAAAAAAGCAAGTCACACACTAAGATTTCACCCAATCACCTTTAGCTTTGATTACAATTTGATTATGACACAGGCTGTGGTGTCCAGTCCATTTGTGTAAATGATTCCTCATGCACCCAGAGCCACTATTTCACACTCCCGAGTCCTGGAACATGGCCGTCCCTCAGGGATGAAAAACTCCATAGATGTGATATAACCTGGTGATTCAGTACATTCAGGCGTCAGCTGACTTAATTTTATTTCCACATAACGTTGCTGAGTCTAGACCTGAGCAATTGATCAACCACAGATCATAACACTGTCTCCAGAGGCTTGTACAGTGGACACTATGCATGATGGGAGCATCGCTTCATGCACTTCCCTTCTTACCCTGACACGCCCATCACTCTGGAATAGGGTCAGTCTGGGGTCATCAGGTCACATGATCTTTTTCCATCACTCCCAAGTCCAATCTTTATGCTTTCTAGCTCATTAACAAGTGTTTTTTTTTTTTTTTTTTTTTTAAGAGCTGTTTAGTCTCAATCCTGAGAGTTCTCGTCACTTTCATTATTACACATAGCTGTGATTTTTACTGCTGCAAAAATGAGTTTGAGATTTTACCAGGCAACTTCCCCATCTCTGTTCAGATGACAGTTCAGCACTATCCTTACAGATTATTAACCCACCTCCAGTCATTACAAATCTTCTTAGTAATTCTCTTTGCTTGATGCGGCCTAATAAATTGAGCCCATCTGAAATGGTGCCCTTTTTTGGACAGGCAGAGTGAGTGAGTGTGTGTGTGTGTGTGTGTGTGTGTGTGTGGCTGTTAAGGTGCTAAATGAGATGCAGATCACTTCCTTAAATTTCTGCTAACGTCCAGGAACCTGACTCGTTCCACACTGAGAATTAAAATCCATTCAAAACCTATACAATAAAATAAAATAAAATAAAAACATCTTACATAAACAGAAAGGCGTGTGTGTGTGTTTGGGTTTTAAGAATGTTTAATTTATATTCTAAACGCGATATCAGAATAATTCAACGCTGTAGACAGCACGGCTAACACACAGCTCGCACTAGCTAGCATGGAGGACGGATAAATATTTTAAACATCTAACATTTGGTAAATTTATCTACTTTAATTATTTAAACAAAAGAATAAATCTTTGACAGGCACGCACTGCTGACACCAGCTAGCCTGGCTAACTAGCACACACACGCTAGCATGCTAGCCCAGGCTAAGTGTAACCCGCCCTGTATTTTTATTTTGCTAATCCGTTAGCTAACCACTGTACCCATGAGTCTTCCTGTCACTAATTCGATTCCTACACACGCGTGTCAAATCGATCATATTATATTTTATTATCATTTATTTTCCGTTAATTCGTGATAAATAATTTTAACCGACTGAAGTGACTGAGCTAAAATTAGCGCACGCGCCCAGGCTCCACTCAGGACTACATAAACACAACGCCAAACCCCCCCGCGCGCGCGCGCGCGACGTAGATCCAACAACACGTTTATATTTGTTTATATTTATTTGTTCGGTTGATTAAAAACACAGGGCTTCCTGCTGGGATCGTTATCAAAAAAGCGGATCGAAGCGTTTATTCTTGGTTTTGCACACATCGGGAAGACAAACCTGAGGAGGCCGCCATCTTCTCCAGCCGAATCCAGAAGCGCACGGCGGCGTCACGTCAGGTCACGTGGCAACCTACGTCACCGCCACTGCATTAAACTCAGTGCGGCGCGTGACTATAAATGACCATTTTATAACTGGGAATGTTTACATATTTATTTATTTATTTAGAGTTCACTTTATAACAATACTTAATACAAAATTATTAATTTTAACAGTACATTACAATTTTTTAAAACTGGAAATGTTAAGAAAAAAAATTTCCCTACATTTTATTTATTTATTTACTTATTTATTTATTGAGTTCATTTTATAATCTAATAGTTAATGCTAAAAATATTTTGTTATTGTATGCCTTTGGCTATTTTACTATTAATAATAATAATAATAATAATAATAATATAATTATATTAAAAGAATTATAATAATAAAAGAAATTTACTTGAAATGTTTAACACAGAATTTATTTATTTGTTTGTTAATTATAACTTAATACTTAATATTTACATTCATTTTTAGGGAGACTAAACACCTTTGTTGTATAAAATGCTCCCTGCGTTGACCTTTCCTACAGTCGCCACTAGATGGCAGTGTGCGCTCAGTGTTGTACACAGTGTCTCACAGTAGGTCCATGATCCTTTACACAACCATCACACAACACCATGCTGTACACACTTACTCACACAGGCACAAAGGCAGCACAGCTTTAGATTCTGTGAGTTCAGGTGAAGAAAACTGGAGAATCTGGTCGAAACCCATGCAGAAACAGGGAGAACATGTGAAGCTCCGGATCGAACCCTGCACTCCGGTACTGTCAGACATTGACCCTACACGCTCTGGCTGCTCTAATTATCTTTAATTTCTGACTTCTGAATGGTTTTGTTCCTAGATGATAGAACCTTCCTGTCCTTTGTAGTGCACATAAATAGGGAGCAGGGAGATATTTGGGATTGAGCACAGTCTCTGTGACCTTGCCAAAAGGAAGTGGCAGCAGTGCCTCATGTCCTCCCTTTGTGCCGGCGCTGACCATAATTCACACGATATTACCGACATTCACTTGTTTGTTTTGGAATGAGGAACCCTTACTGTTTTTTGTTTGTTTGTTTTGAATACTGCTTCTTAAAACAACAACAGATCAGAAAAGTTATAGATGTAAAAAAAAATCTTTTTAAAAAAAAGTCTTCAACAGAACACTAGAACATTTAACTATCAAATAACCCCACAAATAAACCGCTTTTCTTCTCCTTGTGCAGTTTTCCTAGTTTACTCAAATCATTATACCGATAAAGGAGTCTAGAACATTTAGAACCTTTAACCATTCCAAACTCCTCTAAAGAACCATCTTCTCTTTAGTTAGGGCTCTCCTGATCCAACCGTTCACTTAATAATTAACGTGTCTTAATCACTGATGGAATTAAAGAACTCTTTGGAGTTCTAGATTTAACACTTTTCAAAGAAACGTAGAACTCTAGAGTGCCCAACTCTTCCAAACAAGAATTATTTGATAAAGTTTCTAACCAAAGAACCATTTAACCTTCCAGTTCTCCTGTAGTTTAATCATCTCAAAATAAAAGGGGTAATTTTCAGGTTAATGACTTTAATATGTCGAAAAATGTTTTAAAGGTTCTAGAACGTTTCTAAATTTCTATTAACCCAAAATACATTTTATGTATTAATGTTTCTAACCAAAGAACAAATCAGGCAGCTAGGGGCAAAAAAAAAGAAATTTTCAAGATCCACTTTTTATGGGAGAACATGTTTAAGTAGAACCCTAAACCACCCAGAACCTCGTGGAAGAACCCAATGTTATGAGTCCGGCCTTCTGTATCCAGGTTCTCCTGACGCAGCGGGAGTCCAGAGTCCAGGTTCTTTATGGTTCTACATGCTGACAAGTTTTCCAAAATTCGTCCTGCCCTGATGGGAGAGAACCCCAGAGCGTAATCCGAAGGGGGAGCCTGTGAGGTGGCGGGGGGGGGGGGGGGGGGGATTAAACATGAACCCTCGGGGGTGAGGAGCAGGAGAGCTAAGCTGTGTGTAGGGCTTTGCATGGCGAGGTGTTTGTTCAGGGGAGGAGGGAGAAGGGGCAGACTCAGTGGCTCTGCTGCTCACACACACACACACACACACACACACACATTATACACCACTCGGGATGTTTTTAATTAGCGCCCAGTCAAAAAAAGAGGAGCCACACACAAGCGCACGCCCCGGCCTAGCTACGTGTGTGTGCGAGCATGTGCATGCCTCTGTGTGTATGTGTGTATGTATGTATGTGTGTCTGTGTGTGTGTGTGTGTGTGTGTGAATAAAGGTGCACATTAAAAATATTGGTTCTGTTTTTCAAGAAGTGGAAACATGAGCTCTCACATTTCTCATCAGGGAGAGAGAGAGAGAGAGAGAGAGAGAAGCGGACAGACAGATAGACATTCACAGATATATTGAGGGACAGTGAGTGAGTAACAGGTAAAGACAAAAAAGGAGTGGGCTGACTGATGGATGGACTGATAGACGACCAAACAGGCAGACAGACAGATAGGTAGACAAACAACAATAAAGTGCAAAGAGACAGACAGTCAAAGAGACAGACAGAAGGAGAGGGAGCTAGACAGAGAGAGAGAGAGAGAGAGAGAGAGAGACAAAGACAGAGAGAAAGTTAGACAGGGAGACAGACAGATAGAGGAACAGAGAGAGAGAGGCAGACAGACAGAGAGACAAACAAAGATTCAGACAAAGAGAGAGAGACAGACAGACAGACAGAGAAACAGACAGAAAGACAGATAGAGGAGAGCGAGACAGACAAAGAAAAACAGAGAGACAAACAGACAGAGAGAGAGAGATAGACAGACATACAAAGAGAAACAGACAGACAGACGGTGGGGCGTCCTAACGCTGTAGCTGGACATGGGTATAGCAAGTCTGGGAGGAAGCAATGCTGAGAAAGCAGAATCGGGCCGCACTGATGAGCTCACACCACTGCTATGCTCTTCCAAGGCCACAGGAGCCATGGAAACATCCTCTCTCCCTCTCTCACTCTCTCTCTCTCTCTCTTTGCCTCTCTCTGTCTCTGTCTCTCTCTCTCTCTCCTAATGTGGATCTGCCATGAGAGCTCTTTAAACGAGCTCCAGTAATTTCACGATTCATTGACGAGCACACATTAGCAGGGGTCCGAGCCCCGCGCCTCACCTCCAGTGCCTCGTTCCGTCCACGAGGGAGAGCTCGGCTATGAAACGCCGTTACAGTGTTTAGTACCGAATTCTGGATTCTGATTGGTCGAAAGGGGTTGATTAGTTTTCCTGTTAGAGCACAACATGGAGTGATTTACTTCGTCCTCACGGGGTGCAGTCCTGGACGCCCGGCTCCGTGCGGCTGTGTTTCATTTCACACTCCAGTTGTGTTTTGGCTGCGGAGGCAGTGTCCGGGCGGGGCAGGTTGACAGGTTCACCTTGCCCGGCGCTCGGCTGCCTCCTCTTTCCTTCCCTGTATTGTCCTGCATCCTGTAGACCCTGGCCACCTTCACCATGACCAATGCCACCATGTCCACCGAGGGACAATTTTATTCATAATTTCAGCGAATGTGACTGAACATGGGTTGAAGAGATGTACAGGAGTAAAGCCTGATTCAGTCACATCGGCCATCTTGGAATCGAAAAAAATGACATGATCTTATAATAAAAAAATTGTAAAATCAGAACGGCTTTTGCCTAAACACTGACGCCGGGAGTTATTATAGCTGGCGCCGCAAGGCATGCTGGGATCCCGTTCAACTTTATTTAAATACGCTGCACAAGACGCCAAAACCATTGTCTCATGTATGTGGACCTGATCTCCTCCAGCCCCTCTCTCTCTCTCTCTCTCTCTCTCTCTCTCTCTCAATGCATCATTTCCATGTGGTTGATTTTTCACATTCTCTCATATTCTATTAGCACGTCGTCACGTGGTTTTCCTTCGGTTCACGTGCAACATACAGTACAACGACATATTACTTCTGACATTTTAATCACTTAAAAGTTATTCTCGCTCTTTTTTTTTTTTGCATAAACCATGATCTCTCCTCGCCTCTTTAGCCCGAAATCCGTTTTTACGGGGCGTCACAAAAAAACGAGATCGTTTCCTCACAGATTTCATAATCGTTGATCAAAACCAGAAGAGGTCTCGCTGTGAAAGCAAACCAGCGAAATTTCCTCCTATTACCTCCAGAGCGTGTGAGCGCTCAGGGTACGCGAACTTCTGCAGCTCTGACATGAAATGTATCCCTGATAATGCAAACACTAAGGACCAGAGCAGCTTGAAATAACTCCCTCATGCTAGATGTGGAAAAGATTAAGGTTCTGTGTATGTGTTTTTTTTTTTTTTTTTTGGAAATGGAGTGGGAGGGCGGGGGGGTCGGTGTTTGCGTGCGTTAGAGGAGGTTGTCGGTCAGCGAAGGCTTAGGCCGACGCCGGTGGGAGGGAAAAAGCTCGATGGTGTGTGTGTGTGTGAGAGAGAGAGAGTGTGTAAGTGAAGTCTGGCTCCTTTTTTTTTTTTTTTTTTTTTGCGAAAAAGAACTCATAAAAGTCACATTTGTTGGTGATACATTGGGAAGTGGAGGCAACTTTGGCACATGTGTCTGTGGTGCTAAATTAACTGTTAACACAAATAATCAAAGTGCAGGCCCCATTGAGCACTGGCGCCAGTCAAATGAGCAGCCGAGGGAGGAGGGAGAGAAGGAGCGAGGGAGGGAGTCATGGAAGGAGGCAGCGCGGCACGGGCCCTCGGGCTGAGGGGCGAGAGAGAGAGAAAATGCTCAGCGCCTGCTCAGGGGTCGGAATAACGAGGAGCTGATTCGGGATCAGTGTCCGTTTAATTGCGTCCTGATGAGCAGGTGGAGGTCCCTGTCTGGACGAGGGGACTTTCACAGGATGCGAGTGCTTACAAAAACAGGGCCCTCCACCCCCGTGGACAGAGGAAAAACTCGCCACGCTCCTGCTTTCCAGCTATTGTGCTCGGTGAGGCGCTTTCTCGATTTAGACCTGCGCTTTGTAGCCGCGAGCGTCCGGCGGCCACCGGACGTGGCACTGGACACGGAAAGGCCTCGTGCTAATCACTCAGCTCTAATAGTGAGATAATAGTGCAGCAGTGGTGCAGGTGGAGCTGCTGTTGTACACGGCCGAGGGGGGGGGAAATGTTGCTGGAGCTCTCTTTGATCGAGGGGGATTCTTATCTCGATCCCGATGCTGCTGCATTGTGTTGTGTTTTACTGTATGTTTAAGACATTTGCAGTGTAATAGAAAGCACCAGGATGGTCAGAATGATCGTTTAAAATGCCAAGAAATGCAGAGATCAGTGAACTGAACCACTCTCAATTTTAACACACAGCAATTTGTTCTCAGCAGTGGCAGATTAATCCCTTTTTCCACCAAAATGAACCAGGTACTAGTTCATGTCTGGTACTAGTGCCGGTTCAGGGTCGGTTCAATAGCGGACCTCTTAAGGACTATCTTTGATTTTCCAGAAGCTAGAGAGTCACAACATTATGTCACCCCATACGTCCATGTGTGTCTGTACTTTCCCAACAATTCTAGCGGCAATGCTAGCGGCAATGCTAACGGCAATAAACAAATGTTACAGTAGCAGCAAGCACAACAAAGAAAATGGCGAACTTCAACATGGCCTTGGTAAGCAGTTCTCCTCGCTTTATCATTATTAGGAAGCTTCCCTTCTACGTATAAAGTCCATTTTTTAAAGACGACGGTCACAAACTTTTAGCTGACATAAGCAGTTCTTTGTTCTCACCCAGAAAAATGTTAGTGCCACCATGGAACCGGATTTTCTGTCTGAAAACAAAGAACTGGTTCAAAATTGATTAAAAATCGAACTAGCCCCAGAACCGCCTTGGTGGAAAAGGGCTATTAGATGCTGCTGGGGTTTGAACCCATGTCCTTCTCATCTGTAGACCACTAAGCAACCCTAATGCATCCAGATTGCTGGGACTTTCTGTTGGTATCAGACCGGTATCCATATCAATGCACCGTCAACTCATCGCTTCTTTGCATCAGATTTGGAACGAGCATAAATCACAAGAGTGATAAATACAAAATCTTACAGTAACGAGTATGAAACATTTGCTAATTATCTGTTGAAGGTAATGGCCCTTCAGGTGAACCTGAGACGATCCATATCTCATATTAAATATTGATCTCTGAGACGTCCTCATGCTCATGAACGAACCGGCTTGGCACCAGGATCGGCTTTTTCAACAAGCTTTAAATCATTCTGTTATTGAATAAAATAGTATATCAGTGCTCTATAGTGCTGTTGAATTGTTTAACCTGACTAAGCACATCCCAGGTTTGCACTATATTGCAGGATAATTGTTAATACTTTGAAACCTTCTCCAGTCTCAGGGCTTCTTAACATCCATAACAGGGTCTTTGTGGATAGTTTTAATCTTCGACAGTAACCCAGTTTCACCGCAAAGGCCTGGTACTGATTAATTTCCCATAACAGCACGACGCCAATGGTTTTATTCCTCACATATTGTTTTAATAAACGTCGTGGGACTGTGCTTATTATAGCAATGAAACCACATACGAGTGGTAAGGAGACTTTTAAAACAATGCGCTGGGAAAAAAAAAAAAAAAAGCCCTGCAGATTTGTGTGACATCAGTGCGAAAGCAGCTCGGCTTGCCGATGCTCCCCGTTTCCCATGAAGCCCTAGAAAGTAGGCCGCAGTCAGCTCTCGTCTGGCGCCACAGTCATCACGCATGTCAGTCCCTCGGCGAGAGCCAGTGTTTTCCTTAGAGGATGAGCTAAGCTCCTCCTTTAGCCCTAACGATTTATTTTAGGCTCCTCTGTCCAAAAGTGATGCACCCTCCCCCAGTCCAATCCACAACACACACACACACACACACACACACACACACGCACGCACACAAATACCATCTCCCCTCAAATCAGAGTTTACCTTGGCCATGTTGTTTCAGCGCAGACCAATCAGCTCGGGCCGTGTAAGGAATGTCCCTCGAGACTCAGCCCGGCTTCCCAATAGACCCATTTATTCTGAGGACACAAGCTGAACATCTGGTTCCCATTAATGCTTGTACAATAGTTCTCATCCAGGCTAAACACGTCTACACTCCGGGACAAGTGGCTGATCGCTCACAGCAGCATCGTTTCTACGATGTTTCCTACTGTAGCTCTGCAATTCAGTTAAGCACAGTGTTGGTGAATTCCTGACTCTGATTGGTTAAACCGTGGGGTTCTATTAAAAAACGCCTGAACCTGGGACCTTATGTTATATGCTCCGTATAAACGACAAAGGAAAATGGTGGCGTCTTTAGTGTCAATGTTTTCTGTCTTTTGTATGCATCTGTGATGTTTATACTTAAATTCAACAGCTACTCTTTACAAGCATGAAACAGAAAAGCATCTCACTGCATTAAACCCTAAGGTGGATAGACGACAACAAATCATGGCCGACAATCATCTCCATGATTATGCTGCTTCAACCGGGATATTTGTAAATACTAATTCCAACAATCAATTTCTCCACAACTATGAGGGATGTTCTTGTCAAACCAGGACTTGTTATGGAACTTCTGGTGAATAAAGGTGTAAAACCGATTGGGAAGAACCTAAGACTCTTAGCCGCGGTAAATATTAAATATAATGGTGCAAACCTTTTAAAGAAGGGCATACGTCCGTTAATGGCCATCCTGGTCGAGGTGGCTCGGAGCCCACTGCCGTTGTTCTCACAAACATTCAGCACCTGTTGCTTGAAAATTAATGGATAACATCTGTCTGTGGCAACTGTATCATTCACATACACAATCATTACCCAGCACCACTTGCACATTACAGGAACTCAGCTGGGAGTTATTCTCCCACGTCCCCCATACACTCCTGAACCATTTCCAAGTGTTTGGGCCATTAAAGGAATTCCTGGGAGGCCAGCGTTTCAGACAGTCTGATCATGACTCCAGCGTAAATGTTCTACCTTGATGGTGATTATATAAAGAAATAAAGGCAGTCTTTACTCTCAGAACTGTGTTCTGTTATCCTGCACAATCAAAAGTCACACTTTTACGTCCACATAAAAAAGTATTATCACAAACGATACTTGTACTAGACTGTTTCTGGAGCCTTACCGTGTTCATAGTGTTAGCATGGGTGGTGTTTAAGTTTATGACAGCAGCAGACACACAGTCAAAACTGGCAAAGACTCGTTTTGGCCAGCTTTCCCTTCGCCGATAAAAGGTCGCCCCCACAGCTTTTTCATTTTAAATAGTTGATGATGTTGCATAGAAAAATTTAAATAACCTGGAATTAACAGTGCAGCCTGGGAAAACAGCCAGCCGCGCTGTGGCTGTCTAACTGAATGGCTATAAAAGGAATCATTCAATGTCTGATTTAAATGTTTTACTGTGTGTCTAGAGAATGCGTCATGTTGCGTATACTCTCTCTCTTTCTCTCTCTCTCTCTCTCACTGAATATTAGCAGTATAACAATTAGCAGTTCCCTGTATTCACTGTTATTATGTGTCATAAGTAAGGAATAGGAAATGTATGTCATGCTGCTATGCAGCAGTTACTGTATTCCTCCTGGAATTTGTACACTCAACATGTTGTATTAAGCAAAGCTCTCTATAATGTATTTAAACACTTTATTAAAAAGAAGAAACAAGTCGCCTTGTTCAGAGAGTGGATTTCAAGCTATTACATGGTATCTCTGGGGCTGGATAACAAATTTGCAGATCTTAATGGCATCCAGAATCAGGATACTCAAGATCAAGGGGTCGTTTGCACAGATCCACAATCTCCAGGAGGGCTAAAGGGATCTCCAGGGGATCTAAAGTTTAAAGTAACAGAGGTGGGAAGGAAGAAAGTATTTATGCCTGTTTTTTTTTTTTTTCATGCCTGTTTTTTTTTTTTGGTCCCTGTTGTTTTTTGTCCTGTTCATGTAATACATTTGCTCAGCACAGATAGTAAGAAAAAGTTCAGGCAACTTACATTGCAGGCAAAAGTAGCATGACAGTGATAGCATCATTGGACAATTAATTAATACTTACGTAATCACTTCCCCATGATAGTATTATCATGCTAGGAGACATGCAAGAGATTAGAAATGATGCTGTTGCATAAAGGCTAAACAAAAATGCCTTCGAACAATGGCGTGATTTGTTAGTATGGCTAGTTAGCGTAAGTGTCATGTGATGTGTTTAGCGGTTAGCAAAGGGAAGGTGTTAAACATCACTCAAAGAAACAAACAAATAAAAACCTGTATTTCATGTTATAGTTTTCATGACTGATAAATCTGCGGTGATTAGCAATTAGCAAGGGGTTGGACGCTAAATTCTAAACATATTTTCCCTTACAACAGCTAGTCATGCAGGGAAAAGATTAGCAAAGGCTCTAAATGGGCTCTAAATGTTTAATTAGCAATATCTATTAGTTAGCCAACTCTAAATAAAACTCCAAATAAAAATAATTAATGTAAAAACATTTTACTCAAAATGTAAAATAATAATAAAAGTAATGTTATAACAGTTAGTTGTGGGTGAAGTGATTAGCATTTAGCAGTAGGACAAACTCAAAATGTTACACTTAGCTTCAGACAAATTACAATTTCAATAATAGATTAGCAGTTAGCATAAGACATGACTAATGTAAGATAATAAGCTTTTGGTAATCTTTTCTCATGTTCCTTTGATTCCTTGGTGAAAGAAGAACTAATTTACCTGTAACAAAAATCAATCTTTTTTTTTTTTTTTTTTTTTGCTTTTAGTTTTGTATTTGTCCAATTTAAGACACACAATTTGGTTTAACTTTTACCAGAGAATTCAGTTAATATTTTTAAAATAACCCTTTATCTAAGAGCCAATTGTCCAAAACTTCCCAATCGACCTTGCAACCCCAATCACAATGGAGCACGATATAAAACGCCAATTAGCCCCAATTATCTAAATCGCTTCAATCACTGATGACTCCACTTCTCTGCAATTAGAAAGCGTTAATGGCCGGTCTGACGTGAGCAGTGAGAGTGTTTTATGTGTCACCTGGGAGCGGGGCTGTGGAGACCGGCTCTCAGCGGGGGAGTCTAGGTCGTGCTTGTAAACCTCCTGGAGTCTGTCGGCGCGCAGCCCCGGCACAACAGGGCTGTGTTTCAGAGGAATGTCCCACGGTGAGGGGATGGGGACATGACCGGAAGTCAGAGAAAGGACAGAGGGATGGTCTGGTGGTGGAGGAGGGGGGGGGGGGGGTGCCGGTGTAGGTGGTGGTATAGAAGCTGTTCTGGCTTTCAAAGCACGCTTTGATTTTGTGTGTTTGGGTTGTTCGATGTAACATTCAGAAGAATTAAGAGCTCTGCTGAAGACTTCCACTAAATCATTGTACTTATTATTCAAAGTTCCAGATAGCCATAAAAATGGACAACTTCATTTGACTCATTGGTTGATTCATGACATTTTAGGTGGGCTTATAAATGACTGGCAAGGTGACTACACGCTATAGTGCACTGTGTGAATCCTGAGAAACGCGCAACATGTATAAACATTCTTTTAAAAAATGCTCACGCAAGCAGCTAGGCGTTAGCATGTCAAAAATCTTGAGAATAAAGTTGAAATGGATAAAAATTACCCTAGCTTAAGGTTACTCTTGAGCAAAGAGTAAAAGGAAATAATAAAAGTGCACACAAAGGAGCAATTGAATGGCTAAGATACAATAAGCGCAATAAGCTGAACTATTTTCAAAATAACGTAGCCTAACATAGCTTATTAGCTAAGCTAACAAATTCCTCCTACAGTAAAATGTGTAGCGGAAAAAACTAAACAAAAACAAATCTAGCTAGGTAGACATTTCTGGAAACAATGTGACTTAAAATTTTCTTTTTTTTTTCCAATGATTGTTGTTTTTCAGTTAAGCAATGCTAACTATGTTGAACAAGCATGAAAAAGCTAAATCTCTTCATTATGCCTTGTACCAATTTTCACAAAGTAGCTTATGCCAATTTTTCCTCAGCATCTTGCCATGTTGCTAGCTAAGAGGACTCTGGCTGTAGCTGCATTACATCATGCGTAGCTTGAAACGTTACAGCTGTGAAGAAGCTTCTACACCCGAGCAGTAAGTTTTAGGTTGTACCGAGTTTTTTTTAAATTCTAGAACTGTGGTGAAAAAAATGTTCTGGTAATTCAGAAAGTCAAGCCCTACCGCAACGCAAGCAGACGGAATTACACGAGTGGAAATTAGCAGAACAAAGTAATAATGCTGATAATTACGAAAATGGTACAAATGTGTGACGAATATGAACAATGTGTAATTTGTTTAAACAGCAGGTATCCAGGTTTATGGCCCGGTTGTTTTCCTCGAGATTTTATAAGCCCTTTAATGGTCCATAACTACATCCTGAGCGCAAGCTAATTGCTATTATCCAGAGCTAACGTTTATTGCTTGTGACTTCTGGTCAGAATTTATTTCATTGGTTGAAGTCATTCCAGTGTTACGTGTTCATCAAGTAAAGTAAATATCCAGCCATAACAAGAAGAAAGAGAAGATTGTTTCGACTCTAATCAGAAGACGAAAGCAGTATTATGGATTTCTTGCTAGCACTTTTAAATTACGAGAGTGAGTCCAAAATTACTTGCACTTTGGATGTAGAATTTATTTGAATGAACTTTTAGCGAAGGCAAATGCATACAATTTTCAACATAATCTCCTTGCTTTTCAAAACATATTGCACATCGGTCAACAAGCTTTCGTATTGCCACATTGAAAATGTTTTAGTCTGAGCTGTGAGCCACGAATGTACTTCTTCATCAGGAATGCATCTTTGTCCTCATAGGGCTGCTTTCAGGGGAACACATGCCGATGGGGCGAGATCAGGACTACAGGGAGGATGCTTTAACTTCTCAAAACGAAGACAGCGTGGGCAGAAGCGTGACGAGAAGATCATGACGCCCTTGGATAGCGGTCCTCTGCGTGTAATCCGAAGTTTAGGCTTCAGCTCTCTCTCAATAAGTGTCTCACTGTAGCACTGTTAATTGTGGAACCATTCTCCTGATACTGTTCCAATATTTCTGGCCCTTGAGAATTCCAGAAAACTGTAAGCATTGATGAATTTTCCAGCTGATGGTTTTTCTCGGTCGGTGATTGAGGATGTTTCCGTTCCATACTCTCAGGCTCATAGTGATGAATCCATGTCTCGTCAGTAGTAATGATTCTCTTTAAGAAAACTTAAATGCACCTGTAGATACACCTTCCTTAGAGTATCGGTCCAAATTTTGTTTGCAGATATCCAAAGACTTCTGTTTATGACTTGAACAGGAAATGCTGATAATCGG
The DNA here is from genome assembly GCA_030014215.1 of Clariallabes teugelsi. Lineage (NCBI taxonomy): Eukaryota > Metazoa > Chordata > Actinopteri > Siluriformes > Clariidae > Clariallabes > Clariallabes teugelsi. The sequence goes on from JAQMYG010000033.1 coordinate 2,560,407, forward strand.
AGTGCCGGTAGTTTTGAGTTATTTTCAGTTTATTTCTCAAATTATTATTAAAACTATTCATTTTCCTTGCTAAATTTCTCTTACAGGAGACTTGCATGTCTGGAAGTGTTTTATTCCTTTTTTACCACAGCAAGTTTTTATTGTTTTTCTCTTTTATTGTGACTCTCTTTCACTCATCATGTTCCTAAGATATCACAAAGCGCAAGCTCACATTGGGAAGCTCTAAAACTGGAGACTCCTTCCATAAAAATATTAACATAGCATCTTCTTACACCATAAAACTTCACTACAACAAAGATTCTCAACATTTCTCTTCATTTAAAATGTCTCAAATATATAACTATATATAAGTTAGGTGTGTCGCTGTTACTATAGAAACGATAATTTGGAGAGTATTAACATAAACGTTCTGATTTCCGGCCAATCAGGTGGCAGGATTCAGCGGTTATTTGGCAGAAGAATATTTAGGGGGGAAAAAAAGCACTGCGTCATGACTGTGGCTCTGAAACATGAAACATTTTTTGCTGAAAGTTTGAGTCATGGGTCAGCGTATGTGCTGGACCGACTGAGTCATGTGTGTGTGTGAGAGCAAGAGTGTGTGTGAGAGAGAGAGAGAGGGAGAAGGGGGGGGGGGTGGGGTTGTAGCAGTGCAGAAACTTTTAGATAGACGTGCAGTGTTGGAGAAAGACAGAGATAGAGTGAGAGAGGAGGTAGAGATTAGGGCTGGAGGGCTGGCGTGTGGAGGTGGCAGGAGACTGTAAGTCATTGTGGCGAAGCTTCGCGAGCTCAGGGGTGGCAGCGATGCTGAAGCCCAGCACATTCATCAACCTGCCCAGTCCCGCCGCCTTACTGGAGCCGTGGTGTTTTTTACCTCCCTAACCTCCCTCCCTCCCTCCCTTCACCACACTCGCCTTCCCGATTCTCCACTTTTCCCCCCTCATCCTATTCTTGTAACTTTTACCATCTTGTTCTGTCGTCCTCTCCTTCCCTGTACTCGTTTCGTGCTTTTCCCCTCTTCACTTTTCTGCATATGCAAGTTATTATTGTGTGTCACTGTGGGACTTGATTTTCACCCACCCACACAAAGCTCACACACACTCACAAACGCAGACACGCACACACACACGCACACACATACACACTTTTAATCTTGTAGAATATTTCCATTAAATGCTATGCCAAATATTGTTACATATTCCAGTCATTATGGGCACACACACACACACACACACACACACACACACACACACACACACACACACACACACACATTGCTATTTTGGAATAAAAGAGTAAAGAACTAAATAGAACAGAACATAGTAGAGTAGAATAGAATAGAACACAGAACAGAATTCAGCTATACAGAATGCATCATCGACTTATAGATCATAGAATAGAACAGACAGATTAGAACATAAATTAAAGTAGATTAGAATTGGACTACACAGATTAGAATACGAAACATTAACGTTTATCAGTAAAATAAACAGACTTTGGTGCTAGAAGATAGCACTGTTCTTAAATAAATCCTTCTGTAATTAAATGCTGTATGGTCAAAGCACAATAGCATGACAGGAAGTTAGTTAAGATTAGTTAAGTCCACACTGTTTAGGTTACCGGCCGTCCACTGATCGAGCAACTGCAGTCACAAGTCGCCACAGAGCCGTCACTGTTTTCTGTTGAAACAGTCCAGACCCATCCTCGTGGTTATTAAGTGGAACCGTCATCATTATTCAGATCTTATATGTTAAATAAAATAAAATTAAATAATGGAGATGAAATTAAAGAAACGGAATCAAATGTTTTACTGCGACAGGCTGCAATGTGCCTAAAGGTACAATTTAAAAATCGGTTGTTTACGCAACAACCTCAGCAGCAACCGCATTTCCCCTCTCGTCTGTTCCAACCATTCAGCATCACCAGTATACTAATCACCGGCCTGATCGTCTGTCATCATCTGCTCCTGTTTCTCACTGGTTCATGCTGTAAGTTAGATGTTTTTTTTAATGCTGGAATGATTCATAGGTCACTGTGTGGCTTAACAAATACAACACATTCTTCTGACACTCCTCAGGTACAGGGACTGGACTGAAAATATTGAGAGACAGGGGGGGGCGGGGGGGTCAAGACATTTTACTCTTTGTATAAGAAAACCATATACCATCTGGAACAAAATAGAACAGAACAAAGCAGAATAGAATAGACAAGGATTAGAATAAGATTAAAAAGATTAGGACATAATAGAATATTCATTAATTCATTCTTCTTCTATACCACTTATCCTGTACAGCCTATCCCAGGAGTCCAAATGTTTGGGCACACACACACACACACACACTTTGGGAATGCCACTCAGCCTAATCCTGGGTCCTCCGGTTTCCTCCCACCGTCCAAAGGCATAAAGAGTCGACTAACTAGCGTTTCAACATTGCCCGTAGTCTGTCAGTGAGTGTGTGCGCTGTTATGGATTGGCACCATGTTCAGGGTGTACCCCCCTGCCCAGTGCTGAGTCCCCTGCGATTTTGTATAGAGAATGAGTGGGAGGGAATGATTGCACTGAATTCTCAAATGAACGTGTCTTTAAACACCACAAAACTGCTTTCTTTGTTCTAACAGAAAATTCCCACAAATTTCTTGAAAAAGTCTGTTATTTTTAAATATTCACTAGAATCGAGGACCGCTGATAGCCATGACCTCAGCTTTGAAACACTGGAGGAAGTTTTTAATATTTATGTTACACTGTTATCATTAGAGAGACATTCAGTGACGTGAGCGTTCTGGTGCGGAGGCCTGGGAGTCGCGTGGCTCCCGAGAAAACACTTTCATCACACACACACACACACACAATCATCACAAATGACTTTCATGTGTACAGAACAAGTATTCCTGTAAATCATTCTGTCTTTTTAGTTTGTTTTCCTTTAACAGTGCTACTGCTGTGGCGACACCGCTCCCCATCGTACCGCTGATCACTGTTGATCAGTTTCCTGTAACAGCATGCTTTATTCCTTTTAAACCACAGCAGCTTGCTGACTATTTCACTTTTTCGTTTGTTGAAGAATGATATCTCAGTGTGTGTGTGTGTGTGTGTGTTAGACTTTTCTCATACATTCCATTCCTCCCTCCCAGCTCGAGGTTCATGTAAACCGCAGAAAATCTAATAAGATACAGCAAACACATTCATGAAATCAGAACTCTTACACACATATCCGTCCGTGTGCAAAGCTACCTGCAAGCACACACACACACACACACACACACACACACACACGGCCACGCACTGTCCCACCAAATCCAACCCCCCCCCCCCCCCCCTCTTTCCTGCTCTCCGTCTCCTTCTCTTCTCATAAATATGCCCTCATTTGACAAACACGCCGAATTCCCGTTGGTCTTCTTGACGTCATGAGCGCATGAGCCACGACTGAGTTCACCTTCTTCTAGCCGTTGCTCAAGAACGTTCTTTTTCTTGACCGCACAAACTCGTGCCGTCCTTCAGAACTTCCATTCTTGGTACATTCGAGATTTCAGGAGAGTAAAACTCCCAAGAGCTCTATTCTCTTTGTTTTTCTTCTTTTGGGAGACATTAATGTGCTATTCTTAGGTTTAGACTCATCAATGAATGATGTGTTGTGCTGTAAAAGGAAATGAATCAACAACCGGATGCCGAGATGAAGCGGAGTCACACCTATCACCCCGAAATTCACTCACAGTTCTTTCACTCGCAAAAGATTTGCGAAACGAACAGCTTCCCGTCTGACACCGAGACTGCTTACCGTATACCATTAACCAAACATCTCCTAAACAACTGAAAACTCTATCTGATGCACAAAACTCTGTGAGCATGCTGTTACTATGGAAACGCTTTTCTTTTTTATCTTTCAACCTCAAAGCATATTTCACTTTTACCTGTGGAAAGAATTTCTCCACTGGATATCACGATGTTTAAACAATGCCGGAGGTTCTGGCTCGCTCATTAGGGATCGAATATGGCAATGGATTTAAAAATAAATAAATAAATAAATAACAAAAACAAGCGCAATAAACAACCCGAACTTTAAGTCAGTGGTGACAAGCTAACATCTAAATCTTGATCTCTGACACACAGTATGAGTCTCGCTATCCCACAGTCTCTCTCTCTCTCTCTCTTTCCAAGTTACCCTCTCTGCCAGCAGCATTTGGCCCACACTTGGCCTGCTTCTTTTCCCTTTTTTTTTTTTTTTCTTCATGCATGCACTGGGGCTCGATCAGTCAGTACCCCACAGATTGACGAGCCCTCAGATGCCGATTTAGTGTACATGTCAGCCACGCTGGAGCCACCGCACATCTGGAGTCGACTAAAGACCAAGGGAGAGTGTGAGAGAGCAAACGAGAAAGAGAAAGCGAGAGAGAGAGAGAGACAGAAGTGGAAGGGGGGGGGGGCGGGGGGCTTCTTTGGCTTGAGCAAGTGTAACCGAGCTCCGTATCATCCCGCCCCATCCCTCCTTCCTTTTTCCACTCCTTCCTCGTTCTCAGAGCAGCCATTCAGGCCGACTAAGAAGGCTCATTGAACTGGGATCCGCGCTGTACGTTTACTCTCTTTGGTCACTTTCTCTTCCACCTAATCCTCGTTTAACCGCAAAACTAACCTGAGGCATGATGTTCACGAGGGGGGGCTAGTGCACAAAAAAAAAAAAAGAAGAAGAAGAAGAAGAAAGTCCCACTGACCCAGATGTCTGTCTTCTATCCCACATTTTGATATGACACTACAGCACTAGTCACATCTCAATTCTGATTGGTAGCTTTACACAGGCCGGATTTCCTGTTCACCTTCATGGAAGGAGTCTCCAGTTTTAGAGCTTGGTCACAATCACAAGAAAGGAGTTTATCATTGAAAAAAGAAAAGGAAACAAAAAAAACAAGGGCGGTGATAGGATGAAGGTTTCTAAAGCAGCTCCTATAACATAAGCAAGAACATCAACAAACAATTTTTTTTTGTCCTTCCATAACATTAATGTCATTAGAAATATAAGACATTGTATTGTTGTTTAATTCAGAAAAATACGTGCGATTGTTGGGAAATGATGGATGAAGAATTAAAACACTTAGCAAGACATTTTTGTGTAAGCGTAACCTAACGTCATTTTCAGATCCGGTTTCAGTGTATGTAAAGAAATCCTTTCATTTCATGTAATCATATATATAATCACAAAATAATGGTGATTGAGAACATTTTTATGTAAAATTGTGAGCAGAAAAATGTTGATGATGAGGATAAACGAAAAAAATATATATATCAAGTAAATCGAGTCCAAGAGAGGAAAGACATGTAGTCTGGGAAATGGATCCAAGACACAAAAAGGAAGAAGAAGGAGTAGTGCAAAAGTCAAACAGAGAGAGAGAGAGAGAGAGAGAGAGAGAAAGTAAGCAAGGTCTAAAGTGTCAAGGAATTCATTGTCTGCTCTCCACCTGTTATTATTCTGGACCCAATCAACCTGCTAGCCAGCCTGGAGCCGGTGGCCATCTGGAAACGTTGCAGTGTTTATAAACTTGGCAGGGCTGCGCTCTCTGGGGCCTGACCTCCCACACAAATCTGGAAACAATTAGAGCACGACAGAGCGCCTGATTACCGCCGAGAAGCCGAGCGCACACCACGGTCGGGCCACGGGGACGCCAGGCCCTGCTCCCAGCGAGTACTGCATCACGGCTTCAGATCAACTGCAGCACAGTCGTTCCCATCTGGAAAAAAAAAAAAAGAAAAGAGGACTGTGGTATATCCTGGTATGTAATTTGCACTTATTTGCTCAGACATTAGTAATAATTCCATAACACATAACTCTGTATGTACATGTACTCTGTATAAAAGCACAGACAGTTCATTATTATTATTATTATTATTATTATTAATGTTCTAGCATACACTTCGATTGCATTCTCGAGTGAACAGCCACATCCTCTCCCCTTCTTTTACAGCTGACGTTAAAACTGCATGACTTCACACATTCTGCACTGGTGCCAAGCAGGAAGAGCTGATACACACCATTCAGAAACACACACACATACACACCATTCAGAAACACACACACATACACACCATTCAGAAAATTACACACCTTATAAGACAAACATTATTATTATTATTATTATTATTATTATTATTATTATTATAATTCACAAGCTTCCTGTTTCTTGTAAGGTTTTAAATTATTTCTTTATTTTTATTTTACAAACATACGAGGACTCAGAAGAAGCAGAACCCCTTTCCGTTTAGGATTAAACTCAACACAGTATGAAAATTAAAAGTGATCGAAATCCCGTTTCACAAGATATAGGATACACCACTGGGTTAAAATACTTTCACTTAAAAAAAATTTTCTTTATTCATTCTTAACTCTACTTTTTCCACCTCAAATGACCTGCATAGCCATCTATATTATAGATTATTGATTTTATGTATAAAAAATAATCAACATCAACAGTGGTGTATTGAGGCAAAGCACGTAGTGTGGCCACCTCACCGCTTATTCATTTCTGTTTTATTCCTTTTACGCCACAGCAATTTACTAACAATTACAATTTTTGGTTTATTTACTGAAATCATGGTGTATACATTTTATCCAGTTATGGTTATGTTTAATGCCGCTCAGCTCCAAACAGTCATAACATCAATAACTTTCTTTCCCGAAAAGTTTACAAGGCACTCGCACTGGAGACTCCTTTCCTACAAGAAACATTTCCTTTATAGAAAATGCCACATCATATCAATAATTACACATATTTCTATCGATTGAATTAACCACCATAGGTAGGTACAACTTTATTGTCATTGCATAGTACAGGTACACAGCAACAAAATGCAGTTTAGCATCTACCAGAAGTTCAAATAGTAGTGTATATACATCTGTGCAATATTATTATATTATATATAATTAGTCAGCACATTAATACAATACGTTCCTGTGATTTATTAATTAATCACCTTCTGGCCAATCCGAATTTCTTTTTCAGCAGTGAAGATGGCAAACGCAAACATTGTGTGGTTGGTAGAAAAGGAATCAGGATGCCAGAAGTGTGTGTGTGTGTGTGTGTGTGTGTGTGTGTGTGTGTGTGTGTGTGTGTGTGTGAAGTGGCAGAGGAAGAGTAAGGGCAGTGTCCTTCCTGTCTAACACTTCCTGTCCACAGCTCTGCTGGACTCCAGCTTTTAGCTCATTCACACCCTCAGCATGCGCTCGTCTGCCAGGTCACTCGAATCTGTTCTCTTTTTGTTTTTTTTTTGTTTTTCTTTTTACCACCTGCTCCTACTTCAAGCTTGACCAACATGGACATTTCTACTTTTTTTTTTTTTGATCAGCTGTGATGACTCCATTTGACACGTTCACACAGAGATCATTTGTTGTTTAGTTTTTGGTCGCTGAGATTTGGCTGCAGGTGCACCTCAGCGCTGCTCCCAGCTGGTGGCAACAAGACACAAGCCCTCGCTCACACACACTGTACACAGTCACCCCCGTAACATCACACCTAACGGCAAATTACAACACGAACTCGGTTGCCGTGATCTCTAGGGTGACTTTCTGCGCCATGTATTACTGAACAAATAAAGGTGTTTTTTCTCTTTTCTTTTCTTTTTTTGTTTTTACTAGCCTAGTTCTCAAATATTATTGGTTAGAAGGTGTTGATTCATTTCCTCCAAATACGTAGATGATAAGATGAAGCTTTCTGGAAGGGCGGGTTTATTTAACATTGATGAAATGAGTCTTTGGTGTCCATAGGTTTTTTACTACAGTTTGTACTAGGATGGACAAATTAATTTTGTAGCTTTTATTAAAGTAAGTACTGTATTTACAATCATTGGTGAGTTGCAGTGGTGTAAAAAAAAAAAAAAAAAAAAACACTTCACTATGGAAGGTCCTATATGAAATTTTACCATGTTATAGCTACTTATTTTCACAGTACCATGGTACTTGTGTGCTCATATCATGTACCACACTGTGATACCTGGCTCCACCATGGTACATGTACTATAGTATGGTACAAGGGTCCGATCCGTAGTATGGGACATCGGAAAATGTACCAGAATTCTGTCAAAAATATGTCATGTATGTTTATGTACTATAATGCTAATATTTATATATTTATACATTTATACAATTTATACAATTTCCCTTTGGGATTAATAAAGTGGTACCATTATACTGTATGTATGTAACATTAATTAAATACCACAGTGTATGTTGAAATTCTTATGTCATACACTCTTATATTCTGCCTGTACCATATTATACTGTACAAGTAGTATGTACTAACATGGTACAATAGGTACAAACATACCATCTTATAGTAGTGAAGTGCCATTGTGCCTACACTGGTACTCTATGAAGTCCTAAGGCGCCTACCATAGTAATATCTGAAGTATGATTCTAATACTATGGTATATTACGGTATGTGCTATAAGTAACCACAGTGTACACCATAGTAAAGTTTCATATGGAGTTGTAGGAAAATAATCCAATCCGAAGTGGTATCTACAGCAAATAGGATCACATGCTATTATTCATTTTGTTCCATGAACACAAGACGTTATAATACAGGCCTTGAAAAAGCTGGAACGGCTTCACTCGTGTCTGAGGTCGGGAATATTTACACACAGATAGAATCTCAGCCTGAGGCTATGACAAAAAAATCTCTCTAGAAGTTGAGGAATGTTCCTGGGTCCTTACGTTCTGGTGTAAGGTGACGATACAGGGTCCCAGTCTACTCTCTTTCTCTTTCTCTCTCTCTCTCTCTCTCTCTCTTCCTTTCCTTCATTAATATTTCTTGCCTAAACACATACTTGTGTAAAAAAATGTCATGAAAGCAGGTGGTTTCTGGACAGGTGTTATCACCCACCTGTAAGTCATGTCCTTCCTAAAAACGAAAAATTAGAGTCCCTGTTTGCTCTCGTTACATTCATACAATGAGGTAACACAAGTTGCTAAATATTATGAATAGGTCTTGTGTCCATTTCAGAAGACAAGACTTCTTTCAGCATTATATTTGGGTAATTTTTCAACTCCATTGAGTCCTGAGTATATAAACTCACCAGACAGTAACATACAGTAGGAGCACCTGTATCCTAAAACTGGACATCATCTGCACTTTTTCCAATCGTCAAACACCCAGCCCACGGTAGCTTCAGACTCCTGATCTTGTTTGATGGAAGTGGAACCTGATGTGGTCGTTTGCTCTTGTAGCCTGTCCACCTCAGGATGTCATGTGGTGTCCTAATTTTCTGGAAATAAGGTCTGGTTATATGCACTATATAGACAAACCTGTTCAAACCTTGGTCAAACCTGTTAATTATTGAGTTCAGGTGTCAGGAACTCTTTGACAATGCTATACTTCCAAGATTGTGGCAACAGTTTGTTGGAGGCCCTTTTCTATTCCAACATGACAGTGTCCCAGTGCACAAAGCAAGGACTATAAAGACATGGTTTGATGAGTTCTGGGTGGAAGAACTTGACTGGCCCGCACACAGAGCCCTGACCTCAACCCCATCAAGAACTGGAACGGAGATTGTGAGCCAGGACCTTCTCGTCCAACACCAGTGACTGACCTCATAAAGGCTCTACAGAAGGAATAGACCGAATTCCCACAGAAACACTCCAAAATCTTGTGGACAGCCTTCCAAGAAGAGTGGAAGCTGAGCTGATATGGGTGCAAAATGGGGACAGACTCCATGTTGAAGTATATGTATTTGGACAATAGCATTGCACGTTTGACCAAGTACGTTTTTTTCCACTTAGTGTAAGAAGTAACTGAGATCAAGTAACTGCTGGCACCACACACCTGGCTGACTGTACAGGTGTTCCTAATAAAGTGGTCATTGAGTGTATGTGGTGTCCAGGGGAAAACACTCTGACAGGAAAAAAAATAAAATAATAGTCAATCTTTTTTTTGGGGGGGGGGGGGAGTGTTACTGCCTCTCATGAGCACATATAGCTAATAAAGCTAGCTTGTTTTGCTAGTCAGGACTCGCAAGTACATTAAACAAAGAGTTTTACAAATTTGTGTTTAGTTAAAGCTATAGTTACAACCTCTTTTCATCAAGACAATAAAAAATAACTTAGCTTGCTAGTGTGAAAATGTGTAGAGTAAACATATTTACAAGACTGCTAGCTAATTCAAGCTAACAATTCAGTTTGGGGCACAATACACGCAATACACAGACACATTTTAGTAGTTTCACCACATGAAGGGCTTTCTCCATAAACACACACAGTCAAATGAAAAAAAGATACACACTTAAGGAAAAGAAAAATAGTATGATATAATGTTATTATCAGAATAAATATACAAGAGTCAGAACCTTCTGCAGTCCAATTACGAATCGTGAAGGCGTATGTATTCGTACCATCGTATTTATTCCCATTTTTACAACCGTGGTAGGACCTTCAGACAACATTTATACACACATTTACACGCTACGGGCAATTTGAAAACGCCAATTAGCCTAATCTACATGTCTTCGGACTGTTGGAGGAAGAAAAACCCACCAAGCAGGTGGAGAACATGCAAACTCCATGCATACAGACCCCAAGGTGGGAATCGAACACTGGAGACTGGATGTGCAAGGCCACATCCAATGTACTCGCTGAACACTAAGCCACCGTGCCGCCACTGTATATATAAAATTAAAGATGCTAACTCAAACAGAGCCCTTAACAGGTGCACGTCTGATCCTTTTCTGCGATTCACGTTAAAATAGCGACGTCAGCTGAGTTGGCTAAACCGCACGGCGTCTACTTCAGCCTCGGAGCTATGATGCCTCAACAGGGCGCAGAGAGAGAAATATATGACTGGAAACGACGTGTTTTAACTTGCGGTCTGCGCTGCTTTGGGGTTTTGCTGCTTGGAGCTGTGGAATGCAAAGGCTTGTCACAGGCTGATGTGTGTGTGTGTGTGTGTGTGTGTGTGTGTATTTTGTGTATGTTGCTTTGCCTTGCCTTCCTCTATCATTAGAGCAGAGCACTCACACGAAGGCATGAAGAACCACCCTGCTTGTGCTCCTGGTTGTATTTTCACACTGGAGTCCGTAAATGGAGGGTTTCTCATGTTAGCATTATGATCATTATTAGTAATAATTGTTTGTCTTTGTGGTCTGTGTCCTTCACTAAATAGCACTTACCCTGTTTATATATACAAAAGATTTTTTTCTCTCTCTCTCTTTCTCTCACAAGCACTCTAGCTGCGGTTTGTTTACCGGTGATAACACTGGACCGAATGGAAGCGGATTACTCGCTGTATATTGTCGTTTGTTGTCTTGAACGGTATGACTCCATATGCTATAAAGACCACTCTGTCTTCGTTGAGCTGACCTAGAAGAACTAGTGTAGTGGCGTAGACTACACGGATCAGCTGCCACACGTAATACACGCTTGATATATAACGGATAACTTTCCCGTACATCTGTTGGGTTTATTGGGTGAGCTCACTTTATCAGGTTAAAAAAGTTAACAAAACAAACCTTTTTCATGGTAATAATTGTACAAGATAGATGAATAGCTGATGTTTCGTGAACTGAGAGGAAGAAAGATCTTTCCGATGACCTCGTTCTTTTTCAGGGTGAGAGATTTAAGTGACTTTGTAAAAACAAAAGCACATATTTTCTTTGGCCCACAGCGGTGGATTCTGGGAGACAGCTGCAGGTGATGTTCTGATGCCTGTAGATAAGCAACGCCGGCTTCACCCTTTCTCTGCTAACATTAAACACGTTGTGTAGAGACACCTGTCGCCGTTGTGAGCAGTCGTTTGGGACAGATACATGAATGGATTTCCTTCAGGTAATGGAGGTACGAACTGCGTCTAGCCGTACTGCACATTCACAACCCCTTGAAACTTTCTACAAAATAGTTTGTGCCAATAAATAAAATCTAAATGACTTACAGATCTAAATACTAAATCTAAAATACTATACACAATGAACAGTCATAACATTATTCCCAGTATTGTGTAGGTTCCCTTTGTGCCACCTAGGCAGCTTTGTCTCCTCAGGGCATGACTCCAGAGGACCTCTGGGGGTGTGCTGTGGTGTCTGGCACCAGGAAGTTGGCAGCGGATACTCTGGGTGCTGTGGGTTAGAAGGTGGGGCCTCAGTGGAACAGACTTGTTTGCCGGGTGCATTCCATAGGTGCTCGATAGGATTGGGATCTGGGGAGTTTGGAGACCAGGTCATTGTCCTTGAGCTCTTTGCCTGCTGGGCACCGCGAATGGTGGGCTGTGGAGCACTAGGGGTTCTTGTGTCTTTCTATTATTGCCAGAATTTAGTTTTTCAGTGATTTGTGCTACTTTGGCATTTCTGTAGGATTGGATTGGACAGGCTGGCCTTTGGTCTCTGCAGGCATGGATGAGCCTTGGGTGCCCCTGATCCTGTCACCAGTTTACTGGTATATAATTTATATATTTGAAAATTGATAATGTTAATGCTATGGCTGATCAGTATATATACCAGGTTGTGGAAGAACACAAAGTTTGTTTGAGACAAACAGCATCATGAACAGCTGCCAAAACCAGCCTGGAAAATGATCATGGGTTTGGTTAAGACATCCCAAACTTTTAATGGAAAATACAGCACAACTGCAACTCCACCTAAAGTAGAAGGCTCTACTGGGACACTCCAAAAACTGAGCTTTTTCAAAGAATAGTGAGAAAGTTTTGCTTTTGTTTTGTAATCCACATAAAATTATTTTTGAAATTCTATAAAAGATATATAAGATACAAATACGTGGAAAAAGCCTGGTCTGTTTAAACATACAATACAGTGGTATGTGGAATGTTTGGTGGAAACTCAATGCTGCTGAGAACATCATGCCTACAGTGAAGCATGTTGGTGGTAGCATGATGTAGAGCGCATGCTACTTATCCAGAGCGACTGGGAAAAAAAACAAAAACAAATACTGCCCAAACCTAGAAGAAAACCTTCTCCAGTCTGCAAAAGAGATCCACAGCAGTGGGCAGAGCTTCATCATCCAACAACCTCAAGCACACTGCCAAAGCATGACTGGAGTGGTTCCTGGATGCTTTCTCATCTCATTCAAAGCCCAGACCTCAATCTGATTCAGAATCTGTGGCAAGACTTAAATATCTGTTTACCAACAGCCTTCATCCAGTAAAGTAGAGCTTGAGCAATTTCGCCATTAGGAATATATCAAAAAGTGCCAAAATGTGCTCAGATGATAACTCGCAGCTATAATCAAGAGGGTGTGGGGGCAGTGAGGGGATAATTCTAATGGCAGGCAGTGTCTGAGAAAGAATGAAAGCTGACACCAGAAGCTCTAGCGTTATGCTGTATTCCCCTTCCGTATCTATGCATGTTATAATCTGTCAGTATAAGGGTCCAATATCTCCTCAGTGCACTGAAAACTTCGCAGGTTTAAACAGGTCCTGTCAATATGAAACTGAATAGTTGGATTCAGCTGAGCTCAATAAAAAAAAAGAAAAAGAAAAAAAAAAGGCAACTCAGGATAAGACGCTACCATCTGCGACGGTTTCATATTTATAATCGTAATTTACTTACAAACAAGTAACAAGCCAGGATCTTATCAATTAATGTGTTTCATTTACAGAGTGTGTCTCTAAAAATCCAAATGAAAAGTGGTAGCTATCATGTTGTAATAACTTACGATAATCCAGACTGCTGGACAAGTACATAGATAGACTTTTTGAAAGAACAGGCATCTAATGTTTCGAATGTTCCACATTGTTTTTGCGCCAACCAATTGTTGACTATGAGTCAAACCAATACTTGTGATGAAATTTCTGATTAATGAACGTACAAAAAATTTGACATTTACAAGAATACAGTGATGTGGCTCGGCGCCTGCTGCAGTCGTTCCCGTGAACATTCAGTGAGTCACACAATCATTTACCAACACCACTTGCATGTTACAGGAACTCGGCTGGGATTTATTACCACATCCCCCATACAGACCTCATTAAAATCCATTTCTATATATTTGGGCCATTAAAGGAGTTCCTGGGAGGCCAGCGTTTCAGAGGTGAAGCAGGCTGTATGATCCAAGCACTAGTGAAATGCTGTGGTAAGTGCATTAGTGTAGCAGGGGATTATAAAGAGAAATAAAGGAACGATACATATATGACAGTTTTTGCGATTGACTTTATTTTCGTTCTGTGTCTAGCAAAAAGTAAATTGTAATTTATGCTAATTAATCTACCTATAGTTGTAAAAGTGGTTGTTAATAAACACGACCAACACTAATAGCCGGATATGTACTCAAAGTTATAAAAGTAACGCAGATCCCCTGGTATAGCTACGTACAGCTACAACCAAATAAACACGATTCGAGAACATCAATAAGTTTTGTTTTCGTTTCCTGGTTGTTAAACCTACTCATCCACCATGTAAGTACAAATCCAGGACAGGAAATCTGCTCATCCCAGCCTCAAATCATTTCCCTCTGGCAGACCTTGCTGTGTACTTCATCGCCGCCAAACACACAAACAAAAAGACAGCAGTGTGACTGAGTTTATTCAGTTTATTTCCTCTTGTGTTGATCTGATGAAGAAAAGCTTTTTTTCTTTCCCCCCTCCTCATGTGCGAGGCCCGGAGCGGGATGATTCACACGGCTCAGCACTGCTGGACTGGATTGGAGTTTGTTTGATGGCTCTGATTGGTCTTCACACACAGGTGATTTTTCAGCAGGGAGCGATTACAGGGGGCCACCGGTGCAGGACCAGACACGCACGCTCACATACCTAGGAGACTGGAGTGTATGTATGCACGCGCACGCACTCATACACATGCATGTACACAAACACACACACAATTGCAGATGATTGAGAAATGTTATACAATGGGAGGAATACATGTGAGACATCCAGAGTTTTTTTTCTTTTTCTAAATTGTATAAAATCATACTAGACACATAAGATCATGAAAGACACTACAAGCATTATTTAAAAAAAAAATACACATCACAACCCACTGGATCTTTTCCAGAAACATGACATGTGCATAAATCTATATATGTAATATATATGTATCTATATATGTAATATAAATGTATATCGATTTACATAGTGCTAAAATGAAAACATTTATTTTGCTACGACAACACTTCCAAGAAAAACATAATTTGCTGCTATAAATGTATTTTGTCGTTTTTAATATAAAATCAAACGTAAATCTGAGAATAAACATAACGTACAAAAAAATTACCCCAATGATAATTTTTTAATTAGGAGTAGTTAAAGATTTAATTAGGGCTACAATAGTGAGAAAAAACTGATGGTTTACATTAAGAGTCAAAAGTGATTTGAGCAAAGCAAGCTTTTTAGAGATGTACTGTGCAATATGATGTAATGGCAAAGTGGGCGGGACTTAAACTGTTTTCCAAACAGCTTTCCAAACAAGATTAAGATAACACAATGGATAAGAACAGCACATTCTTTTTTTCTAACTTGTATATTCAGTTTATTTAGAGATAATCTGAAAAATTATGGGACGAATTTCTATTTGTAGCGTTTTGCAAAGAATTAACTCCACACATTTGCTTTCTTGTCCACGTTGTCTGAGTGCTTTAGTGAAATATTTTGAAACCTTAAAACTACAGCAGTGTTCTACATGTGTGAGTGATCCAGGGAGTGTGTAGGCACAGTGAACATAGCAGATCAGTTATCTGATGAGTGTTAGTTCGGACTTGTCCCAGCGGCGTCTAGCAGGTCTGGATTCCTTTATACCGCTTCCACAAGAGACTCTGTAGGCCTGTTCTGTGCACCTGCCACGGCAAGTGCTCTCTCTCTCTCTCTCTCTCACTCACACACACACACACACACACACACACACACACACACACACACACACACAGGTCTGAACCTGCCAAAACAACAACCTGTCCTATAATCCCTGGTCCCTTTAGCCTGCAGGCTGTGTCATCGCTAGCCATTGTCCAGAGTCAGTGATGTAAGAGGCACTTTGGTTTTTAGCTCTTCTCCTTTTCTTCTTTTATTTTCTTGGACACTGTTGTTTTTTCCGCTGCAACGCTTGAGAAACTCTCAGCGAATGAACGCGAACGGTCGAGGGGTCACTCGGAGTCGTTTTTCAGACAAATCTCAGAGAGGTGCTCAGGAATGTTGCGCAGATGCGTATCTCTTTCCTGAAGGTGTGAAACCGTAGTCGAGGAAGAGGAAACATACACATTGTGTCGAAGTAGAGGCAACACGGTTTCAGAGCCCGGGTTCCTGACATTTCGCTTCTGATGTCGTTTGTTGAAACTTAACGTCGCTGTAATATACAGACGAGTCGGACGTAGGGTGTAGGGTATCGCGGGAGGCCGAGCTTTTCTTAATAACTCATATGGTGTCCTGCTGCAAAAGGAAAATAATCAATCAAAACATCCTTTTCTATTTCTCTTGCTGTTATTGAGACAGAAACGTTTTTGAAACGTTTTTGCTCTGACACTGGAGACTCCTTCCATTCTTGTGAAACAGACACCTCTGCATTACATCCACTGTTCACAATCCTGTGCTAGCAGATACTATAGAAACGCTATCGTATAAGAACAAGCAGCCAATCAGAATCGATCATAATATCTAGTATATAACTATATAAAGTGCGAAAGTATTGGCCCCCTCACTACTTCATATTAAATGAAGTTATGTAGATTGAAACGAAAGAAATGGGAACAAATGTTTTCCTGTGACAGCCTTCAGACAGGTTAAGGATACAATTTAAAAAGTGGTTGTTTCAACAGCGACCTCATTTCCCCTCTCGTCTGTTCCAGCCACTCAGCATTCTGCATCAGCAGTACTGTATACTAATCACCGTCCTGATCATCTGTCATCATCTGCACCTGTTTCTCACTGGTTCATGCCTTGAGTTAGATGTTTTTTCTTTATGCCTGAATGATTTGTATGTCACTGTGTGGCTTAAGAAACAAAAAACATTCCTCTGAAACCGCTCATGTACTGGGAAAATGACGAGAGACAAAAAAATCCTTCGGGAAGCCCGCAGAACGGTTCCTCAAGACTACATTAAAAATGCAAGAAAGTCTGGCTCTTTGGAAGCAAAATATAAAGAAATGAGGGCTGGCTCAATACCTCTGCACAGTACTGTATAGATAGAGATAAAGATATAGATAAGCGTTTGGAGAGACACAGCTGGTTCTGGCTACACCTGCAGCTCTCAGAACAAGTGTACGAGTGTCTGGGTGGGCCGTGCTCAAACCTGCCCGTGCTTTTCTTCACTCTGCCCCCAACACCATGGCGTACAGGTAAGGAATGCAGCGAAAGACGATCAGGTGCAGCGGGGCGCGTGGCGGCATGCCGTACATAGGTAACCTGCTTCGCCTTGGAACTCTTCTGGCACATGACTCACTGTGGAATGTAGCAAAATCTATCACTTCCTAACACAAAAATCAGAGATTATAAATCCGAAGTGGCCGGCAAGCGATCTGACGTCAACATGACTTTCGCACATCTGGCTGTTTTTCCAGATTCGCTGTGTACTGCGATTGTTATCATTAAAATTTGGGAATATTTCAACATGTGGCATGACCCGCCCTAACAACTGGGTGGAGGTGGATAAGCGTAGCCTGAGGGAATAAAATCTCTCCTTCTCTCTCTCTCTCTTGTTCTTTCTTTTTCAGGTCTTTCTAAAAGCCTGGGTGTGGACAGTGTACTTTTGATATCTCTGTAATTCCCATCCATTTCTCATTACAATAAGCGGAGGACACCGCTATAGCGTGTTAGTGCAGAAACAGGCACATTTTTTCTGCATTCGTGTCAGACAAACACACACACACACACACACACACAAACACGTGCAACAACAACGTGAACACAATCGGGAGTTTTTCTTTACAATTATGTGAGTCATATGAGACTTTAACCCACATCGCACCTTGTGTTTCACACTCTTTTCACATTCGAGCCACTTTATTCTAATGACTTTTACATTAATCATTTATTTTCACACCATGTGTTTATTTCAAACATGAATTTAAACACGATTTTTGGTTTCTTTTTGTTGTTCAAATATAATGTTTTTTCCACCAATTATTTTGTTTTTGTTTTTACAAATTATTATTGTTTTTATATCTTTGTTCTATAAATGATTTTAATTTATAAATGATTTAAATACATTTTCCATAATTTATTTAATGTGATTCATTTTCACATAATTTTTTCATGCAAAAGATAAAGATAAAAAAAAAAGAATTACGAGTGAATAATTTTTTTGTTTTATAATTTTTTAAAACAAATCATTTATTTTTCATGATGATTTTCATGTCATTTAATTTATTCATGTCAAAATATTTCTTTATTAGTCAATTGTTTGTTCGTTCGAAAAATTAATCTATTTTTATGTTTAATTTTTTATATATATTTTTAAATGATTCATTTATTTTTACATTACATACATTATCTATATTTAATATTTTTTCTTGCTAATGATTCAATTATTTAATTTATTTACTTATTTTAACTACGTGATTTTTACTTTCAAATTGTATATTTATTATTATTTTTTAAATAAGCAATTAAATTTTTTTAATCAACTATATATACTCTCAACTATCAACTATATAAACTATAGGATTTTGCTTTATATATATATATATATATATATATATATATATATATATATATATATATATCTATAATTCTAT
>JAQMYG010000033.1:2579357-2594616 GCA_030014215.1 Clariallabes teugelsi
TTACATATATTAGCACTTTATTTATTTATTTATTATTATTATTATTATTATTATTTAATTTTTTAAATTTATTTCATGTTATTCACATAATGCCATGATCACATGAGAAATGTGTGTGATTTTTTCCCCCCCAATTGGGAAAAAGATTATTAACTGCAGGTATTATTGTACCTACCCCAAAGAGAAAAGAAAACAAAACTAACCTAAATAATGTAGCTATATAATTAACACCAATTGCCTTCTTTAAGTTTCACACATTGGCTTCAAGATGAATCGTTGCTGCTCCTTCCCTCTTATCTGGAGCCACTTTTCTGCGAAAGTTATGTTAATGTTACCCCTTTGGAGAGGACAGGGATATTATTTACTGTCCAAAAGCCAAGCACAAGATTTAAACAAGAGTCTGGATGAGGACCGGGGGAAGGGGGTGGTGGTGGTGGTGGCGGTGGTGGTGGTAAGAAACAGTCGAGGGGGCCCATCTCAAATGTTCATTTTTCCAGAATGTGTGTGTTTTTGTTGTCTTAAGTTTTCCTTGGTGGCGTCGAACAAAGTGTTCCAGTGTGGAGTGAGCCGTGGGCCTGCAGACACAGTGTCTGTGCTGGGAGTTCCTGTCCCAGGCCCAGATCCCGCAGACCCACAGCAACCAGGACAAGGTCAAACGCTCTTCGCCTCCAACCAAAAACGGCTACATTACCTCACCGGACCGTGCTTCGGGGCTCTGCAGGACGAAAGCGAAGTAAGGGAGCAGATCGCACACACGGAATCAAGATGGGAAGAATTTTGGACTGAGGTCCTCTACTAGGAAATAAGAAAACATGATATCGTTAACATACAAGAAATTCAAGAAAGTGTGTAGCTGTTGATTATGGTAAAGGACAGATGTTTGTTTAACCTTTATGCCGAAGGGGGTAAGGAGCCTCCAGTGTCAGAGGTGAAGGTGTAGATTTAACCGTGATGCTCCACATCATTAAATGCAGCTATGTAAAAAAAAAAAAAAAAAAGTTTATCATATAAAATAATAATAATAATATTCTCACTAATTGTTTTAGCTCACTCATTCAGGCCTGTATCCTGAAAAAACATTCAGCATTAGGAAATATTTGGAACATTCCATTTCCCAATGTTCATCTTGTGAATTTCATGAAGGTCATATGAGAAATAAATTTGTTCTCTTATTCTTTCTCTCTTTTCTCATCATTTTTTATGGTTCGAAAAACCTGTTAAGAACATCATTTCAATATCATTTAAGCTCCTCCTTCTGTTAGCTTAGATGCAGCAGCATGTGTTATATATTTCCTAATTATAATACCTATAATAATAATATATAAAATCTAATTATAATATAGATGATAACAGACTGCAGTTTTTTTTTAACAATGTTGAAAAATGCTTAAAAGGAAAAAAAGAACGGACTTTTTCTTGACTCCTTCGGGTTTGGCGTCGATTATCAGACGTCAGGAATTCCGACCGTGGTTCCCGAAGATAAGAGGAGCTCACAGCTCCAGAAGCGAGAGATTAAGAAGGAACACACGTCTGGTGATATCAGATGAAAGAGACACTTTGAAGAGGTCTCTCCACCAGCTTTGATCTCCAGTAGACGTTTCTGTTCCACCTAAAAGCCTTAAAACACAGAAGCTGTGCTGAAGTTTTTTTTTTTTTTTTCAATGTATTGATCTTGTAGCTACTTATTCATTCCACATCTAACAAATTTGGGACGAACCTCTGTACAAATTTCTTAATCCGTAACATGCATGGAGGGGGCATCTGTGTTCGACCGAGCTGATTGCCTGAAGATAACTCCTCCATACATCTCCAGCAGCCTGTCTTAGTGAGCGGGCGGCGTCATCACACATCAGCCTGGCGCTATCTGTGCATTTGTGTGTGTCTGGACTCAGCAATAAAAGCTAAACCTATTCTAGAAACATCAGTGTGCGCCAGGGCGTCATTGACTCAAGGACACTGATCGAAATACATGAGAAAAGTGTTGATTAAAGAGCGCTTGCATCAATCTAGGAATGCAAATGTGTTTCGAGATCATATTAGAATATTACTGCGATATCATCAACTTCTTCGATTGCATGTTAACCTGAGGGATATCAAAATAGACTCTCCTGTACGATTACATAACAATGAAGGGATTTCACGTCCTGGAGTGTTAGACCAAATGTTTATATTCAGAGAATGTTTCTTCATGGGTCTTCAGAATTCGCTTGGAAAAGCTTGAGCAAGCTCTTCAGTTCAACGTCCTGAGCTGAGAAACAGCACATCTAAGGTGTTTTAGAAGTTAATTAATTGGTCTACACAAAGCTCCGCCTCCTATAATCTATGAAAGCCAATGAAATTCACCCATGTTAGTTACCTAATTGGCTGGCTAGCTAATTTTCTATTGTTCTCCATTTTGTGCCAGCATACAGTCATGTGTAAAAGTTAGTGCCCCTTCTTTTAATTCTATGTTTTTTTTGTGTAAGAGCGTGCTAAAAATCATCTGATGTGTAATTAGGAATATACTGTACAACATCAGGTAAACAACAACATTCATCTTCTTTCACTGGGCCATTATTTATGTATCAAAAATTATGCCACAATTAAAAAACCTGCAGGCAATACTAAGTACCCCCTTATTGTTTTCACAGGATTTCTGAGGGTAAGTTGAAGCCAGGTGCTGCCAAACATCACCCACTGGTTAATTGATCATCAGCGGGTGTCCAGACCTCTATAAAAGCAGAAGTTCTGGCACTTGGCTGGTCTGGGGCATTCACATGTGTTAGGATGATGCCCAAAAGCTATAAGCATTGGTCTTAGAGAAACAATTGTTGCTGCACATGAAACTGGAAAAGGTTGTAAAACCTTTCCGAACAATTTGGAGTTTAGCATTATACAGTCAAAGAGATTCTTCACAAGTAGAAAGCATTCAAGAGATTTGCCTATCTTTCAAGGAGAGATAACACATTGACCCCACGGTCAGACTGTGCAATGCTCAGAGAAATACAAAAAAAGCTCAGACTGTACAGGCCTGTGACCGCACAATTAGGAGAAGACTGAACAAGTACAGTTTCTTTGGAATGATTGCAAGGAGAAAACCCTCTTCTGTAAAAGAACATAGAAAATCTGCATCTGAACAAACTATAAGACTTCTAAATGAATGTCCTATGGAGAGGTAAGATTAAAATGGAGTTGTTTGGTCTTAATGCCCATCGCTGAGTTTGGTGAAAATCAGGAAGCATTTCAGGAGAAACAACTCAAACAGACTGTAGGTGGAGTGCTGATGATTTGGGCTTGTTTTTGTAGCCACAGGCCCTGGACACCTAGCAGTCATTGAGTTGACCTTGAACTCCTCTTTATACCAGAGTTTTCTTGAGGCAAATGTGAGGCTGTCTGTCCGAAAGCTAAATCTTGCATTCAACAAGGATCTGAAGCACTGAAAGATCATTAATAAAAGATTACGTTTTTGTAATGGCCCAGTCAAAGTCCAGACCTCAACCCAACTGAAATGCTGTGGCAGGACCTTAAGAGAGCTGTGCATAAGCAAATGCCCAAAAACCTCAATAACTGAAGCAATGTTGTAAAGAAGAATGGGCCAAAACGATGTGAGAGACTGATAAAGTCATACAGGAAACACTTCATTTATTATTGCTGTTAATAGTGGCTCTACAAGCTATTGAATCTGGGGTGTACTTATTATTGCCCATATGTTTTTCTTCTTCTTCTTGGCTTCATTTTTGTTAATTAAATAATGGTGAAAAAAGGTTATATGTTGTTGTTCTTCTGAGGTTGTATTTGCCTATTATGTTTTTTGTATTTACTTAAGACT
This sequence comes from Clariallabes teugelsi, assembly GCA_030014215.1. Classification (NCBI taxonomy): domain Eukaryota; kingdom Metazoa; phylum Chordata; class Actinopteri; order Siluriformes; family Clariidae; genus Clariallabes; species Clariallabes teugelsi. Next base: position 2,583,166 of record JAQMYG010000033.1, read on the forward strand.
ATATATATATATATATATTTACAAAAAGACATAGATTTGAAATAGGGGCACAAACCTTTAAACATGTTTGTGAATTTTAAGTCTGAAACGTAATTTATATTAAATATATACTGTCCTAGAAATTCGCCAGCATTGAATTATATAAAACATGGAATCAACAATGTTGTATAAAATACTTGAGTAAACATATAAGTATCTTACCAGAAAATGACTTTGGTAGAAGTTAAAGTCACTCTTTAGAATATTACTTGCATAAAAGTATTAAAGTATCTGACATTTATTGTAGTTAAGTATTAAAAGTAAGTCTTTGATATTAAATGTACGTAAGAATTGGAAGTAGAAGTAAAAGTCAAGTCAAAAGTGAGCATTTAGAATTTTGATTATGATCTTTATTGCGGTTTCCTTATAGTAAGCCTGGCCATTATGTTAGAGGTAATTGTATGTATAAGAGGCACCTAATCTGGGAGAAGAATCTTTCATTCCAAGGCACAGAAGACAGGCATTACGTCACTAACCAAGGAGAACTGATTCCCCAAACCTGCTTTCTTGAAATCTAACAAATTTCCTCTGATTTTAGATAGTAGTAGTTTTAGATAGTTATATATAGTTACATAGTAACAAGTAGCGAAGATTCTTAGGGGGAAATGGATCAGAGTAAAAGTACTCATTTTGTTTAGGAAATGTAATAGAGTGAAAGTGAAAGGTGCCAGAAATATAAACAGTACAGACATCATCAGCGGTGATTTGTGGCGGTGTAAGAGAAATAAAACACTTCGCAAGGTACTTTTGGGCTGTAACTCGGCTTTATAACACCACCCCGTCCTTTATTATTTTCCCATAATCACAGATCATATCATATCATGTTCCACGTTTTCCTGTCCAGGAAGAACAAACGGTTAACTCGGCTTCCGGCTTCATGGTCCTTCACAGTTGCTCCATCTTAAAACTCCTAGCTTCCAGGTTTATTCTTGTTTGCACAACAAACCAGAACACCAGATTCTGCTACATTCACATTTCTGAGCTGTAAGATCGGAGTATTGAAGGATGGACCCTTAGAGGCGTGCCTATAAGATGACCGAGTCCATTACGGTACTTTTTAATACCAATGCTTCATCATGTTCTCCAGATGTTTCCATGCTACACCCTAATAGCTCTCCAAGGGTTCTAGCTAGAACATTCTGCTTTGTCATTGGTTTTTCGAATCATTTCTAGGGTCCCTTTGTGCTCCGCTCTACTCAACTCGAACCTGTTGACTCAGAGCTCTGAATGGAAATGCTGAGAAATGGGAGGTTTCCCTGCTGTCGTGTCTGTGCAAGAGCTGCTCCAGTGAGGAGCCCTGTCTGAGCCACGTCCTAATGAGTAAGATCTCCTCCAGCTGAAGCTCAAGCTTGCACACATACACATACAAACGCTGACGGACACACACTCATGCACCCACTGCAACCATGCCCGTGCACACATCATTACATCTTAGTGAGCGCTAGATGAAAAGAGGACAGGACAGCACCTGCCGCTTCACGGAGCAATGCTAAAGGAAATAGACATTCCATGTGTGTTTGTGTGTGTATGTGTGTGTGTGTGTGTGATGGGTCACAGGTGAAGTTGAGATCTTGCTTCAGCCGTGTAGTGCTCCTGGTACATTCCTTTGTGTTGTGGAAAGCATCAAAATGTTCTTGTAGTGACGAATTTCGCCAAAAGCGTAGGAGAAATGCTCCATGGGGTTTTTTTTTTCAGCATAATCTTCAAGTCATCACTGCTAAGTGGTGTGTAGCTTCCTGATTTCAATAAAAAAATCAGCAAGAAGTGAATGTTGCACATGTGAAAAGATAGATTATGCTGAATCATGTTAGAAGGGAAGACTGAAATCAGCTGGAAGCTGAGAAAGCCAGTGACATCCTCCTTAAAAGTGAAAATGTTATGATAAAATATATTTTTTAATTCTATAAGCATACACGTTGCCAATATTTATGCCTTAAATTTCCAAGATCCAAAATTTAAAAAGTACAACAACCGAAGCATTCAGTGATCTGTTCAGACATTGAGCAATGTACAACAAAAGAAAGAAAAACCTGCATTTTTGGATGCAACAGAATTTAAAAAGGGGCGTGTCTAAAGCATGACGGAGTGTTTCCCATTCTCTCCTGTTAGCTTAATGTGTTCTCAGCTCTCTTAAGCCCTCGATGTGTTTTTGTGTTTTTGCGTTCTGGTGTCACTTGCAAAAGGGGCGTGTCTGTGGCATACCAATGTCTCTTATTTTTCATCCTTTCAGCTAATTTGAGCTCACTGGGGTTCTAGATGTGTTTTTGTATCTGTGTTCTCCAAAACCCAAAAATGACCATCAGTGAAGAAAGGCTGATTTAAATTGGCTCTGTGTGTGTGTGTGTGTGTGTGTGTGTGTTCGTTGCATTGTTTTTTTTTTTTGTAAGTTCATGATTTGTTAGCCATCAGCAATGTAGCTTCTCCAGAAGCTGAAATTTTACTACGGCAGATCTGACTGTAGCCCCAGGTGTATTTATCTTCAGCGAACATTCTACAATGGCGTTACAGTGGGGTAGTGGTTAGCACTGTGACCTTGCACCTCCAGGGTCCGGGTTCGATTCCCACCTCGGGATCTGTGTGCATGGAGTTTGCATGTTCCCCCCGTTCTTGGTGGGTTTCCTCTGGGTCCTCCGGTTTCCTCCCAGAGTTCAAAGACATGCAGATTAGACTAATTGGTATTCCCAAATTGCCTGTAGTGTGTGAATGTTGACCAGAGGTCCTACCATGGTTCTATGTGAAGATGTTAGTTCCATGGAGGGACGTGGCTCAGCAGTAGTTCATTTACATAGACAGCGTGATTGAAAGAGGAGTGAAACAGAGGGTGTTTGAGGTTTAGAAAAAGCATTACTTCAGGGGTATTTCAGCTGGAGCATTAACACACATGGTTTGATGGAGCTCTGAGACCTGTGTTAGCTTTTTAAAGAAATATCCAAATATAGGACCTTTAATATAAATCATCCTGAGTCATCTCAGGCCAGAAAAATGGTGCCTGGTAATAAAAGCCCTTGGGCTGCTCAGCTACAAAGGCTGTCTTATCAGCATCCTCAAGGGGTCTGGAGGGGTCTGGATGGCCAAAGCTCTTGCTCTTGCCTACAAAGCTCTGATCTGCTACAAAGCAAACCACCTCGTCTCAACCTGTCACCTTCAGGACAGCGCATCGTAGCGCAGAAATCAGAGCTGTCAATAAATATGTCTTTTTTTTTTAAAACTGAAAGTGCTTTCATTTTCAAACTGACTGCAAAGCAGCACTGAGGTGTACAAACACATGCTGAAGTGAACAGGGCACACCTGATATTTTGCAACGCTGGTCTGAGATTCATCTACTGGCGTGAGTCCTGCACAGGCATGTTCGTTTGACTACAATGCCAGGATGTAGGGAATATTTTCAGGGGCCTGTGTTTGTTTAAGGATCCTTTTGTGTTTCTTGATAAAGCTTGTGCAAGTAAATACAGGCGCCGGTTTAATTAAGCCAGAGATGTAAATTGATCACTTCCTGGTCTCATTTCATGTGAGATTTGACATTGCTCTAGCAGAACATAAGCCTCAAAGACTCGCTGGAAGGGGGTCGTCCTTTCTTCAGCACCGGCTTCATTTATTTACAAAACAGAGGATGTTAGCTCAGTTATAATCTAGGAATTAAAAGGCAGATACTGGATTTGGCTCAGTTTGTTTTTGCTTGGGAAAAGAATTACACTCGGCTATTACGGAAGCGAGAAAGAGACATACAGATCTGAATGTTTAGAGACACTGGATACTTAATAATGAAATATAAACACTATTAAATTCGTGGCATTGAAGTAAGTGTCTTGTGTAAGTATTTACCCATTTGAGCTTTTCCTCATGTTATCGTTTTATATCCTTTAAAGGAAAAAGAGGAAATGCAACGTTGATTGCATAAGTATTCACACCCCCTACACCCACTCCAACACATAGGTCAACCCTTGGTAGAACCATCACTTGCTGCAATACCAGAAGGTCTACTTGGATAGGTACATCTTATTTTGGCACAACCGGATCCAGATATCCTTGTTCAAACTCTGACAGATGGAGATCATGATCATGAATTTGTCATGATTCAATAAGTTCTGGGATCCATTCTAAAACATTCAGGTTCTTGGTTCTGAACCCATCCAGAGTAGCAGTACACTTGGAGTCATTCTCTAGTCCAAGCTTGACTTGGCTTCAACCCCTGACAAGTTTCTCAAGTTTCTCTTCTCGATCACGGCTGGTCTCCTCAGGTTGACGAGGAGCATTCAGACTCCACCAAATGTGCCAAGGCTTAAACAATTCACTTTTTTTTCTTATCAGACCAAAGAGGATATCTCAGAATGTTTGCTGAGATTCCAACATGCTTTAGGTCAACTCCAACGTTCAGGATTGTCCTGAATCTTCTAACTTAGTCGTGGATCTCTCCAGGTCCTATAGAATGCCACTTTTTTTGCTTCTAGTCTTTGGCAAGTCACTGAAATTTGGTGGACGACTTCTTCTATTGGAGTAGATCGGTTGTGGTATATTCATTCCATTTATGAGTAACAGATTCAATGGGGCTCAAGAGTATGTTCCAAACGAATCTGGGATGTTCATTGTGAACAAGTGATTAATTGGTACATCAGCAGAAACCTTCTCCTTCTGTTTGGTCTTCATGATGCTGCTTTGTTCATGTACATGTATGTTCTCTAACCAACCAAGGATATTGAAATATTCTGCGTAGATTCATGATATCCTGTTTTAATTTCCAAGTCGTATCACTTCAAAATGTGGAATATAGCTCTCAGGGCGAGGAATACTCATGCTATCTTGAAATAAGGAATTATTGTCAATGAAGTCAATTCTTTATCAGGTTTTGTAAATGTCCAGGTTTACAAGCAAAAGCTTGGGAAGAGATAGCAAGCTGTGTGAAGGAGCATATGATGCTCGTGAAATTGATTCGTTTAGAGGCATGTGATTTGGGTTTCCTGGTCACACGCTGAATCTGATTTCATGGCTTATAAGAAGAAGAAGATCTCTGAAGAGAAGAAGTATAAGCATACTCATAGAGTTTCAGATTTTTTTAGAATGCTTTAAAAAATATAGGAACATAATAGTTTCATTCGCTTTATTAAAGAGCGTGATTGGCGATGGTTGATGGTGGTTCAGGTGCTCATGGTAACTACGGTACAGGCTAACGTGTTTAGGAATAAAATAGCCAAAAGTCTGCATTAATTGCGAGAGATCCCAGGATCAGAATATAACACAACTTTCATACTGTATATGCCGTCGTCCAAGCAACAACCTTTAAGTCCACGGCTTTGTAGGAGAAGCAGCCGAGACGCAGTTGTTAAAAGCTAACACGAGTGTGAGAAAGCAGAATGTTTGGTCTTTGTAAACTAGCACAGCTAGCTTCAGGCTTTGTGGGGGGAACTGAGAGAAAAACAATCCTCTCTTTCTCATCAGCAGATCACGCTGTGTTGATCACGCAGACAATCAGGCATGACACACACTCAGAGAAACACTAACAAGTCAGGGTCTCGGTCATTACCGAAACAGGTCACCGGATTGCAGCGGGAAAGGAGTTCAAACGCTTCATAAGTTACCGTGTACGATTCAGGTAAACGAGGAGATCGATCGCGTGATGTTCACATACGGAAACACGGACGACGCAACTCTCTGTTGAGCGAACGAAACAAAATGGCCGATTGTTACCTGAATTTTGGATTTCTCGACTATCTTAATGCTTAGATTCGCACCTAAAGTGCAGTTATAGAAAGCTGAGGTCGCTCGTCATCACGTCGAACACCTGCGTTGTGGACTAGACCTGACTTTGAGGCCACGGCGCTATCTTCTTAAAAGTTTCATCATTTGGAATAGCTTGGCCGTGAGTCATGCCCCTGTAAATATAAGTCTCTTTAAACGTTCACACCCCGGAGGCGACGGGACAAGTGTTCATTCATAGCGGCGCAGTCAAAATACTCATTCACGGTCTTCCGAGCGTTCGGATACAAGGCGCGGGGACGTAACCCGTAGCCACGCTCTCTCTCCCTGAAAGGCGCCATTCAAACGAAGTCATGAGATCCGACTTTACGACCGAGAGCACATGCTATTAATCGAATCATCTGGGTTTTCACTCCACACAGGATGTCCTGATGGGCGAAGAGGGGGAAAAGCCAGGGGAGTTGAGAGCAAATGGCAGGGAAGTGAGAGCTACATAGGGAGGAAGTGTGACATTTTTTTGGGACTCGAACAGGTTCAGAAAGAGCAGGGCTGTAGCAGCGGGCTGCGTTTTTCCAAAACATGTGTCATGTACACATCTGTAAACGTATTATCCGGTTTCCTTATCAACCTGCTCGGAGATTGAATCGAATTGAATCATTTCATTGATTTGTCTGAACACCTTCTGGCATCGATGGGCCCTTTTTCTTCTCCCCCTCCCCCCCCCTTACTTAGTCACAAGAGGACACCAGGACTGGAACATTGAGTGGAACATCTCCACCTCATGAATCAGGTGAATGCTTAAGTGAGTCAAATGACTGCTGTAGCAACAAGCACACAAGCACTAGCATTGTGACGCCACGTTATAAAACACCGCCTGTAATTTTCTAGAGGTTAGACATGGCTGCAGGGCAACAGGGCACTTTTTTTTAGTGGTGCTCCAGAACACCTACATTAAGCTGCGTGTTAGTGCAAGACTCTCACGCAGTCACACACACACACACACACACACACACTCATACACCAATTAACACCTTGCACCAATTTCAGGATTCATCAGTGACCACAGATGAAGGTTCATTTAAAAAATATCAAGAAGCTTTTCTTTTTTTATTTATAAAGTGTATAAAAAAAAAAAGGACATAATGATTCGCTCATTCCATTACACTTAAATGCATACAAATACACACACACACTATACAATCGCTTCAGTCACACGTCCAAATACATTCAAATATGTATAAAAATAAGGGGTTATAAAGCTCTGAGGAAAGCTTGCGACCGCGTCACGTTCGAGTGACGCTTTAAATACTTTGCACTTGTTCCCTCGACGGCGATGGCTTTTGGTCCTGGAGTCTTTGGTCTGTCCGTCTAATCTAATACACCTGCTATTAAAACAGAACAGCTCAGACAGTCAATATCCAATAACGGATAACAGCCGGCTCGGGCTATCGCTCAAATACGAGCGGGCCTCCTGTTGTTCCGCAGTAAACTTTAGTCTTACAGTACACACAGAAGGAATAAAATAGGCCAACATGGAGGAATCGAACAAAACAGTGAGAATACTGTTTACACTTAGGAAGCACATGACGGAGCGCATGATTTTTTTTGAAAAACAACAGGAAAAAAAAACAAAAACACTCAGTCAGAGACGCTCCCCTGGAATCGAGAATACTGTGTGCGCAGATGCACAAATATTGCAAAGTTTTAAAGGCACTGGATTTTTTTATTATTTCTTTTAAACAGTTTTATTCTGACGAAAGGAAGAGGAATTTGATGGGGTCGGGGGGGTCAGTGAGCGACGCAGCACCCCGACTCCTCGTGCTTGTGCAGGAGAGACATTCTGGAGAAGGTTTTCGAGCAGTTCTTGCATTGGTACTTCTTCACGTCCGAGTGCGTCTGCAGGTGGGCCCTGAGGTTGGATCTGTCGGCAAATGCGCGGCTGCAGTGAGAACACGAGAACGGCTTCTCGCCTGAAACAAGCCAAACACACACACACACAGTCAGAGGAGTTGGAAAGTGAAAAATGTGGCACAAACTAATTACTGTTGTGCTGCATGCAATGAAACAGCCAGTGTCCAGGCTCGGAAATTAAAATGCACCAAACACCGTTACTTTGTCCTCGAATCTGTTTACCTACAGTCTGATAAAGCTCTACACGCTAAATGTTGAACTGTATGTGTATTGCTTATTTAACCATTTTTAATCTGTACATGCTGCATAGACGCTGCATAAGTGGTTTGCTCACCTGTGTGAGTGCGGATGTGTCCCTGTAGCAGCCACGGGCGTGAGAACGCCTTCCCGCATAGCTTGCAGACGCACGGCAGCGTGTGTGTCCGTATGTGCATCTTGAGCGCCCCGAGGCTCACGTACTCCTTCTCGCAGTACTTGCAGCTGAAGGCCTTGCGCGCGTGCGCGTCACAGTGCAGCTGCTTGTGCTTGAGCAGGCCCGCGTACGTCGAGTACGACTTGTGACACAGGGCACAGCGGAATTTCTCCGCCACGTCCGAGCCGCCGCTGTTGCTGGTGGTGATGGTGATGGAGGCCGGCTGCTCGTGCTCATGCTCGTCCTCGTCACTCCTCGGGATCTCTTTGGGTGAGGGGTATCCCGACACGGGCGACAGGTCGGTGGGAAGCGGTGACGGCGGAGAGTCGCTCGCCGTCCACATGGTGATCGGACTGTACATCACCGGGCTCAGCACCTCGGGCTGAGGGATCACGGGTATCACCAGGCTTTTGAGGAACTGCGGAGACATGTACGCTGCAAACCGGAAAAAAAAAAAAAAAACACGCGTGTGTCAACAACAGAACAACATGCTGCACATCATGAACACCTGCCTGACGTGAAATCAAAGCAGAACCGGAATACACAAGTATTTAAAAACTACGTTCATTAATGGTTCCATACAGGTTCCAGGGATAACCAAGTGTTCTTAACTTCCTATCAAGGAGTTTAAGGAGGGAAAAAAAGGGATCCTTTCCTTGTCACTAAAGTGGGACCTTTGAAGTATCTCAGATATGGCACGGATATGTGTCGGCAACACAGACAGAAAAGAGCAATTGCGATTTTAAATGGAAGACTTGTTGGTGTCTTTTAACGCAGCGGCTTCAGACGTCAAACTGTGTAATTTGGGTTTGTTGCATATGTCAGGTGGAAGAAAAAAAAAAGTTCTCTTTACTTTTATAACGTGTAAATGTTACCACTACCGGAATATGGGAATGACATCACAAAAATGTAGAACTCTCAAAGTCAGCATATTATCACTATTTCTCGGTCACAGAAACAACCAGAAACAACCATAAAAACACGTCATCCTGTGTATTCTTTGCCTGTGTGACCCGTTTTTTTTCTTTCTTTCCCCCCAGTCAGTCGGTTTAAATTCAGTTCTTCATCAAACTGCACCATCCTGAGACCTGTACATGTTTATTACAAAATTTTTTTTAAAACTGCAGAATAAATAATGACTGCAGTGCTCTGAGCTTTACTATAACACGTCCTTTACCGTCTTAAATCTTAATTCTGAGAGTGAGCCTGTTTTATGACGTCACTCTGTTCAAGGTTCCACACTGACCCTTTAAAACCTGCCTGACCGTAAAGACAAATCCTAAAGGTGGTCATGTCTCAGATCACGTGACTGTCTCGAACCCTGGACCCGGGCGGGTTTCTCGGTGTTACCTGTAGGACAGTCCAGCTCGCTGTAGTTCGGCTTCTTGGCGGAGTTGAAATGCTTTTTGACCAGAAACGAGCGCGGCATCTTTACAGCGGAGTGGTTTTTATCTTCCCCACGACAAGAAAGCAAAAGTAACAGGGAAAAAAGAAATGATAATAATTAAATCCTCAGAGCGCAGCGACACGCAGCCATCCCGCACCGACACACACACACACACACACATACACATACACACACAGACACACTCAGACAGACAGACAGAAACTCCCGCGGAGCCGCGACACCGCCATCAAATACTCCGCTATCAGGTGCAGGGGGCGGGGCCCGCGCTCATTTACATAACCTCGACTCCCGGCTGTGTCCAATCAGGGGCGGGAGGCGGAGCTTGACTCGGGAAGTTATTTACATAATGGCTCTCGTGTCCTCCTATTGGCGTGTTATTTTGGTGGGAGGAGCTTAGCGAACTGGTGCAGAATGCGACAGGTGTTTTTTTTCTTCTTTTTTTTTCATTTTCAAAAAGCGCTTAACAAGTGCGTGCGCGCAGAAACAAACAAAAAACACCTCCATGCTTATCATTAATATACATCTATGAAAAACAATGATTAAACTTTTTCTTATTATTAAATGAAAAACACAAAAACGTTTGTATCATTTCTGTATTCAGTTCGATGATCCCTCTTATAACCTTATATATTACACATTTTTATGTATAATTTTGCACAATATTATATTGTATAATGTTGCACATTATGTACACTTTGGCACATTGTTATATTTTAACATTGTCATATTTGATTATTTTGCACACTATTATATTTTATAATGTTGCACATTATGATGTATAATTTTGTACATTTTTATATTTTATAAAATTGAACATTATTATATATAATCTACACATTTTATACATTTCTATTTGTATTTTATTTTATTGTAACTATTGCACACTACCTTGCACACTACACCTTTATGTACACTTTATGTACCTTTATGTACACTGTACACTGTCCAGGTGTTGAATGTTGTGTTTGCGGAAAAGTCTTGCTACTGTCTATTTCGACATTTTTATTCTATTGTTTAAGTGTCTCATTGCATATCACACTGTGCGTGGTTGTGTATGCGACAAATATAATTTGCATTTGACTTTCTCACCTGTGATTCACACCTGTTGCATTTCAAAATTCTTAGCATGTTTTATTTATTTATTTATTATTATTTATATCTTTCATAGTCATCTGCCAAACCTTAAACTATAGAAACTTAGAATTAAATTTTAATTGCATTTAAACATATTTTAAAACTTTCTATTCCTCTGTAGAAACTGTATGCAAGATTTGACTTGTTTGAAGTTCAGATAGCTGTGTGAGATCACGTCATTTTTATATTAGACACGCACGAGCAGGTGAGCGTGTAAATAAAAGTGCTCTAGCGCCCTCTTGTGGTCACATGCACACTAAACATCATCAAACTGTTTTTGCTGGTTTTCATTATTATAACCAAAGGTCTGTGTTAATTCCCAAAATACAGTGTCAGCTTTGTATCTAACTGATGTGTGGTTTGGTTTGGTTGGAAGTTATAAGTTATAATAAATAAGCAGACATAATTTTGTGAAGCATTTGGTACGTGACTCCGGTGTCAGAGCGAGTCCTACAGCGTGTCGCCTGAACATGTCGATCAGCAAAATCAGGAAATTCTGACCTTTTGTACAAACATGTTTACTGCAGACAATGCCACAAAAAATATTGACACAGTCTCCGTGCAGACTCTTCAACAGGCTATTAGAATAAGAATTAGAATAAAAAAATATATATGAAATTTCAAGATTTTGCACATTTTCCTACTGAGCTTGTTTCTTCTTAAAAATTCTAACATTTCTGATTTTATTTATTTAAGAAAAAGTGGTCTTAGATTTGTTTCTAAACTACTCGTCGTTGGCAATTAAAGAGTTTGTAGAAAGAGTTAAAAGGTTACAGCTAAAAATAATCTGCTGATCTTTTATGTAATCAGTGATATTATTATTATTATTATTATTATTATTATTATTATTATTATT
>JAQMYG010000033.1:2640188-2673361 GCA_030014215.1 Clariallabes teugelsi
TTCCTTTACAATGTAGAAAGAAATAAAAATCAGGAACCATCATGGAGTTAGAAAGTGACCCCAAACTTTTGAACGGTGGTATATGTTTAATCTGTTCTTTATGTGATCAGTTTATTTTCCTGTGGTAAGTATTGTTCGTCTCAGGTGAGACGCGATGGCGAGTGTTTTGTTCTTCGTTCTCTACTCCAATTAGGTCAACTGATTTTTAAACAGAGACAGAACATACAATGTACGTGTGTAGTGTGTGTTTCAAGCCACACTTGTATAATCTGGATTTATAAATTGCTTACACACATACACCCATATACCCCCCCCCCCACCCCCACCTCTCTCTTCCCCAACTCCAAGCGATGGAGTCTTACACGTCTAAAAAAAAATGGTTTCTGAGCAGATGAACAGTACATATGCATTTATCTGTATGTACGAGTCTAGACACCAGGCAGATTTAAAGAAGGAAAAACAGAAGAGAAATAAAAAGAGAGATATAATGTTGTCAAAGTCAGTTCCTGTTTTCATGAACTGACTGAACAGCAGCTATAAACACTCATTCTATATATAACTATATAACTCAAACATGCAAAAGATCTGAAACGTCCAAAATATTCAGGAACTGGAAAGGAAGACATGTACTGCAGATATACGGACATTATTCACTCCATAGTCCCGTTTTCATGCACTATATAGCTAAAAGTATATGGACACCTGGACCATTGGCTTATAATCAGTTTGCTGATTGGATGTTATGTCTAGTCTGACCTGTCATGTTGTAGCATATTTAAAAGCAACTATTTGCATTATTAAAATCACTCAGGGTTAGTGTCGTTATCATATGATGAGTAATTTAGCTCAGAGAGTTTAGTCATAATTTGGTTATAGATTCAGTTCTAGCTACAGAAAGGCCACTCTGTTCCCAGGCCAAAAACAGCACCGGGGTGCCAAAATTTACTTGTGTGAATGGCCTGCGGCGTGTTTTTCTGCTTTGCTGTGATTTTGTTTGATGTCTCGCAGGCTTAGGCAGCTCTCCTGGCCGTAACAGGGATACCAGAGTAATGACACTGGTTATGAAATGTTCGGGGTGTGTCCATGTGTGTCTGCCCATGCAAATACCACACTCGGAAAGTCAAATGTGTAGACGGGAACACTGAGAGGTGGCACCGGTCTGAGTTGGGCCTTATTGAACGGTGAGAAGGTGAGGTTAGCTAGGGTCTAATGCACACACCACTTTATGGCTTCACATTTAAGGCTGTTTTTATGTAATTTTTTTAAAACTTGTGATTCAGCCAAACTGATCCTCAACCTGCTAGAGTCAAGACACACATGCACCCCTATCATGCACCCCTATCATGCACCCCTATACCTGCCGTCTGGTTACCGAGCCCAGATCCATTCGGACACCACAGGGTACCCACCTTGGTGATGAGCACGCATCGGTGATAGAAAGACTCCAGGGTCCTGCGCAAGGTTATGTCACCCAAACATCAGGTGATTGGCCTTGCTGAATTCTTTTGAAGGTCATGCAGCTGAAGAACTTTACCTTGTGTGTCCAGGATGCACCTTTGCTGTACTGTATGCACTTCCAGCAGGTTTTCTTCATCAACCATGATGTGAAGACATACTGTAGCCTGGTTCACCGTGGTGTGAGAACAAGCTGGACGTCCAGGCCCTTGTGTGACCTACGAGTCTACAAAGAGTAGTCACCCAAAGGTTTAACGGTCTGGTGGGATCCAACCAAAATGAATCGTCAATGGAAAATAAGTAAGAGTACGGAGAAAGTGTTTTTTTTTCCTTCATAACATCTCTACTGATGAATTATGACTTATATCCATTTTTCTCCCAATTTAGCAAAGATTTTTAAACATATTTCAAACAAAGCGGACAATTATTGATCCTTAAATAGTTTATTTCTACCATACACAAACTGTACAACACAGCGCATTACTGCTTATGAAATAGTAAAAGTGTAAAGAAACTTTGATATAGAAACTACTTTAACTGAAAAAAAAAATTGCTTTCAACAAAAAAAAAAAAGAAACTTTACAGTACAGCGTTTTTTTATACTAATATTATTACACAAGAAAAAAAAAATCCCAATTCAGTTCACATTACAAAACATCAAATACAAACAGGAATAGTCCTCACAAAAGTTCCTGAGCAAACAATGTGTGGTTTTATAAATTAAAATATTAGAAATTACAAATAACATAATTACAAAGTACATGTCGTTTGAAAGTATCCGAATCCGGCTGATTAAGAGTACGTTAACGGAGGATCATTTGGTCAAACCTGTACATTTCTCTTTTTAAATCTTTTTTTTTTTTTTTTTTTTTACTTTAGTCATGACTGTTTGAAGACAAATAGATTTTAATTTTAAGGTTAATATTTGCCCGTAAAAATCTGTAAAGTGTAAAATGTCACGGCCGTCTCCCGATACTCAAATTTAAAAGAAATCCCATTTATACGTGGAAAGATGCCAAGGTCATACACTGATTTTATTTCTTTTTTAGTTTAAATTATAATTTTTTTTAACTTGGTGGAATTTTACCAACTAACCTTTTGTTAAAAATAATTTTCAGTAATAATTGTTCAGGTAAAAACTTCAGCTGGCTGTTCACTCAACAGTTCTCTAATTTCAGTTACGCAAATCTAAATTGTTTTTTTTTTGTGCTTTAGCTTGAAGGAAACTCATAGCAAAGATTAAACACTTGATCAATATTACAACAATATAATTACAGACTTCGAATGGCATATAAGCATTAGCTAAACAGACTCATAGGCGTTTTTTCTTTTTGGAAAAAAAATAAATATGCTGTATAATAAAGAAATCACCATTCACGTAATACTGTTCTACCACAAAACATAATATATTCCATGTAATCATTTACATATAGGCACATACATGCACACACATCGGTGTGCACACGAAAGGCAGTTTATATTGAATAAATTTCAGGGAGTAATTTCTTTTATTGTGTCTGTTCATTTCGATGTTTAAAACTAATAAGTGCAGTTTAACGGAACAGTTTTGGCCTCAGTGCTTAGGATTACCTACCAAATTGATCCCAAGGTTCAACACACGCAATACATTCAGGAGAAAAAGTGAGCCTGGCATGGTGCAGTAAGAGCATTTGACCACTAGGTGGTGTAATAGTATCATTATTCCTCTTGTTGACATCGTTCATCGCTTAAAGAAATATCACTGAGGCAAACAAACCGTAGTTTTAACAACAAAAATACTACCAAATAAAGTATAGCGACGCGGATGTGCTCGGAGCCAACACAAAGAGCCGGAGTGCGCAACAGTGATCGACCCTCACACACGGAAAAAATAAATAAAAATATATTAGCGTTTGATAAATTATTTTTGATGAGTAAAGACAATAAATAAGACAGATTATAAATATTAGCGGTAAGTATAAATACACAGAAACGAACAAGTCAAGCAAATGAAATAAATATGTGCAAAGGGTTATTAACAATCTCAGAAAAAATGTCAATGAATTAAAATATGGCTGGCGTTTATCAGTACACATGGAATATAATAATAATAATAATAATAATTTTTTTTTTTTTTTTTAGAATAAGTCTATGGTCATGGTTTGCAGCCAGCCACCCAAATAAATAAAATGAACCCAGTGAATAAAAGATGTCCAGAGATATTGCTTGTCCACAAATACGGCATTTCATGGTGAGCAGACAGTTTCTACGTGGATGCCCTTAATGGCCTGTCTGATGCTGTCCAGCAAGGCCTTGCACTCTGGCGAATACTCGTGTTCCGAACTGTTGTACATATCCGTCAAAGTCTTGATGTAGGCTTCAAAATTCTGCTCGTTGATTGGACCCTGGAAGACAGAAGAAGTGTGTGAACAATTTTCCCCTCTATGCAAAGCAATCTTTTAAAATGTGAAAAGATGGAGCGATGATGCTAAGGTACAGTATTGTGGTTGCAGTTGTCTTAACTGATCCTGATTTCCTTTTTTTCGTTTGTTTGTTTGTTTGTTTTTAAGATGACTGTCATATTTAAACTTTCTTTTTTTCCCCCTAAGATTTATATCTGACAGATATCAAAATGAAAAAAAAAAAAAAATCAACAATTTTTTTTTATTATGAAATAAAAACATGGGCGATTCAATAACTTTTACATTTTCTCTATAAACTGGACAAGTTGCGCAACTTTCTCTTACTCGCCTTCTTTTGGATTTTCCTCCGGGATCAATAAAGTGTCTATCAATCAAAGAAAGTGTTAAAAAAATAAGTGCTCTACCCAGTAACCTGGTGTCTTTTGTACAAGTTCAGCCTTTATTCTTCACAAATCCCAGCGTCTTGTTAGTAGGCTGTGGTCAGAGAGATGCAGGGTCATCTATAATACGGCGCCTCTGGACGGCCTTGCTCAAGGGCCCGACAGCGGCAACCTGCCAGGGAGAGGCTTGGACCGCTGACCTTCTGATCAGCAACTTAGAGCCTTAACACCCAGAGCCACCACCACCCCAAAGTGAGGAGACATATACCAACCAATCAGGCTGACTGGCTCCAGCTGACCACATCTGTTTGAACTGCTGGCCTTAGGGTTCAGCAGAAAACACTCAGAGGATAGCACTATTGACGAAAAGGGTTCAAGTATGCCACACTAAGAGCACGGGCAACTCTACTCCCTAGTCTCAGCCGGGACTCGAGCTTGCAATTTCTGAATAATAGGGCAAATGCTCTCCTGTGGCAGCACTTGGGAGTCTGTGCTTGTTAATTTAACTGGCACAGAGAGATATATCTGAGTCTGTTTCGTCAGTCACTGGTCAATGCCGATCAATTTGATAACTGGCCATTAACGGTCACTGGTCCATCGATCGGTTCATCTTTAGATACTTGGATACATTCTTGTGTCCACACATGCCAAGAAATAGTCATGAAGTGACCAATCAGCCACATCCGAGTTTGGTTTTCTGCCTTGGTCCTCTATCTTTGCTTCTAAGTTGGGCCTGTCTCAGCACTCTGGCTAAGGCCCATATCTCTCTGACTAGTGGCTAAGTGTGCTGGCTCACCATTTTTTCCTCTCCACCCTCTGCAGATCACTCCTCAGTTCAGACATCCCCATTCTCCAAAGACTAGCAGACCAGTGACTCAAATTCAAATGTCATTCTTTGCCACCACAGTGCACACTTTCTGTGGGATGCCACCACATTGGGTGGTTTCCACAGCTTGGAGCAGCTTTGCCTCCAAGTAACTACATAGCCATTCTGCAGGATTAGCACTTGTGTAGCCAGTGTGGAAGCTCACTGGAACACCCGATATGTGTCAGCTTCCCTGGCATTGACCGTCCTCAAGATACACTCTCCAGTTCAGTCATAGTCGTGTGCTGATGCTCATGCGGTGCATTCAGGTGCTGAAATTAGACCCTGATTGACTTGAACCTGATCCAAGTGTCTGAACAACCTACTAATCATAAGTGTTTATGTGCAAAAACAGACAGGCAGAGTAAGAAGCTGGAAAGTAATCAAGATTTCTGTCTACGCGACCTGGTGTCTTACTAGTGTCAGATTCCTGAACTAAAGCCACACATTAAGGAAACCTGTCCCCCCTTCAGTAAAATAAGAGATGATTCTTCGGACACTATGTTTGTATCTGCATCTGGGTTACTGGTTCACGTGAGTGAATCTACACAAATATGCAAGAATCTGCAAGTATTCATGTATTGTGACCTTAATATACATCAACAAACCGGTGAGGATTAAGATCTAATGGCATTCTCCATTCCACCTGCAAACTCCTGAGGATAGCACACGGAGGCAACATCTAGACCAGCGAAATAGCAAATATTCCCCGAAGAATGCCACTTGCACCCAGACGTGGTGTCCTAGATGCAGGTGGACACATCTTCCCCTTGTTAGGATGTTAGGGTCAGAGTGTAGGGTCAGCAATGATACAGTGGGCCTGGACCATGGAGGCTTAAGGACCTTCCTCAGTGATCTAGCAGTGGCAGATTGATTGTGCTGGGGTTTGAACCCCTGACCACCTGATCAGTAACCAAGAGCTTTAATAAAAAATGTATGCGAGTCTTGTATGCTCTCAGATGGAAACTGTTCCACAAGTGGTGTGCACTTCTATCAGTATACAGTACCTGCTACCTAAAGTACTAGCCGTCCTTCTACAAGTCTGGCCATTCGTTGCAGCAAGTAACAGCACCTTGGATGGTATTTTTCTAGAGTTTTATTCCCGTATGAATCCACAGTGGATGGTAAACTGAAACGGGTCTTGTTGCTAATACTTACATCAGTGAAACTCACTGATGATTTTTAATTAATCTTGCCTCTGGTGTGACTTATTGCGGAATGCTGTGTTTCTGGCCAAAGTCATATCACCCACTCATGCGGTTAACATTTTGATCTTGCGATGTTGAATTGAAAGGGCATCTGCTGAGCGTTCCTTGCTTTGCCCAGTAAATTCTCTACATCGCCATTCGGACTGCATAGTGGGACTTAATTATCAGATCAACTGTTTATCTGTCACGGTCTAAAGACAGAAACTGGCCCACTGGCTGCTAGACGTCATCACGTGTTGGCATTGCCGCGTACCCACTCTAGGTTCTACAGCATTAATATTATTAACAATACTGTTCCTGGTGACACAAGCGCGGCCTTGATCTCTGAGCACGTTTCCTGTCAGCCTGAAAGTGGAGCCGCTACACATGACACTGTGACATGGGTCATGCAGATGATTATCAGAGTCCTGAGTCGTTAGGATGAGGCAGAATGCTAATAACGCAAGTAACTGTGATAGAAATACAAGATAATCTTGTTAAACGGTTCCCTGTCATTTAGAACCACCAGCGCAGAAACTCTACAAGAAGCATCTTCCAGGTTATCAGTGAGCATGGAGCAGTAAAATTTATATAAAATACCCCATCATCAGTTTGAAATGTGCTAATATCTGGTGCTACATTGAACACACAATAATCTGTGTTGAGAAAACTAGTCAATTATTGTGCACTTATAAGCTCCCCGATTATACTGCGATTGTAAGCATGTTCTGAAGAGCATTTAACTGCAATTGTGTTTAAATAGTTAATTAATAAATAATTCACTTTTTCAGTAATCTTCGTAGCAGAGTAGATAAATATTAGAACAATTTCTTTTTTGTCGTCGTCGTAGAGGAGGAGTGCTTCACCATTTGCGGTAGCTGGATGTCAGTAAGGCTGTTGATGAGGGCTTGGCTGAGCCGCGCCAGCTCCTTCAGCAGGCTGTCATTGTGCTGCTCGATCATCTTGTTCTCTTCCTGGATGGTCTTGAGGTTGCACTCCATGGATGAGATCTGGACCGATATGGAATGAAAGTTGCGATACAATTTTAATCTCCACTTCATTCCACAATGAACATATCGACATACGTAACAAATAACACTTTACAACGGGCAACAAAGGCTGCTTTCACACTAGGGACGTGGGACGGATCGGACAGATACAATAAGTCTTGTATGTTTGAGTAGTGTGAACACTTTGCATTGTGCTGTGCCCCAGCATGGACTAGGGTACCGTGCCTGTCTCCTCTTCAAAAGTTGATTTTGAGTTCGAATCAAGAATGAAAGCTAACCGTATAAAAAAAAAAAACAATTAAGAGGGTTGCTTCAAAATATCAGTAAGTCTCGGCCCAGTCTTTCTAATAGGCAGGCGCTTCTTTGTATTTATTGGTGCAGGTGTCTACTAGAGAAGGGAAAAAACTATAATTTCACATATCGCCAAAATAAATTTTTTTACAGTAATTTTTTAAAATTCATATATTGTTGCATCTGAGGTGTTAAAATATTGCAGTTCCTCTATAATCCTGCAGGTGGCGCACGCTAAACCCACAAGTTTTAGATTTGTGGAAAGTTAATATTGAATCTGGATAGTTCTAAAAGCATAATACTTACTGATACAGAATCACAATTCAGATAAAATCTACACCGAAGTATCGTGATAATATCATATCAGTTTGCCCCGTGAGATTCACATCCCTAGTCCATACTGCCACCTGCTGATTCGGAGAGCGAAGTGTACAAATCAGGTACAGAACACTATTACCGATGTTAAAGCTAAACCGCAGGAAGTGGAGAGGGGGGGAACATTAGTCCTCAGGTACGGCACAAATGCCTAGTGTGAAAACAATCTTAATGCACATCTATGACATAACATAACGCTACGTATGTGAGATGAACAAGAAGATCTAAATACAACAGATAAATAGTGCAACTTCTCTGAATCTCAGTGAAATAAGCCGAGCGGACGGCCAACCCTTAAAATATTATCTGTGTAACATCATTTTAACGTGAGCGCCAGAACCATTTCGTTTTTCAGCCAAACAGTAAATTTACATCAATGAAAACCTTCCAAGCATTAGCAGTTAGTATAAACCCACTTTGAATAGGTTTTACATGCGCGATGCTGGTATTTGCGTACGCTTTACCTGCGTCTGGAGCTGCATCATGTCGGCCTCGATTTTCAAATTGGACTCGTTGAGCTCCTTGATTTCATGATCCAAGTGCTGCATGTCCTCGCTGCTCTCAATGCCTGTCTCACGCACAGGAAACCACCACAAAGCACAAGCATCATCATCATCAGTTAGGATGAGTTACAGCAGCAGTGAAGACGTTATTGTGTAGGAAAAAAAAACCCAAACAAAACAATAACAGCATTAAACACACCACTGCTGGTTTTCAGTTTGATAGTCATCATCTCGTCTCCTGAGAGCTTCCTCTTGATGCTCTGAGCGTTTAGCGGGCAACCTGACAAACTGGAGAGAGAGAGAAAGAAAACACAGAAATTCATACTTGAGTGGTTTCAGTTTCATACCGCATATAACTTCACAAACTAACACCACTTCTGTCGTACTACAGCCTACTGTCGTCTCTCGGCTGCATCTGAAGACCACGATTACGTCACACGGCTAAGGCTAAGGCTGTCTCATTTCAAAGGTTACTTCAAATGCGGCCCAAAGGGTAAATCCTTTGTTGGATGAGTGTCTGAATTGAGACGTGTCTTCAGGCTCAGCCATCTTTGATTCACTTCCTCCATTCAAGTTAATCCAGAGTCAAATAAATGAACGATCAAATTCACTTCGAAGCGGAATGAGACCGCATCAGTCAGAATAGTCTCGGGCTGGATTTTTTTTTGCTTCACGTCTGCGCGTGTTGCTGTTTTCTCACCTGCCTAAAGAACCGCACCCGAGCAGGACATCACACCAGGGTTCTGTTTAAAAGTGTAAAACGCTGTGTGTGTAAAAGCTCAAGTTGTGGGAAATTAAAACTCACGTCCTGCATTGGTTAATGAAATGCTTCTAGCTTTTATAATGAGAATAATGTAGTGAACTTAAATGTGTTTTGCACATAAGCTCAAGCTCTAACCTGTATGAGATCGTCAGGAGTGCATCTAAAACATGGTGTAATCCTGAATTTACAGTTTTAACATAGAGGAACTTTCGTTGTAAACTTTAGTTTTCTGCATCTGATTTTATTTACTTCCCCAAATTGGAGAGCAGGAATGGATTTTACCGAAAACGTTGGATTATTAAACCGAAAATATAAAGCGACCAAGGGTCAGGGGCACGTGGTCATGGTTCGGGTCGCCCCTCACTCACCTCCTGTGTGTGGCGAACACGTTGTTGGCGTGGCCCAAACCGTTGCACCCAGGCAGAGGGCAGTGAGGCAGCTCCTGCTTGCAGTTCTTCCAGGAGAAGGCCACGCCGTTCATCTCCTTCTGCCGCTTCGCAGCGACGGGGCAGCTGCCAGCACTGCGGTGGGAGGTGTATTTCCCCGAGACGTGGCCCTGCCCGTCACAGCCCACTACAGGGCACCTAACACACAGGACACGCCAGAAATCAGCAGCGCGTCCGCGGGAGCCGTGGGCTGCCCACTCGCAAACTGTGCGAGCGAAACAGCTCTGTACTGTAAATAATGTCCTTCTCAGAGCGCTCGCAGAGGATTAGAGGGATTCTGTGAGTCATTTTCTTTTCTACAGTGGAGTGTTTAACGTTATATTGTTACAGTGAACAAAAAAGAAAAAATGTGGTGTGGAGAAAATATATATCGAAAATATTCACCGAATTCTAAAATGTTTCCCCTTGAATGAGTGACACATGGTGTTTAGGGATATAAAACAATATTATGTGTCAAAATATGATTGCTGGAGAATAAACTAATAATAATAATAATAAATTGATAAATTGCAACTTGTTATAACACACACACACATAAGTGCATTTCAACTAGACACATTTCAAGCTGCAGAAAGAATTATGAGTCATAGCACTTAGCTATGGAAAACACACACACACACAAACACACACACACTTTATATTTTATATAATGACCCAGAGCATCTGAGTGTTGTTTTCTTCCTCGATCATATAAGGCCATGTATTTAAAAAAAGGAAATAAAAAAAAAACGGCGTCAAACTATAAATAATCCTGCTTGTAAATAAACCCGGGCGGATGGTGTGCACACCGCGGCGCGTTTAAATCCTCCATCTTTATTTACCGTGTTTATGGTTTAATAGCTCTGTGACCAGGCGTATCAGCTGTAGAACGAGGTCACTGTGACAGGTTGCATTTCAAGACCCAAACAAAGCAGCGGCTCTCTGTTGTGTGCTTTTTTTTTAATGTGTGTGTGTGTGTGTGTGTTAGAGAGTGTGTGTGTTGATTTGTGGGTCACCCCGCCGAGGGGGCGCGTGCAGATGCGGCCCAACCTTTTGCCCCCGCTTAAATTAAACCTCTTGCCGCACAAAGACAGATACTCTTTTGTTCCCTTACACTCCAAATCACTGCACAGTGACACGTTTATTATAGTAGATTATCTGGTTGAGGCCGAGCTCAAGTGGGCTCCGCGCTTTGCTTGCACTGTTATTTCATCACCGGGGTGTAAAGAAAAAGCTGCGGCGAACTAATAGCCGGAATGCGACTCCTAAAAAAAGGAACGTTTCATTTATCGCTTTTCGTTAACACACACACTACACACACACACACACACACACTATCTATAAATACTGTTGTGAACTTGCTGAGTGGGAATATACATTCCCCCCCCCCCCAAACCATTAAGAAGATTAATCTGGTGAAATGCTGATTAAAATGTATTTAAAAAAAAAAAAAAAGACAGAGAGTGAGAGAGAGTGACAAAAACAAGCTTGGATAAATAATTAAAAAGGTTAATACACTCGCTTTGGAACTGAACAGAAAAACCTCACATAAAAACAAGCATAAAAAAAAAAAGTCTAGATTTTAATTTTTTCTTCCCTTTTTTTTTTTTTTTGCCTCTCACCCTGAGGTCAGAAATGGAATGACACAAATTGCAGATAATTGTTAGGAGGTGGAAATGTAGGGAGGAGGGGGACAAAAAAAACAGCGGATGATTTCTGGGTCACTGGCCCTTTCTCCGGTAGCCCATATCGGGACAGGTGAAAGGCTACCTGGGATGGAACAAATAGCCCGCTCGGGCGGGGGGGTGGGAGGGGGGGGGGATGTTGTCGGTGGCTCTAATTAGAGGAAATCGCAACTCCAGTGCACCTCTTACACGCGGACGAGTGTAGTGACCACAGAAAAAACACATACACACACACACACACACCACAATGGAAAATGGAGTCATGCCATATGGCCACCAATTTAGAATAATCTAGGAACATTATAGATGCAGCGGGTCTGCTCGCTCCGTCCCTCCATCCCTCCCTCCCTCGCTCACGCTCTTACACCCTTTGACATGTTCCTGATGTTCCTGCTGCGAGGGTCACGTCTGAGCTCTGTTCGTAATTAAAAGAAAACATACTGGTCCAGATGTAAACAGAAACACGAAGCAAGAATCTCTTTCAGTGATATGTCTGTATTCGGGACGTGATGTATGAGGGATGTTGTAGCCTGATTCCTAAGATAGATATACAGTATGCATGTGAAAAAAACAACAACAACAACAACAACAAAAAGCCTCAGTAGCTCATTTGAGTCTTTATGTGATTTGAACGTGTGTTTAGAAAGTAACTAAACGGCACAATTTTATTTATCTATTTGATTATATTACATTACACTTGAAGTGTTCATTTATGAAATGGTTTTTATTTAATGTTGTAAAAGGTCAGGAAAATGTAAGGTAGTTATAGAATTTATAAACAGTTTTTACAGTACCTGCCCCCCTCTCTCTCTCTCTCTCTCTCTCTCTCTCTCTCTGTTAATAAGACCAAAAAATCATATTTCCAAGAAACCACAAAGCATATGAAAATGTTCCCATGTTGAGGAACTTTGCAGAACACCATTACTTTTACTCCATGCTGAAACTCCCAATTTTCTATAAATGTTTCTTACGAAGAAGCAAACTCAAGTTCATAGATATGTATAAAAAATAAAAAAAAAGAATACTTCTAAAGTTTCTGCTAGAGGTGTTTTATTTAGTTTATGTTTGCTGCACCTGATTTGGTCCAAGTCCCAATTCGTCCTGCCTTTGTGTTAGAAAGTAAAAAAAAAAATATATATATATTTTTTTAGTAAAAAAAAAACAAAAAACTAACAAATGTTAACGTGAGAAGACACTCATTGATGCTGTGTGTCTGACTTTGGACTGAGAGCAGCGGCCTCTTTTAGTTTAAAACTCGTCAAAAGTATTACTTTACAGTGTTTTACAGACAAAATAATAAATTAGACCACCGAGGATGTGGTTTAGAAAAGTATATTTAAAAAATTATAAAATAAATAAATTATGAACGTAACTTGCTAAAATCTATTTTTGTTTACAGAGAAACACAGAATTTGATCATAAGAATAAACTACAAAATATATAGTTACTGTATATATAACATCCTGATTCTTCTGCTTCTCATTTTAAACATTTTACACTTCACCTGTACGTGACTTTTACGAGACATTAGTGATAAAACAAAATCCTTTAACGCCACAGCTGACTCTGAAAACATCTTTCAATAATATATTTATCGGCTTATAAACAAAACAAAAAATTCACATGACCTGTATAACGCTAAAAGTTTACTTATGTCATATTAATAAAGATCATGGTAGATTGTCTATGAACTGTAAACATTTTATAAATGTTTTTTTTTTTTTTTTAAATATACAGGTATGTAATCTGTAAAATCAACATCAACCACAATCGCACTGTCGTGTTTTGCTATTTCTGAATGATGCTAATTTGCACTGAATGAGAAATTTATACCTGAAAAAGAAAAAAAATGAGTGAATGGGGAAAAAAAAAAAAAAAAGCTTGAGGAAGTCATGAAAATAAACCCGTAGCTCATTTGTCTTAGCGAGCGCTTATTTTATTTCACGAACGCCACGAGAGTCTTACTTGATGTCTGGCTCCTCCTTCTCGTCTTTGCTTGGCGTGAGCTTCAGGTTGCCCTTCCTGGCGCGCGGACAGCCTGACAAACTAGACACAGAAATAATAAAGTGTCAGACCCGAGACGAGGTTCAGCCGCGCACACGCATGCACGGAGAAGATACGGCTGTTTGGTGGCGTCGAGGCGTTTAAAAGCCGCCAGTCTCGTGTTGAAACAAGGCCACGATCTTGTCAATCCCAAAATGTCACAAGTGTATTTCATCCTTCATTTAATTCGGAGGATAAGGGTTGGAGGGGGGGGTGGGGGGTTTCGGAGTGCTGGATGTAAGAGCTCTCCTACCTTCGATGGGATGCATAGTTTCCTGTAACGTGACCTGAACCGTCACATCCAGGGGTCGGGCACCTGGTAACCACAACGCGGAGCGTGTTAATCTACTGACAAGTCTCCTGAGGAGCATTTCAGCTAACATGGTCTAGAAGTTAAGTCTTTTGGATGATCTACTACGGCATGTACACCACACAAACTTAAACATCACAAAAGTCACGAGTCACATCATCAGGTTTTAAAGCCAGTGTTAAAATCTCTTACTTCAGTTCCTGGGCGTTTGCAGCCATCAGGGATTTGAGGGTCTTGTCGGCTAACGGACATCCAGATACACTACGGGAAAACACACACACACACACACCAACACATTTTTGCTTTAATATAAAATGTGTAAAAACATGTTGAGTAAGACTTTACTCTAAAGCTTTAGTCATATTGGGGGGGGGGGGGGGGGTGATTTTATAAACTCAATCAATCAATTAAAAAAAACGATCTTGTACTAAAATCAGACAACAAGACGACGAGGTAATACAAACAAGTGTCATGTGCATGTTTCTGCAATTTTGTGAACATTTATTTAAATCTACAAATGTGTATTATTAATTGTTATAAGTATATTATTAGTGATGCGCTGTGACTAAAAGTTTCACACTGCATCCTTAAACGAATATGAATACAGACACCAAGAGGAGGCGGAGTGAAGACCACTATAGACCACGCCCACTTCAGTTTTTTTTGTTGTTGTTGTGTTTTGTTTTGTTTTTTTTAATCCGGATACAAATATGATAAGCACTAAAATGATGGCAAAATATGTGACGTAACATTTAAAATTGATATATAAATATATATAATTAGAGCTCATTGTGCAGGTGCAGCGCTACAGTATATGTTCACTTCCATTATTATATATTCAGCTAAAACGACCTTAATGTAAAAACTTCATTTATTTTGAACAAAAAAAAAAAGACAGATATTTTTGAATGATTCCTGTTTGAAAGAAGTGAAAAATGCAAAAAAAAAAAAAAAAAGGATGGAGGAGAGTCAGAACAGAGTTGGTGTTTTAGGGGAAGTGCGTTCTGTGAATTAGACGAGTTGCATTGAGTGAATCGGTGAATTGGATGAATCACGTCAGATGAGTGGGATGAGTCGTCACGGGTGAATTATGTGAATCACGTGAGATGAATCATGTTTGTTGAATGAACAAATTACATCGGGTCAATCTTATGAACCTGACTCATCACTTTGGTTGAATCGGATAAATAATTTTACTGAATTAGATCAATACTTTCAGGTGAATTGAATCGGTGTGAATTGTAAAAGGTGAATTGGGTGAATCGGTTTAATCACTTTATTTGAATCAGATGAATCACATTAGGAGGCTTGCATGAATCAAATGATGTTGAATCGCATGATATAAATCATTTGAAGGTGAAACCTATGAACTGGTGATTCATATTAATCGCTTTGGGTTGAATCAGATAAACTGGATGAATCACGTTAGGCGAATGAGTTGAGTCACGTGATATAAATCATTTGAAGGGATGAAATACATTAGGTGATTCATGTGATTCGCATTGGGTGATTCAGCTTTATCAGATTCATAAAAAAAAGAAAAAAAGAAATGTGATTATAAATCAGAGCGTGGAACGAGGCATGAAATATATTTTTTTTTTTTCTGCTGAGACGCGAGCGAGCATTTTCTCTTACCTTCTGTGCGATGCATAATTTCCTGTCACATGGCCGCTCCCGTCACAACCAGGTGTTGGACAGCTGTCACACAGAATGTGTGTTAGAGGTGTTCAGATTGAAATTAATTATTCTCTCTCTCTCTCTTTCTCTCTTTCTCTTGCTGTATTTTTTTTTGTAAGGGTTTCTATTTAAACATTAAACTCGTACACCTCAGTTACCAAAAATAAAAAAATTATATAAATAGTTAAATAATAAATATTTTTATTATCATTTTGTTCAAACAGAAAACAGTTATTATTTCAAAATATGTAGTATATTAATATGTATATTTTAGGACTTTTATTCGTTATTTTCACTCAAGAGTAACAAGTGAAACACGTCCACTTGTACATACACACCTGCCATCACCTGGAGCTTTTTTTTTTTCTTTCTTTTTTTTTTTTCTTTCTTTCTTTTTATGTAAATATTCACTTTTGTGAAGTGGTGGCTCACCGGTTTCGCTTCCAAGGGAATAAATTAAAGCTTTTATTCCCGGAACTCCTCTGATTGGGTCATTATGTAAAATGTAAATATTGACAGCTATTATAAAGTCTAATAAAGTATAGCTATGAAACGAGCAGAGACGACCCCGTTTTAATCGCTCCATGTGTTCTTGCTGTGCTGTCGTACCTCATCAGCTCTTTCTTGGTGTCTCGTATGAGCATCTTGTTCTTGGCACCGGTCATGCTCGCGTCTCCGGCGAAGACTTTATCCTCGAGCGACATCCTGTCCAGCTGCTCCATCTACAAGATGCAGAATTATTACCCAGAAGGAAAGTGACATGAAAACGTAGTGTAATGTAAGCGCACCAGCTGTTCCAGTCCGAGCCGCGTCGATTGAGTATCGCAGCGATCGCTACGGCGCGTATTAATCCATCTGAACTCTCTTTTAATCCCATGTACAATTCATCATAAGCTTTGGGATTGACTTCCATGTTACATGTTTGAGGTAAATATCTTTAAGGGCCAGATGTTGGCAGAGGAAGCAGACAGATGTGCGAACGGCTTGATTTGGTCTGTCAGGGCTGAAACACTCAGAGATCTCGATATTACCAATTTCCTTTGAAATGAAGCTTTGGAAACGTTACACACTCTTAACCTCTGACTATTACGAAGCACTGATTCTTCCACAAACAACACCTAAACGTTTTAATTTGAAGGTTTTTTTTTTTTTAAGACCTGTCTCTGTCCCTGACAGACTGTTCTACCACGCGTTGAGAAATCTGTGTAATTATGGCCGTACGTCTTTGTCCTGATGAAGCGGTGCTTTGCTGAAATTCAGGGGCGCGTCCCAGCCCTCCTGCTCGTACACAGCTCGGAAGAACGCCGTGGAGATCTGGAGTCCGCCCACTTTGGCCAGAGAGGGTTCGGGAGGGGTGAACGCGGCGTCTCCTAACGCGGGCGCGACCGGCGAGTCCATGGTCTTCTCCTTCTTCTTCTTCATGCTCAGGTCCAGAGTACCGTTCTCGTCTACTTCAATCACAGAGTCCTGAAAGAGACACACGACGGGTTGGAGGTCAGCGTAAGAGTCAGAGTCACGTCTGAGACGCGCAACACGTTAAACGACAAAAATCTGATGAATTTAAGCAATGTTGTGGAGAGGACCACCAAACACGGTCCAAGTAGAGTGTGTGTGTGTGTTTGTGTTTCGTAAAAGAGAAAATCAGTATCTTTTTCTTCAATTAATTACGTTTAAATAATTAAGTTTCAATGAATACTATTTAGATTGATTCATTAATTACATTTTTATTGTTGCTTTCCTGCATGTTTGTTTGTTTACTTATTTATGTTGCCCCAATTTTTACAGTATTGTCCTGTCAATTTTTTAAGAAATAACAAGGATTTTCAAATCAAGCTATCGATCCATCTGTCTGTCTGTCTGTCAGTCTATCTGTTTATCTATACAACTACCGTCTGTCTGTCTGTCTGTCTGTCATTCAGTCATCTTGTCTGTCTATCTTCTTCAAAGCAATCCAACATTTCTTTCCTTCCTCCACTTTCAGCGTTACTCTCCTTGCTAAGTTTTCTCTCCTGCAGCTGAGAGAGTTGAAGAGAAGATCGAGGAGGCTTTGAGTTCCAAGACGTAAATTAGTTCTAAAAGAATTCGTAAATGTTTGGTGTGAATAAAATAACTAAATAAAAATGAACCACATCTAATAGCAGTCAGCAGTTGGGGTTGGACCGGTGTACCTAATAAACTGGCACACCAGCACGCACATCTTGGCAGAAAGTGCGCACAGTTACAGAAAGTGTACGGTGTTCGCAGAGAGAGATCCATTTGGCCCGAAACGGCACCAGCCGACGTACTTAAAATGCATACAGACACTTGGAGGCAGACGTCCACAGATGACGGAGCAGCTAACACTGTTTTATTCATGTGCTCGCTTTGTACAGTACCTGCTCTCTCTCTCTCTCTCTCTCTCTCTCTCCCTGCCCACTGACTGAACGCGGTCCTCTTGCTGTGTAGGTGTCTAAATCGTTTCACACCTCACCTCCTCTAGTTCCTCTTAGTGCCAGGTTTTAACTCGCTGAACCCGCTGTTAACGACGGCTCAGGATAGATTTTATAATTTCACTTCCCGAGCACACTTCCTCAGAACTTCACTACGTCTTTTCATAACCGTCTCGCTGTTCTCAATCCCACACTGACGCGGTCGTACGGGTCGCGCGAACGTTCCGTCCTGCCCGGGTGCTGCTGCTGCTGCTGCTGCTGTAATCACAATGACTCGTCCCGGGACTCCTGTTCACGACGATGGGTTTTTACTCGACTCTCAGGGTTTCTTCCTCTCCTCCCGACCTGAAGTGAATTATACTGAATATACAGTATGAAGTCATTCGAAAGTACAAGGTGGGCGTGTCTTGGGTGTGTCTTGGGCACACTTGTTGTTCTTCTGCTTCAGGGCGTCCCATAAATTCAGCACCAAAATCTTTGACGTGCAGATTCTCATCAGAACGTTCTTCCTCACTCAGATACTGCGCACGACGATCTTATATCTGATCTCTGTTTCAGGGATATCAGGGATCTCGGTTTATTTAATTTTAAAAATCTAACCAGCGATCGCTTTAATCGCTTTAATCCGAGTTTGTTTAAAAGGCACGCTACTGAGCACGGACTGCGTCGAAGGTTTTACTTAACAAAAATATCGTCGTCCATCTGCAGCCTGAAAGCGAACAACAATAACAACACCACGGACAATTTCCTCCAGGAGCCAGGAGAACCCCCCCCCACCCATCCCCCCCCGCAGCATTAGCATAAAAGTATAAATCAAATGCCTCACCACATGTTTTACAAAAAAGCCTTCTAATTGTAATCGAGAAAGAAGCCTGATTGTATTCTCCCCAACTCCTTTTGATGTGATTACACAAATTCTCCTTTGTGTACATTAAAGCTTTAGGGGCATGGAGGGGAGGAAAAAAAAAAGAGAGAGAGAGGGAGAGAGAGAGGGGAAAAAAAACTCTCTTGTTGTTCTGCCACCAGAGACACACACACAGTTCTCTGTGCCAGAAAAGTGTCTTTTGATGTTCTCTCCCACCTTTTTCATACACAAATCACAGTTGCTACAGAATAGCCACATTAAATACCTCTCACCCCCCCCCTCCCCACCCCCATCATGCTCCCCCCCCTCCTCCCCGCCCTATGAACGAGTGCTCTAATTTGATTACCTTTGTGAACGATGCCAGTGGCCGGGCATCGCCGTTGTCCCGGTAACGGGTAGAGAGGTTGAGGATGGCGCTGGACGCCGTACCTGACTGAAGGACGCTACCCTGGGCTGGGGGTCGGCCTGGGCTCTGGCCACCGGGTTTCGCCACACGACCGCCTGCAGCCAGGAAACAGGGGAACTGTGCGGCGGCTGCAAGACAAACACACGTTCAGGAAGAATACAGATTAATTAATTAAATAATGATGAGTCCCCATAATGTAGTGCTTTGGCGTATGGATTATATTTAATGTCTAATTTAAGCGGAAAGTTATCTCTCAAAAAGCAAATTTATTTAAAGCGCTGATTGGTTTGAAGGTGTTGATTTATTTTCTGCAGCAGCTGTGCCGGTGCATCCATAGTGCCGTTTCCATAGTAACAATACACTGGATGCTCCAGATAAATGGATTCGTGTCGATATGGCAAAGTTTTGTTGTTGTTTTTTTTTTTGTCTGGAAGGAGGTACCCTTGACAAGTTTTTCCACCATTTTCAGGTCAGAAGAGTTTTACTGATCTATAGAAACTTGAAAGAAGAGGATAGAAGAGAGGACAAGGACTAACCGAGTTTGTGGATTTCCTACAACATTAACATAACGTGTTCTTTAACACATGAACATTGTAATCATTGGAAATCTTTTGTTCTCTCAAAGAAATAAAACACTTGGGGATGTTCAAGAGGAAATTCTACCTAAAACCAGTTCCTCTGCTAACTCACAGTCATGGAGATGCGAGGCCTCCTGATTCTGATCGGACAACATCATCTGGTTCTGTTTGCCGAACACCTGAGCGTCAAAGCTGGCGTAGTCGAAGTGGCCCTTGCTGTACTTGTCCATCTCTTTGGCCATGCCGACCTGCAGGGCGCTCACAGGATGGGCAAACTGGTATGCGAGCTGCCCAAAATCAAACTTCTTCATCTGAATCAAAGGTCTGGAAAGAAGGAAAGGAAAGGAAGAAAGGCACGGGTGTTGAACACGAGTACGCACGTGCAGGCGTTTATTCGCCCGTAAGCAAATGATCGTTTCAGGTGACTAATTTGAATGTTTTGAGGGAAGCTTTTAAAACAACAGCGAAGCATGCAGTCTGGAATTCACCCTCGCACTGGCGTGTGTCACCGCGGACCTGATGTGGCTCAGGATCCGTATTTCTGATGTTAGGACAAATTTATACCACAAATCAATTATAGTTTATTAGGATAAAAACGATCGCGGGTTTTCTTACCTTGCCATCTTGTCTGGAGTTTGTCTGCACTTGGACAGGTCATCTTGGGGTTTCGAACCTTTCTCCGCTGCAGCAATTGGACATCCAGACAAGCTAGTGCAAGAAAAAAAAAACCACTGTTATGATTCTATTAATTTCTATAAAGACATTAATACACATTTAATATAATAAGGTTTTGCAGTGAGGCCGGACAAGGCTGTGAGATTACACAGATGTTTGTCGTATTCATGTTTTACTTCCTAGCCTTCAGCTGGAATTCACCCTAATACTGGGGGGCGTTCAAGTCAAACCCGGACCTGTGTTGACGTGCGATGATGAGACTCTTAGCTATTTGAACGGTGCGAACTGTTTAAAGAACACCGTACGTCCATGAATGACGATCCAGGATGAGGTGGCTCGGAGCCCGCTGCAGTCGTTCTTGTAAACGTTCAGCGAGTGGAACGGCAACTTGTGGAGGAGACGAATCCGTCTGTGTGAACTGTACACACACGCATTCACCAACACCACTACAGGAACTGTCCTGGGACTTATAGCCACCATCACATATACAGTCCTGACCTCGCTCCAAGACATTTCTACATGTTTGGACCATTGAAGGAGTTCCTGGGGGGCCAGTGTTTGCAATCAGAAAACTTTCTACCTTCATGGTATCCAAGCACTTATAAGTGCATTAGTGTAACAGGGGATTATATAGAGAAATAAAGGGGGTTTTTACTCTCAGAACTGTTTTGTTATTCTGTATAATCAAAAATCCCGGTTTGACTTGAACGCACAGTACAGTAATAATAAATGTTAATGTTTTTTTTTTGTTTTGTTTTTTTCCCTTAACCATAGTAAATGTATTTATATTCGTCCTAAAACTTTTGGTTTACTCAATCAGATATCAGATGAAAATTCCAGCTCGGGACACATTAACCAATCAAATGAAGTCTTTGGAAACACAAAGCCAGATCATTTGCATGTATATGCCAGGCTCAACATACAGTACCAGGCAAAAGTTTGGACACACCTTCTAACTCAATGTGTGTGTGTGTGTGTGTGTGTAGATTCTAGAACAATCCTGTAGATTTCAGAAAGTTAAAAGCTTAAGTTAAAACATGAAGGTCAGCTGTTCTGGATCAGTTCCTGCAAGAACAGTATTGTGTCGAGTGTGTGTGTGTGTGTGTGTGTGTGTAAAACCCAACGAGCTCCATAATGAAACTGTCTCTCATGAAGACCTTCTCAGGAAAGCAAGACCAAAACTGAAGAACATTTAGAGTCACCAGCCTCAGAAATCACCAATTAACAACCAGCACCTCAGATTAGAGCCGTTATGAAGCTTTACAGAGCAGAAGCAGCAGATATACATCTCAATATCAACTGTAGCATAAGAAATAAAAAGTCCATGGAGTTAGATGGTGTGTCCAAACTTTCGACTGGTAGTGTGTATTCAGAGGCAGAAATCCAGCCTGATGGTCTGATGTATGGTAAAGTTAGATACACTGTAGAAGCTCCAGCAGAAAAGGCTTTGATCGTTTGATCAAAGGTTGTATTTCCAACATCTTTACCATCTTTAAAGGTTTTAACATTTCCTATTGGGCTCTAACACTTACGAGTCCTTGCTAAGGTGAGACAAGAATTTAAACACAACTTTATCATTTAAAGCAGCAGCATTCTGGCCAAATGTGAGTAAAATCGGGAAAAACAAATCTTCACTCAGATCTACACTCACACTCGTCCAGAGAACTCATCATCCCCTGGTTAACGCAGGACTGCAGTTTCTTTAAAGGGCAAAAAGATAGGGTTCGTTCCTAATTATCCCGAGTAACATCACGCTGTCTAAACGAGCGGCGGTTGTTCACACGTACCTCCGGTGAGTGCTGCGGTTACTATTGACGTGACCTCTTCCCGTGCAGCCCGGGGTCGGGCACTTCAGCACATTTTCGTGCATGGCTAGAACTGAATGAAACACGTCAGTTAATATCAACAGAAATCAACAAGAATGAAATGATACTGTAGATTTGATGATTGAAGACAAAGCGGTTCTAAGGACACAAAGTTAGCATCAATGACGTAAGAGTAACATATATATCTTTTGTTCATCAGAGTCTTCACAGCAGCCTGGAACCAAAGCTGTAGCGTAAAAATCTAATGTGTTTCTAACAGATTATATTCTTCGTTCGTAACTTAGTAACACACAGATGTTTCACGTGAACTGATCATATATGCTGTGAATTATTTCTGTAAAGAGAGGTTGATGTTTAATTCTTAGAAGGAGTCTCCAGTGTCAGATTTGTTACTGTAATTTTAGAATAAAATGGTTTCAGGAAAAAGCTACAACATTTTTCTTATCAACTTCAGGAGAGAGAGGAAGGAAATGAGGGAACGAAAGTTTATTTCATGTGTTGGTCTTTAATTATTACAAAATTGCCAAATTCCTGTAATGTAAATTAAACATAGTGTCAGCCATTATACGGCGACCCCCGGACCAGATGAGGGTCAGGGGGCCTCGCTCAAGGGCCCAACAGCACCAACCTGGCGGAGCTCGAACCGCCGACCTTTTGATCGGACACTCAGAGCTTTAACACACTGAGCCACCACCAATGTGATCTCGCTTGTTTAATTATTTACGCTCGTCTTTACAAAGTTTAATGTTAAAGCAGCATTCTCAAAGACACCAAGACAAGCTACAGTATAGTACGCGAGCAGTGCTCACTTGTGGTATTCATGCTAACTAACTGGTCAGGTCTTGTCCTGCTGGAAATCTAGACCAGGTGGTTAAACGAGCAGTGATTATTCCAGTCAAGAGGAACGGTACAGTGTTCACCATGTCGATATCTGCTAGACTTTTTTTTTTTTTTAAGTTAAAGCATTAACTTTAACTTTCTATGCCATGCCAGAATAATGAATAAAATAGAAATTGTTTGAATATACAGCTCTTTATTACTGTAGTGTTTGCATAAGGATACGAACATTGTTTCTGTTCTGTAAATATTGTAAACAAGAGCGCGCACTTACAAAGTCAAGGTCGTTTGTCCCAAATTCAACTTAAATTGCGCTTACGTTTCCAACCTCCAAATCTTCAATTTTACTTTCAACCAGTTTGCTCGTTACGAATATCACCGCGCTTCAAAATAAATACCTTATTTCCCTTAACCAAACTAAACTAAACTAAATCCAGGATTTCAATTCTTTTTTTCTGTTACAAATGAGAATACGCGATTGTGAATTGCAAATCAGTTTAGTCAATAAAAACAATCATTAATTACTACACTCGCTAAACCCGTTACATTGCTAATTGTCACCCAGCCAACGATTTGTACTTGTCATAATCTCGCTGCGTCTCCTCTGCGCATCACACTTTGCATGACCGTGCCATTGTCTCGGTGTACATCGAGACCAATTCACAAGTTCCCTTCTGATTAAAAAGAGAAAAAAAAAGAGGAAATCCAGAGCTGGAAAAAGATGAAAAGATCGTTTTATTGCCCAGGTTTAAGGTATACACACATTAGAAAGTTTACTCCTGCGAGCACTGAGGACTGAGACACTTCAGGTTCATGCTTTCAATCCACAGCATGTTTTTATACAAACCTACATTTATCATGTCGACCGTTCTCACACGGAACGTTTAGAGCCATAAACACTTGTAAACCAATCTGAATGTTGCATCACATCTCTGATCACTTAATACAAAGTTTCAGAGGCGGTGTTGATGTCTAGATAACAAGTATCTAAAATAAATAAATTCATAAATAAATACAATCTTGTACTCTGTCTGAGCAGAAAAGAAAAATGTTTTAAGTGCTATGTAAATTTTCAGATGCAAAGTAACGCACAATAGAATTCTATTCAAATCCCACACGGGTGCTTTTCATACGCATTCGACTAAGTTTAAACTCGGAATTTGCAACAACAAGCAATTTGCAACACCGTTCCGTCTACATTACTCACCACTTTTCCCTTTTGCTTCATGAATCTTTAAACTGCCTGGAGATCTTTTGACTCCATCACTGTTTTCAGCGTACGATAGTGGATTTAGTAAAGCAAGAAAAAAAAAATACATATACAGGAATAAAAGATGACACGCTGTTCTAGAACAAAAAGCCTGTTGGAGTGTTGATTATTTCCTTGTAACAGCACGTCCTCAAGTGTTCTGTTCCTTTTATACCACAGAACTTTACAGCACATGTTTTATCCAAAAACTGTAAACAGTCGTTCGCTCCCGTTCTTTTTTTCTCTCTAACTTTTAAAGTTAATATGATGGGAAATAAAATGAAGCTTAATCAGCATAAACTCCTCTAGAAGTTCTACTCCAGAAGTTACACCTTTATAGACACTTCAGTATACTCCAAATAAATGCATGGTTTTAGTCAATCATTTCACACACACACAAAAACAAGCTGCTCTTGAGGAAATTGAATCTCCACCTTCTGACCAATCTCATTCAAGAATCGAACAGCGTATTTATTCTTGAACGCATGTGTGTACAGATCGCTGGAGTGTGTTACTCCATGAGTATACACTAATTCTAGGTAGAATATTGGGATTTTAAAAATTAAAAAAATAAATAAATTGGGCGGTGAAGAGAAAATTGCATTTAGTCAATTAACTCATGAGCACTAAGACACAGATTATAGTTTATCCTATTACCAGCAACAAACTTCACACTTACACACTCACTGTTTTTGTTTCCCTCATGCAGCTGGAAATAAATCTGCGTTTCATATATCAACAAGGAAACAGACTACAGTTGTGTAAAACACACACACACACACACACACACTAGCGCTGGAGAAGGAGTCCTGTATCCCTAATAACTTTTCCCTTTTGTGCACATTTTTTCATTTAGTTTGGAGGACATGCCTGTCCGTTTATTTCCAAGCGCTACATCCGCTCTAGTCCTTTGATTCGCGGAAGACTGCTGCAGCTCTACGACTTTCATACTGAAAGCCCTTAATTACATTTGCTGTTCCTTTTGTTGCCTCCCTGTTTAATGGTGAACGTTTGTGTTGCTTTCAAATGGCAGAGAGAGAGAGAGAGAGAAAAAAAAAAAGGCAGCGCGTGAAAAAATAAGTGTTTCCACACCATGATGCTGATTTGCATACCACAGTAAATCAAAAGCAGTAGACAAACTTCAGAGCAGAACTTGTGAAATGACAAACGTGTTTTGTGTGCCTTCTGGAAAATCTGCTTGATTAAATCTACACCGAATTTATCCTGGTACATAACGATACAGTCTACAGGTAAATGCACATTATTCAAATCACTGCTAGTTTTTGTGCTCGCGTACAAGTTCATAAAAAAAAAAAAAAAACTTATGCTAACGATGCAGCGGTGTGACGAGGCTGAGTTACTGTTACCACCCTGAAGTTGACTATTTTAGAATAACAGTAGTGTTTTACTCCATTTGTAAAATTTTATAAAAATCTTTTTAATTTAATTAAATTAATTTTCAGGATTAAAATATAATCAACAGCACTGAAAGTTCATTATTATCCTGTAACAAAGTGTTTTATTTCCCTTATACAGTACATCAGAAATTCACCGGTGTAGGTTGTCTCACTCGTTATCCATTCCTCTTCCCATTTACGTTTAACACCTTACCAGCCTTCTTCTTCTTCTTCTTCTGCCTTTTTTTTCTTTTTTTTGAGGGAAATCAAGCCAAAATCTAACAAAGTAATAAATGAATAAAACTGTTGACTGTTGCAAATCCCTGACACTGGAGACTCCTTCCATAACTGTGAAATAACTGTCAGAAAGCTGCCCCCCCCCCCCCCTGAATAGACCTGAATTACTGTAACTATTCAGCTACTGAGCAGCCTTTCGTGAATAGAACTGGGTGTGATCGAGGCGGGAAAACACTATAATGAGCAGGACAGGTCGTCTTCCAGGTCCGGAGTCGAGATCCGCGACACTGCTCAGTGTTACGCAGCTGTTTGGGCCATTTTTACCTTAAGACAATTACATTTAAAGTACTTACATTTTCCCAAGTTAAACGTTTCAGATTCAGTATGGTTTCATAAGGTTAGCTAATGCAGCAGATATAATTATTATAAATCTTAGTTTGACTCAATCTTTTAACTTCAGAAAACATAACTTTATTGAGAGCATTTTAATTCCCGCGGTACCTCGGCATACAAATTTAATCCATTCCGGAGTTGAAACACACTCTCCCAGAGGAAATAATGTAAACGTTCCAGCCACCCAAAAATATTACAAATTTCCAACACTATCATCATATTTTTTTTGCATATAAAAACTATTTAAATGTTTATTAAAAAAGACATGTAAATGAAGTCAAATATGAAATAACTATACATTAAACCTCAATTTATGATTCCTCTCGGCACCGGCTGCTTTAAAAAACAAACAAACTGAAAGCGGCTAACATTCCTCGCTAACATTCTACTGACCCATGGTGCAATGTCTTCACTAAATCTTGCACAAAATCCAAAAAACTCGCTTCACTTGGCTTTTCACTGAAGTTTTGAACGATTCCCGGAAGAACGCGCAATTTAGCCGGCATTCGACTCGATTCATTCGTTTGTATGCCGAAAAAATCTTCATATTTGAGGCAAATTTCTTGCAAAATTTCAGGCGAAAACTCTTATGGTGGGGCGCTCGTACGCTGAGGTCCAACTGTAGTTTCTTTTAAAGTAAAAAATATACTAGAAGGTGATGCTTAATTTTATATTTTCTAAAAGGAAAAAAGTTTTTACAAAGTGGAAAAACAAGTTGTATTAGACAGTTATGGTTATCAACCAGACGAGTTATGTTTTGGACTTGTTTTCCTGCTTTAGGGAAACTTACAAATTCTACCCCCCCCCCATTTTAAGTTGATCCAAAGTTTACATTTTTTACATTTCTACATATATTTCAGACTTATATTATTGATTACAATTACAAAAAAAAAATCCTAGAACTATAATGTATGTATTATTATAACTATATAATTTAGTATTGATGTTAGCTCTGATATAGACCTTCAGTACAATGTTCTTATCATGTAACCCTGGTGTACAGGATCATTCAAGTGAAATTAGTTTAATGAGATGTGGCTCGTCATTGGGAGTAGAAGTCATGACAAACACTCACTTTCAGGAGGCACTCGGACTTTGTGGGGACATCCCGACAGACTTCTGTGGTGTGGGTACAATCCAGTCACGTGACCCGTCCCGTCACACCCGGGGGTCGGACACTTGATGTCTTTCTTATCTGTTCTTAGCGAGTCTATGGGACGACACACACACACATTCACAAACGAATCTGCTTAAATATCAAAAGTGCTGATCTGACATCAGCTACAATTCTACTATTGTACTTTTATACTTTTGGGATTGAACAGCACTCGAGGGATTTTTTTAGGATGTACAGTATAAACGGGGTTAAATATCTACTCGATGCCTGTCACAGTTGATTGTATTTATCGCCAGTACAGTATGTGTTTGTTCAAGCGGGATCAGCTCTCCCTCAGGGTCAGAACTCTTTCTGTCCTTCCCCGTATCTCTGTTCTTTGCCCCCTTTTCTGCTGCTTGTTTCTAGAGATAAATCACGCCTGGAATAAAGGACAGATCCTCAGTACGAGTGTATTTCATTACCATCCAGAGACAGGATGCCGTTTGCAGCCTGCGCCGTGTGAAATTATCCCTTCGACCATAAGGCCAGCAAAATTAATGAGATTACAAATAAACTCGGGGATGTGGTATTTAAAATTTACCACCCTGTTTAGGAGAGAATAAATTCATGAGTAAATGAATGCACTCGGCGCCGCTGCCTTCTACTTCACCTCTGTTTGAGTTCTTGGTGTTGAGACGAGAGTCTGATGCCACGCTCTTATAATGGCTACAGTCGCTGGGAAGTCCAGCACTTTACAACACATACAGTTTATACAAGTGTTGTTAGTCAGTACCGACTGAACTTTACTGAAGTAATACAGGATACAGTCGCATATCATATATACATCATATCATACATCATTATATCAACATAAACATCAACATAAATACAGTGACGTGTAGCTTATTTCATTTATTATTATTAGTAGTAGTAGTAGTAGTAGCAGTGGAATTATTAATATTAGTAGTAGTATTCATAGTAGTAATAATATTTCACATGTAAAAATTAACACTTTCAGAATTTGAGTCCATTTGGACATACAGTATACTGTATAAACACTGGAGGGTGTTAATTCAACACTAGGGAATTTGCTGTGTAGTAACAGTAGTAGTGTTTATATACATGTAGTTTAATCATTATTCATAGTAAAATTAGAATTATTGTTAGAATTATTAATTATATGGAGTTTAGTATGCACTATTGTTATTTATAGTAGTATTAAAATAAACATTTTTAGTATTAGTAGGTATCTGTAGTTGTACTGTCAGTACTAAATTTATTTCTATTCTTAGTAGAATCAACTTAAATAATTGTAGTATTAGTAGTAGTAGCTGTAGTAGTAGAACTACATCCAAGTGTAACATTACTGAGAAGTAGTAACGTAGTAACGTATTCTTAGTAGACTTATCGTTACAAAGTGTAGCAGTAGTAGTCATAGTAGTGTAAGTATTTGTACGAGTGGTACTGTCTGTAGTAGCAGTATTCTTATTTACAATAGTATTAACATTATAAAAAATCAAAATAGTAAAAGATACTACTAAAATCAGTAGTATTATTGTTAAAAGTAGAGTTATTTGTAGTAGCATATGGAATAGTAACAGTAGTAGTATTGTAGTAGTAGTTTTGTATGTATTTGTAGTAGTAGTAGTAGTACTGTCTGTAATATCAGCATTGTTTTTCGTAGTGTTACTGTATTACTAGTACTAGTAGTAGTATTGTTATAAGCAGGGTTATGTATAATAGTAACAGTAGTAATGTTATTTTAAAATAGTTTTATTTTTAGTATTATTTTTCGTTGCAGTAGTAATAATGTTATTAGTAGAAATATTGGTATTCATAGTGGTATTGCTACTAATTAATTATTGCAGTAGTACTAGTATTATCTTTAGTATTATTATAAGTTGCATTTTAGTATTTTAATATTTATTCATAGTAGTATTTTTATTCGTAGTATAAGAGCAGTCATAATAATGTTCTAAGAGTTATTAAGAGCAGTATTACTGTTACTGTTATTATCTGTCGTAGTAGCAGTATTATTATCAGTAGCGTTTTATATAAGTACTAGAAGCAGCAGTAGTAAAAGGAGTATTAGTAATAACAGTAGAACTGCAGCAGTAGTATTTATTACCTTTGCTGTTATGGTAGATAGCACGCGCATCCATTTGTCTCCTTTCTTGGTTGACCCGTTCCAACAGGAAGCGGTCCATTTCCCTGTAGGCACCGTGGAGGAGCTGCCTGTGCATGGCCTGCTCCAGGAGGCCCAGGTTGAGCCGTGCCCGATCCATGCCCATGCCCAGCGCCCAGCCTCCAAAGGGGTCGTCCAGCTTGGGCACCTGGGCCTCATCCTCATTGTCACTAACCTCCCTCGAGTAGGCGAAATCATCCATCAGGAGCCCACTGGCCGCGTGACTCATGTACATCGGGAGCTGAAGTCCAAAGTGTTTCTCGGGCCGGGCTTCGTCGGCGGAGTTAGGGCTCGGGCACGCAACACCGGGCGCGGTCAGAGGGCGAGGACTAATCCACCCACATTCCTCTCGGTCTGTTTCTTTCTCTGGGCTTTTTTCACAAAGGTCTTTATCGAGCCATTTCTCCTCACATTCGTTCTGGGACGGTTCGGGAGAACACAAGCTGGTGCGCTCCGACCACGACAGCGAGCCGTGAGATTTGTCTCTGTAGTCGAGGCAGTCGAGGTCTTCGTCTGAATAAACAGAAAACAGGAAAGTTCGGCACCGTGGAAATGTTTCAGAAAGCAATCGTTAGAATGTACATCACCGCACAATATGTAGCTCTCTGTCACAACCTGCGAGAGCAAATTAACTCCGCATAATCAAGCGAACACGCAGAAACAACAAGCACAGGCTTTTTAACCGGGCCGTCAAGACGTCCTCGTGGAAGAGGAAATAAACAAATAAACATGGAACTTATCATCTGTTCTGTTTTTCTGACTGAAGTAATCTGCAGGATGATGGCTCGGGTAAGATGTACACGACTCCTAGATTGTTTTTGTGCTTCTTAGATTTTGTCTGCTGACTTAGAGGATTATTGGACAAGCAAAAAAAAAAGAAAACTACTTTGGACATGAATTTTTAAATATGTGCACCAGCTTAGCAGGGCAAGACACGAAATGATTTGCTCTTAATGTACATGAAGAAATGAAATACCAAAAAAAACCTGGAAAAAAAAAAGTTTTACTCTTAATTACTTTTGATTTTAAAATTCTAAAAACAGAAAGGCTTTGGATTAAAATCTGAAAGGGAAAATCAAAGGAGAAGTACGGGGCGACCCACAAGTCTCGATCTGTGGGCATTTTTACTCAGATGAAAAATGACAATATAATTTGATTTAATTAAACAACATAATTTACACATTTCTTTGATTAACACAGAAAAGGAACAATAATAAACACTGAGTGTTTCCTTCTAAGATGATATACCTTTAGAAACAAATAATGAAGGAAATCCTTGTAGGTTTTTTTTTTTTGTGGCAGATGAGTGAGAAAGTAGAAATCACCTAAAAATATGTCTTTTTTTTTCTTTTAACCTTATTCATGTATCTGTTATAGATTTTTTTATTTATTTATCAGGTTGCTTAAACGATGGTTCCTTCTTCCCAGGGATCTCAGGAATACTGAGAGCGAGGCGGGAATGCACCCTGGATGGGACGCGGGTCAAATTAGACATCACGCCATGTCCATATCACCCACGCGTTCACACCTAGGGCCGATTCCGAGTCGCCAGTCCTCCTACTGATGTAGGAAGCCAGAGAAGCCGGACTCGGAGAGAAATCGTTTTTTACTGCCGGTCCTGAGCGCAAACCCTTAAACAGACGATCAGGGCTGGGCCGAGTCATTTTCAGGGTTTTAAGCAAACTGTAGATGGATTTGTTTAACCAAGTCTGCTTGAACGTTTGCTTTTGCTCTACATTTTGACTGTTTTATTCTTTTGCACTTTGTTTTTTGGAGAAGTGTGTGTTTTTTCCAAATAGTTTGGCGAGTGCAAGAAAATGTCAATTAATAACCGAGTAATTAATACATTTTAGGAATTTTATTTCTACAAAATGATAAAAAAAAAAAAAAAGAAAGTAATATTTATTCTGTGTATTATAAGGTTGATACAGTATGGTATCAAGTTTAAATGATTCGAGGTGTAAAAATGCGGTTAGAGAATTTCCGAGATGAAATGTAAATGAAACGTGCAGTTCAGGCAACACACATCATTCCCATTAAGGCACTCTAACGGCCCTCGTTTCCTTCCTTTCTTCCCTTTTTTTTTTTTTTTTTCTTTTCATACACCCGCCTGAATCACGACAGAGGTGTGATAAACCGAGCCTGTCCAACACAGATGCAAAGTTAGCCAGTTATGCTAAGTTACAATTAGCAGAGCGGGCATCCAGGCCAACTCTGCCATCCAGATGGAGACAGAGCGCTCACCAAAAAATGTGCACACACACGCACACACACACACACACACACACACACACGCGTGCGCGCACGCGGTAGTGAGAAAGAATCGGGGTGGGGGCTTGGAAGGCGAGTGTGGTTGGAGTGTTGGAACAGGTGAATGGTTTGTACTCCAGAATAGCCATTACCGTAGCTAGTGTGCGATCTGAGGCTTGGCTCAAGTCACTCGCACACAATGCCGCCACCAAATGGAAGACTCACACCCTCTTCCCCCCTCTTCCTTCCTCTCTGTGTCCTTTCTTTCTTTCTTTTTTTTTTTTTTTGCTCCCTCCATCTTAGGAGTTTGATTCTTAACACTTATTATGTATATATATATTTTTTTTTTAAAGAGTTTTTAGTGTGAATTAATATAACACATATTACTTAAATTAACATTAATAATAATAATAATTTAGTCTTTTTGGCATTTTTCTCTTTTAATTGTTATCACATTGTTACTCGTTTTTGTGTTATTTCTTAGTTTTTTTTTTTTTTTTTTTTACCGGACCAAAAACAGAAACAAATACGCACACGTACGCACAAATAAAATAATAACAATAAATTAATAAATAAATAAACAAACCAAATTCCATTTCCAGTGATGCCGCTCGATTTGTAGCACTATCCCGTTGTCCATTTAACGACCCACATGTGTCCAATAATGAGGCATAGGCATTATGCCTAATTATGTATATTTGCACCGTGTTTGATGGCCTAACAAAAGCTTTCGAAAGGGACAATTACGTTTGTTGCTTGGTTACATCGTTAAAAATATACCAAATAAGTGCAGATTATAGGGGAGCGCGAATGTGCACGCAAAAGTACGGGCATTGTTGCCAAAATGTTCATAATTCGTTTCATTAGGAAATGGTAATGTTTTTGTTTCGGGGAAAAGGACGACGCTCGGAAATGTAATCTCAACTTTTTTCCCTCCTTTTTTTTTTTTTTTTTCATATTTCCGTGCGTCTGTTGCCAAAAATGTTTTCCGTGCCACGAGTGCATGCATGCGATGGTTTTCTTTTTTCTTTCTTTCTTTCTTTCTTTTTTTTTTTTTTATCAATGGCACAATATAATTTGGTGCTTTCTATTCTCAGTTTCTCGATTTGCATAATTATTCAAGCTCAAATCTAAGCACTTTTATTTTGTTGTTTTATTTTCTGTGTGTGTGTGAGATTTTATTTTTTTTTTTCCCAGCTCAAATAATTGAGCAGGCGATAGCCCTGTTGTGATCAGGATTCCAAAAAAGATATCCGGATACACAGTGTGGAGCAGAGATCCGAGTCTTATCAGTCCAACAACTGCTGTTCTTCTGTCCGGACACCAGTTTGGAAGCAGAGCGAGGAGAAGGAGGAGGAGGAGGAGGGGG
Source organism: Clariallabes teugelsi (assembly GCA_030014215.1). Lineage (NCBI taxonomy): Eukaryota > Metazoa > Chordata > Actinopteri > Siluriformes > Clariidae > Clariallabes > Clariallabes teugelsi. The sequence continues at coordinate 2,673,352 of JAQMYG010000033.1, forward strand.
GGGGGGGGGG
>JAQMYG010000033.1:2738138-2748479 GCA_030014215.1 Clariallabes teugelsi
CACTGTGTATATTTTGTAGTTTTATGATTTGATGATTATAATGTGGTGTTACTGTTAGGCATTGTTACTGTTAATGTTTTTTTTTTTTTGGTTGACATTTTATCGTATTTTCAGGAACCGGAGATGAAAAACATCTACGCGTTTTTCCTCTACGGTTGCTTCGTTCTCTCGCTACAGTACTAAAAAAATATGTTTACATCATTGTATTTTATATGGAAATTTAAATTTTAAAAAAATCTAATTCAAATTCTATTCGTCACGTACACAGTCGTGTATGAAATGAAATGCTTATACGACTGCTGTTGACCTCAATATTACAAAAAAATAAAAGAAATTTAAAAAAAACTTTTACATAATATACAGCAATAAGAATAATAAAAATCTTTTTTTTAAAATAAATAAATCAATCAAAATAAAATAGTAGAATAATATATAAGAATAGCTGAATTGACGTGAATATTTCTGTTACAAAATTAGTCAATTTTATTATTTTTAATAGTTTAGCGCTAAAACGCATGGAAAATTATATATTGCCAGGAAATAAAGCCATAAAACAATCTGCGGACGATATTTGCCATTTCGGCGAAATTGTGGGGGGTTTTCGCAAACAATTATCAGTTAGGTTTTGAGGAAGAATCCGCGAGCGACTGAGGCTGCGACCTCTGAACTGTAACGATACGCTGCAGCTCTTATCTGTTTATATTGGACGTTGTGAGAAACAGAAACGATAACGGTACCCGAACGTGAAAGCTCACCTCTCTGTAGTGTTTAATGAACATTTTACGGCGCACGACCTCGACCACGGCCAGGCAGTACATCTGCGGTACGGTGCTGAGGGCCTCGACCACACGCACTCGCTCCAGCAGCTCGGTCAGGAGGCGCAGCAGCGCTTGCAGCTTCTCGCCATCCTGGTCCGCATGCAGCATCACGTAGCAGCACCATCTACAGAAAATGACACGTCAGCATCTCCACACGTGCCCCGACGTGACGGGGGTCTCACTCGAAACACTACCGTTACCGTCTGGGTCCGAGACGGGCTGCTTACTTGAGACGGACTTGCAGGTTGTTGGCCAGTTCCTGTTTGGCAGTCGTGCACTTCTGCTTAATGTCCAGCAGCTTCCTGTGGTTGGTCAGCATGATCATCAGCTGGTTGGCGTGACTCAGACACAGGTCCGGCAGCACCGAGTTGTCCTTCAGGTTTTCAGCCCTCATCTGATTGGCTAAAAATCCCTGTTTAAAATGAGAGCTCGTGACTAATAAGACAAAATTCAGCTCGTACCATGTTCATGTAATGATGAAATAAATTTAAAAAAACACACACACACACACACACACACACACACACACACACACACACACACCATACCTGAGCAAGCTCCTTCTGTTCATTGACTAGCTTCTTGCAGCTGGCGATCATTTGGTCGAGTGCGTACAGTCTGTCTTCGAGTCCCTTTATGGCCTTCATGTTCTGATTATCCAGTTTGGTGATCGTGTCCCGGCACTCGACGAGGAACGGCTGGATAATCCGCGGATCGAGCTACAGGAATCACAACACGTGATGACACGTGAGACAACGGGAAACGCAAACGATCGCAAACATTATGTAAATAAAGTTGGGGGGGAGGAGGTGGGGGGAAAAAAAATCCCGGTATTCACAAACATACGTCCATAAAAGGAAGTTTGGTTTTGTGTTTCAGGACAGAGAGCGACTATATCGGGTGTCGATATAAAATGAAAAACGTACTTTTTTTCAAACGTACTGACTTGGTGTAACGATGTAATTAACTGATATTGATAATAATAAATCAATTAGCAAAAAAAATAAATTTTGACTATAAAAAGATGTACACTAATTTATCCAAATAAATTTCCTAACACAAACACCCAATCATTTGTAAATCTAAAATTAGCGCCGCAGTGTCGTCGTGTTCGACCCATTTTCCGGAACGTTCTCGGCGCTTACTCTGTTGATGGAGTCGAAGCACTTCCTCACTACGGCCTCGACGTCGTTGGGTCGGTCCTGTACGTTGATCCAGTCCAGCAGCGTGACGTTAAACGAAGGCGCGTCCATTTTATCAGGGTCTTCCTCATCCTCCTCCTCATCCTCCTCATCCTCCTCCAGCAGCGCCTCCTGCAGCCCGCTGCTCCGCGCTCGGTCCTGACCCGCCCATTCTACAGGAGACTTCTGGTTCCTCTGGACCTCCGTAAGACACGTGTGGCCTGCGTCTCCGTCTCCGTCGTCAGACCTGGGCCGGGGGGAGGAGGACTTCTCCAAGCTCTCTCTGTAGCTGTGGCGGGTCAGGCACTCCAGAAGAGGGATCTTCGCCATGACCGATACGGCAGTCCCGAGCCTGGACGGGGTGTGAAAGGTTACCCTTTTTTTTTTTTAATACCTTTAAAAAAAAGCATGCAGTTTCTGGACAGCTTTCTAGCGCTACTCACTTTGTCAACTTGAGCTTGATGTCCTCAAAATCCTGTTGGTAATTAGTGTAGGCCATGTCAAACTTGGAGAGCAGCTTCTGGTAGGAGGTGGTGCAGTCGTCCAGGTTGGCCATGATGGCGGCCCAGCCCTGGTGCTGGAGGTGCTCGTCGTGGACCAGGCGTTCACAGAAGGAGCACAACTTCTTGGCCACTTCAAACATTTCCTTAAAAAAAAAATAATAATAAAATGCCGGTCATGAAAAGTATATTGTGGAAAAGTTTTTAGTTTTTTTTGAGGGTGTGATTTAAATGAAAAAGTGAAACTCTCACATATTCTAGATTTATTAAACGTCAAGAAAAAAAAATAAGAAGAAAAAAAAACATTTCAAGCCTTTTCTTGACACACACACACAATATATCGGACTTTAGACATTTTATACATTCACTTACACACTGAAAATACTGTATATAATTGTAAATATTGGTATCTGGTGAACTCCAGTGTATTTTAATTTTTTTTGGTAAAATACACGTGAACTACTTTCACGATTTGTTCGCATCTATAAATGTTCGTAGAATCGCTGTACCTGTACTGGATTTTTTTAAAAACAAACAAATTTTAAAAAAAAGTTTGAAATATTTCCCTTGAATATATATGACTATAAAATATTTAAAATATGATGTAAATTATGGAAAAAAACCTTTCCATAATATTCTAATTTATTGAGATGTAACTGTATATATATATTTCTTTTTCTGACTCTTTATAAGATTAATTATAAGAACATTTTGCCCATGGTGTTCAGAAATGTGCATCATTAGGCCCGGTGGTGAAAGATTGTAAAGTTTGTGTAGACGGTACCACGGCGAGCTGCGTCCGCGAGGCGACGGTGTGAAACACAGCGGGCATCATGAGGGACTCCTCCACCTTCATCTCCATCTCGTTCTCTATGGAGAAGGTGGTTTTGGGGATCGTCGGCGCTCGGTCACACAGGATCATCTCTTTGTTGAACAAGAAGATGGGGTTCGTATCCTGGGACACGAGATGAAAGAATAAGGTGGAAACAAACAAACAAACAACAACTTGCTGCTGTTTACAATTAATTTAAGAGAAATTGTGGGGGGAAAAAAACTAAATACAGACATCTAGCGAGCGCTTTGCGCCGAATGTGTGATGCGCGCTACTCACCGTGCCCGCGCTGTAGCTACACACCCTCCTCTCGGCCACCATACACTCGCCACCGTTGACCACCAGCACCTGATGCTGCGTGGCGATCTTGTACTTGGTCTGGATCGCATGTTTGAGGTCCAGAACGCTACAGAACACAGAGAAACAGAAACACGTCCATTAATATCGATACATCATCACATATCTCATCATCACATACAAGAAAACACTACCATGCTGTAAAGGCGTTGATTAACTTGAGCAATAACACACCACACCATAAAATAACGGTTCATACAAAGTAACCCGAGACACCAGGCGTCCTGGGGACAGACTCACGTTTGCACGGCTAGCTCTGTGTCGAACGTCAACGTGCTCCCGTTATTGACCTGGAACACGTACAACTTCATGTTGAATTCTCCGCTCGCTCAGCTTCCCCCCGGCCTGGCTCCTTCATCTAGAGTCTGCGATGCTCACCTGAGGAGAACAACAACAACAACATTAGATTTAGGATATTTTTTTTTTTTAATGATATCCCGACACGAGATGATGAACTAGCTGCACATGAACCAGGCTGATCTTTCAGCTTCACCAATGGCGTGTGTGTGCTTTTAGCAGTCGTGGAAGGAGTCATCAGTGTCAGCGCTCTGCACCAGCCTGAGAAGAATCTACTGAAATCTACTTCATACACCATAGTGAATAAACCCAGAAAGTATTTCCCTTTTTAGACCTCTTAGGCACTGTGTGTGTGTGTGTGTGTGTGTGTGTGTGTGTGTGTGTGTGTGTGTGTACACGTTTGATTCAACATACACAAGCGGAAGTCACGATTCCTACACACAAATTTCCATTTGTGCTTTAGTTATATTTCCTAATTATTTCCTGCACTATTAATTGCACTGTACGCCACTTTGGCGGCGCTCGAGGTGTTTTAAACGTGCTTTATAAATAAGATTCTTATTTTATTTCCACCTCAGACCTACAACGCTGTCGGGCGAGACTTTCTTAACGACTGAATATTACAGTCTTAAAACTTCTCACATGATGTAACGAGGAGTAAATCTGAGTTAAAAAAAGATAAAAAGGCAGCGGAAAAACCCACCGCCTTCAGGTTTCAGCTCGTGTAAGAGCCGTGCTTTTAGTTTTATTGACTCTGTTACAACTGTTAATGCTCTCTAATTCAATATTTAACACAATTTAATAGAAGCACTGCTTGAAAGGGTGTGAGATAGAGTGTGTGTGTGTGTGTGTGTGTGTGTGAAAGAGAGAGAGATCGAATGTCTGTGTGTGTGTGTGTGTGTGTGTGTGTGTGTGTGTGTGTGAGAGCCTGAGAGACGCAATGTGCACACACACACCCTAACTACAATACATCAATATTATTGTTATTGTTGTTAATATGGATTTTCTTCCTATTGTTTACCTACTATGATGATATAAAATATTAAATATGGAAGAATGTTTATAAATTCAAATTGATGTTATTTATTCAGTAATCAACGTTTTATAGTTGCTTTGGCAACAATGTCATATTTTTGTTAACATTCATGCCAATAAAGACCTTCTGAACTGAACTAAGTGTGTGTGTGTGTGAGTGAGAGAGAGAGAGAGAGCGCGCGCTAGTGTGTGTGTGAGTGAGAGACAGAGAGCGCGCGCCAGCGTGTGTGTTAGTTGACTAACCCTGAGTGTAAGACACAGGGAGTATTTCAGGCTGAGTCATGTTGTCTCCTGGCCGTTAATGTGACCCATCAGGACACCGACAGTCCATCACTTCCCCACCTCAACATTTACAGCATTAAACTCCGCGTTTCATCTCAAAACCTCAATTTAAAAGTGTGTGTCTTAAACAATAACCCTAATCATCATTAGCACTGTTGTTATTACCTCAGGCTACTGTTAGCTAGCACGCGCTTTCACACTAGGTCTGTAATCCTATAACTTATCTACACACACACATAACGTCAAAATATACCACGGAGATGTGCCTTCTTAAAGACTGTTATAGCGATTAAACCTGTTTTTAATGGAGTGTTCGCGCTTAAAACGTCAATAAAACTCCGCGTTACGCGACAATAACACTTAGCTAACTTACTTAGCCATGCTAATTTCTGCATCTGTCAGATTGAGCCGACTCCAAAGAAGAATGAGTCGATTCCAAAAAAGAGATTCAATTCAATGATTCCAGGTTTAAAGAAAAGAATCGATTCACTGCTCGACTGGTTCAGATTCAAGAGAGTCGATTCCGTGTCGTTTATCATTTCTTCTCGTGCTCATTCAGTTATGGTATATATAAGAATAATTTATCACATTGTTTCCTTGAAAAACTTACCTTTATTTAGAAACATGTTAAATCTACAATTAAGAGTCGATTCCGTGTAGCTTGATTTTTTAAGTTTCAGGTTCACACACAACTAATTATTATAAGCAGCGTAAAAATACTGCACCAAATGTTTGCTTATTAAACTTACAAAATTCTTATATATCTGCTAGTGTAAGGATCATATACTTTACCAATAAAAAAAAAAAAAAGTAGTAGTAGTCTATTATGTAGACTACTAATTTATAAAGTGAAAGTTTTTTTTTTCCTCCGCCGCTCATGTTTGTGCACAATTTGCAAGATATATTTCCTGTTATTGTCCTAAACAAACTAGTTAATTATAATAAATCATTATAGCTATAATCATAACATGAGTTTATTTAAAGGTTATTAATAAAATCCAGTCAAGTGGAAACATTAAATGACGTTTTGAACCCATGATTCGAGCGCTCATTACATTTACACTGAGCTAGGATTAAATTTCATTGAGTTTCTCCAAAGTTAAACTTGGATGTATATTTTTTGCAAGTAGATATAACTGCTTTACTTTACATAATGCTTCAACAGATAAAACAGGAAAGAAAAGTATACTGATAAAATTATTAATCTCTCAGGTATGTCACAACACTGAGACATATTTGCAAGGTTAATAAGGTATTATTGCAACCAAATTTAAATGATCTGGAATAGAAATGAATAAAAATACAAATTAATAAAAAAAACGTTAACAGCTCTTCCGAGTTGAGAAATTGGTTATTATTGTTTTCAATTACACGTTGCACATTCTGTATAATTCATAAATTTTTATATATTTCTATTTTAAATCCACTTTATTTTGTAACTTTGTAAATTTGCCTATTCCAACCTAAACTTTTTTTTTTAAATAGGACATCTTTAGTTTATGTTCTTATATCTCTATTATAGTCTTTTTTTTATTTTATAATTAAAGAGTTAATTCTACAACGATGTTTTACACCTACTCAATATTATTAGAAAGTCTACCTTTAGTATATGTTCTATAGTACATTTTTAATTGTTTTTTATTAATTAATAAAGAGTAAATTCTACATTTTCCCCCACCACTCAGAGTATATACCAACCTATTTATTTTATTAGTAGTAGTAGTGGTAGTATTATTGTTGTGCATTTGTATTTATTTATTTGGAAATTATATATTTAGTTTAAGTGTATTCTCAGGTGCACTGTTTTTATATAATTAATAAAGACTCAATTCTACAGTGCCCACCCATCACTTTGCAGACCAAACTTTTTTTGTAAACTTAAAAAAAAAAAAAATTGTACTGTAAATTCAAATCTTTAGTTAAATTGCATTTTCTAGTGCCATTTTATTATTATTTTTATATATTTTGTCCTAATGAATTTCTTTAATGAAATCTTTACGTTTTAGGTCACAGTCATATTAGCATTTCACTCTGTACGGTTGTGTATGCGGCAAATAACATTACAATTTTAAATATGATTATTAATTAGTATTAATATTAATTTTGTAGTAGACTTTTGAGGAAAAACAATGCACTAAAAAATTCTTTTGCCCCTGTTTTTTTGTTGTTGTTGACTGTTGAATCTAAAACCGAATCCGTTTTCTCTATATTATACGGAATCGACTCGGAATCAGAATCACAGTCGGAATCGAACAGTTATGCGTACTGTATTACATATCTTATAAGGAATCGAATTAGAATCGGTTCGGAGTCGACTCTTACAGCAGTCAGTAACTCTGAGGTGTTCAACAATGAAATGCACCAAAGTACACAGAAATATCCTAACCTATACCATTTTACTTTATACAAGTGATTGTAGGAACCTTTTATTTTCATCCCCACGATTAATTCTAGCTTGCTAGGCATAAAATAATAATAATAAACGTCATAAGAGCGAGCTGTTGCCTACAATGTCATGCCCGGATGCTAACCCTCAGACACTGAATATGACGGGCGGGTATAAGAACACATTCTACCGTAAGGATTAAATCAGTGACAAATAGATCTTTATTTACCGGTTACACGTTGGTGTCCATCCCTCGCGTTGAGACGAGCAGCAGCAGCAGAGAAAGCTCGCCTGCTCCTGGGCTAACACTCCGCGGCTAACGCCAGCTGCACATACAGAACGCTGCGCTAGCGGGATTAGCTTGCCGGCTAACAGGCTAGCGATAAACCCTCACGCGCTGTGCTCTTCACGTAACGTCAGGCATAAGACTAAAATCCGACGCTGTTCCTCAAAAATGCGCTTCACAATCACGACTCTGAACCCGAACACTCTGAATCCTCCCTGTCACGGGTGTGAACCGCGTCTACTCCGCTAACCCTGAGCTAATAGATCAGGCTAACACCCTTTCACTGCTGCTGTGTTTTGTTGTTGTCGTCGACCTTGACGTCATTGTATACCGCAGTGCATTCTGGGAGGGAGTACACTCAGAGGCCACCTCATTAGCTGAGGCCAGTTCACAATGATCTTTATCTTTTATTTCTCTATTTCTGCCAAGTTTGCTTATATTGTATAACTTCTATTTAACTGTGGATGGTTATTTATATAGTTCAGTCTTTTATACCTGAATCTTGTACTTTCATACTTTTCAGATTGTACTTGTCATTTTTTGTGATTTAATAATAAAAATAAATATATAACAATACAAATAAATAAATAAAAAACAGTTTACAATGATCAACATTTTGGGGAGTGTTTTATTCCTCTTATACAGCAGCAGGCTGTAATTTGCAAACCTGTATATTGTATATTTCAATCTAAATGTTTTATATAATTTTTTTAATCGGAAATTCTATCTTAGTATAATTGTATAGTCTAGTGCAGTTTTTACTTTTTTTTTTTTAATAACTAATAGATTTCATTCAGAGTCAATTCTACATTGTTGTTTTTTTCCCCTACCCCTCATGGTCATGCACAATTTGGAAAACTGTATATTGTATACTCCAACCTACATAAAAAAATCTATTTGTAAATTGAAATCTTCATTTTAATAGCATTCTCTAGTGCAGTTTGTTTATTTTATTATTTATTTATTTTATGGTAATGTTTTTTGTTGTGAAATCTTTCTATTCTATTCTTTCCGATTGTATAAGCATTTTACTGCACATCATACTGTGTACGGCGGCGTATAATATAAAGGCAGATTTTTGTTAGTGGTTAGCACTGTGGTCTTGCACCTCCAGGGTGCAGGTTCAATTCCTGTGCTTAGTGGGTTTCCTCCAGGTACTCCGGTTTCCTCCCACAGTGTAAAGACGTGTAGATTAGGCTAATCGGTGTTCCAAATTCCCTGTAGTGTGTGAATGAGCGTGTGAGTGCATGAGTGTGTGTGTGCCCTGTGATGGACTGTGATGCACCCCGCCTCGTGCCCTAAGTCTCCTGGGATAGGCTCCAGGTCCCCCCGTGACCCTGAATACAGGATAAAGTGGTATAGACGATGAGTGAGCGAGTGAGGGTGCGTCCCCTTGTCTCTGCCAGGTTGTTGTTCTCAATCAACAGAAATGGTAAAGAAAAAAAAATAGGAAGTGTTTCGCAATAACCATACCGGTAAATGAATTCTGAGCCAAATTAATTCATTAAATAATTATCCACACTCTGGCTGTAGACTTTATTTTAATTAACTTTTAGAAAACACAAATACGTAATTTTTGACATAATCTCCTTTTTCAATATCCAATTTCAAAAGTTTAGTCTTCGGCTCTTCAATAAGCGTCTCACTGTAACGAGCGCTGTTTATTTTTGAACCTTTTTCATGATGATGTTCCAATACTTCTGGCCCCTGAGAATCCCAGAAAACTGTAAGCGTTGTTAAATTTTCCGGTTGATGGTCGACTTTTGAACTTTTTCTCAGTCGGTGATTGAGGATGTTTCCGTTCCAGACTCTGCCGTTTATCTCTCAGGCTCGTAGTGATGAATCCGTGTCTCGTCACCAGTAATGATTCTCTTTAAAGAACTTTCACCTTCCTCCACATTTTGTTTGCAGATATCCAAATGCTTATGTTCATGCTCTTCCATGAGGTGTTTCAGCACCAGACGCACCCTCAGACCACAAAAACGAATCACTGCACGCTGCTTTTCTTTCGTGCAAATCCTGAGTTTTAATAATAACATGAGTGCGGATAATTTTTGACTCACCCTTGTGCTCTAATGAGTGTAAAATATTCTGTGGACTGGACGCAGCTACAAGTGTCACAGCGCCAAAACTCATGGTGAATCATGATGAACCGTACTTACGGCCACCGCACGTAGGTGAGATACGGGTATTAGTAGGTGACATAGGGGTATTAGTAGGTGACATAGGGGTATTAGTAGGTGAGATAGGGGTATTAGTAGGTGAGATTGGGGTATTAGTAGGTGAGATTGGGGTATTAGTAGGTGAGATAGGGGTATTAGTAGGTGAGATAGGGGTATTAGTAGTTAACAGATTATGGACCAAACT
>JAQMYG010000033.1:2757889-2773118 GCA_030014215.1 Clariallabes teugelsi
TTTTACCTGAGATTTCTTCATTTTTAACATGTCATTCCCACAAGATACACAATTTACACAAGTCATTTATTTTCACCGTATTTTCACCCCACGCATTTTAGTTTTTCACATCATTTGTTTATGTTGATATCATTTTTCCAATTATCTATTTATTTTACATGTCTTTTTTTCACACAATTTATGTTCAGATGCATTTTTCTTTACACAATTTTCCTATTTTTACATAATGTTTCTTACATGTAGTTTCTTTATTTTGGTATGATTTCTACTTTTTTAGTCATCTGTGATTTTTACACAATTTCACTTTCAATTTTGTCAAGCATGATTATTTTTAATAATGACACACTTTTAATTAATTGACACATGTAAATGTGGTTATGTTCAAATTATTTTTCCATAATTGTTTTTTTTTTTTTACATGCACTGTTTAAGCAATTTGTTTATTTAACTTTTTTTTGTATTATTATTATTATTTTATTTTATTTTTTTTTACAATTTTTAAATTTAAAATCTTTTTTTTCTCCATTAAGTCATTTATTTTCATGTGATTTGTATGATGAATTTATTGGACACATAAGAATTTTTAGATGCAATTCATTTATTTTTACATTTGACTTTGTTATATGAATCTTTTTTAATGTGGTTCATACATACGTCTTACGTAAGTTTTTCCTCATGTAATTTTTACACAGTTTATTTCAATGTGATTTTAAAATTTCTGAGTGTGATTTTTTTTTTTAATTATGAGCCATTAACTTTTACTTGTCTTTTTATACAATTAATTTTATTACATTTGTTAATTTTCTTCCTTTTTCTGAGAGACGTCAATTTTTATTTGAACAATTTATTAATTCTCACATGATTTTTCTCAATGTGTTAATTCTCACATGTTAATGTGATGTTAAACTATTTGTTAATTTTCCCATGGAATTAAACATTTTTTAAAATTTTATTTTAACATATGCCTTTTTTGGGGTTACAATTAAATTATTTTTTTATGCAATTTCCATAGGGTGGCACAGTGGCTTAGTGTTTAGCAGTATTGCCTTGTACCTCCAGGGTTGACGGTTCAATTCCCACCTCGGGGTCCGTGTGTATGGAGTTACTTAAATTAGAAAATCTGTATGTATATATATATATATATATTTAAAGCTTCATACTTTTGACGTAAGGTGAGAAGTGAGTCGCAGTGCTGATGCAGTAAGTAAGTTAGAAAAGCTGAAAAGGTGGAATTGTACAGTGTGAAAGTGGGCCAAGCTCTTTCATTGTCTTATCGCTTAATGAATAAAGTTTAATGAGTTTTTATCCTCACTCTGTTAAAGAGGGCAGCTGAACACTCTGCTCAAGGCGTCTACGTTAGCACAGTTATAGATGTAGAGAGAAACTGGGCAAAAGAAGGCGGTTTTTGTTTCATCATTGAGACGATGATTCAGCAGTTTTTGATGTAAATCATCAGAGCAGATCTTGGATGAAAATTTGGCCATGAAAGTTTTTAATTAAAGTCTATGTGTCACTTTAAAATACCTGAAACATATTAAGGATGTTGATGATATGCTTTTAGCACTTCTAGGCTAATTTGTTGGTTAGCGTTGTTTTTTTGGGATGTCTGATGTCACAGTTGCCCCTGTTACTGCTAACATGATTACAATAGTTATTAATACTGTAATGGGGAAAATATATATTATTAGTGATAAGTGTCAGGATTTGCAGATAGCTCTGAGTAAGTCACAGTTTTTAGTAACATTGCCATGGCATTGTGAATCATGTGATTTTTTTGGAAGCTAGCATCTCTGCACACCCCTAACGTAAACAACTGAAATGGAATTGTCCCTGTGAGTTTTAAGGAAGTTATACAAACTCGGTGCGCTATAGCCTCGGCCCTCTTCATTAATTTGTCAAGTGGGCACTCCAACTCTTCACCGCAGAGATTTATTCCTCTCAACCTTCAGTTGAAGGAAGTTGTAATCAGTGCCTGTTAGGGGGAAAAAAAAAAACTTCCTTCCTTCCTTCCTTTCTGTGCACGGCTGAGTGATGAAGCACACAGAGCTATTAGAGAAAGCAGCCAATTCAGATTGTGATCACGTAAACACGTATAACAGGAAAAGAAAAGAAAAGCACTTATTCGTATCAAACACAGAGACGGAGATAAAAAAACAACAATCATTTGGATTTGACGCTTTATTGCATCTTAGCTAATTTGCATATAAGGAAAAAAAATCTCATTCTTTCATTTGTCTTTGGTGGTGAAATCACTGCTGCGGTATAGAAATAATACATTTTGCGACAACAATCTTTCTGTGGTACCTTAAAGCGTTCTTCAGCTTGCCTTCAAAATACGTCTGTGCTATATTGGCAGCGTTTTGGACATTTTATGGAAGGAGTCTCCAGTGCCAGCTGTGAGGGACTGAGAGGTTTGTTCCAGATGCAGTCGTTTCAGTGGTTTAAAGTATGACATGTTCAAGTGGAAACTGTCTGAAGCTGGCATCAAAGCCTGGATCCACAACATGCTGACTAAATGCTCTTTATTCCGGAATGTGTGTGTGTGTGTGTGTGTGTATGAGAGAGAGAGGGAAGAAGAGGAAGAGAAATCCGACACACGGTTGCATAATAACATGGCAAACGTGATGAGTCTGATCCCCTCGCCACAAGGACGTATAATCGCGTTACACCCTCCCCCATCCCTCCCTCCACCCCTCCTACCCTTCCATGCCTTCCATCCCTCTATCCATCCATCCAGCGACTACGCGCTCCGTGACGTCACCGCGCGCGCGGAGGTGGGCACGCTGGGCGGACCCAAAGCAGGGAAAGGAAGAAAAAAAACAAAAGGGAAAGAGTGAGAGAGAGAGAGAGAGATAAAGAGAGAGAGGAAGGCTTTATGAGGGTTTCTGAGTTCCTCAGCGCACAAACGCCGCAGTCCGTGGATCCGCACGCGCTGTGCGGCTCGACCGGAGAAACAAAGTAACAGATTCTGGTAACAAAAAAGATTCTTTTTTTTAAAAAGGCACGAGGATCAAAGGCGTGTCCGGGTGTGCGGTGGGCGAGGCGACACAAGGACAATCCGCGGCTGAACAGAACAGAAAACGGGTGTGTGTGTGTGTGTGTGTGTGTGTGTGTCCGGGGGGAATGAACAATGCCCCAGGTTCGGGTAATATGAAGCGCGGAACGTTGCAGGCGGAGACCGAGCGTTGATGCATCAGAGCACCGCAGCGTACAGCGCCGTTCCAGCCACAAATCCTCCCCGTTATTTCTCACAACAACCGAGCACGTTAGCCTACTCCTCCTCCTCCTCCGCCTCCTGCGCGTGATGAATTACCAGTCCAGCGTCCCGGTCTCGGGCATCTCGCCGCCGTCGCAGCCGGCCATGCCCGCCCCGGGTGCGGTCCCAGCTCCGGTCCCGGTCCCCGTCCCGCAACCCATGGCGTCTCAGTTCGGTTCCGGATCATCGGGCAGCTCCGGGCCGGGCCAGTTCGGCTCAGGGACGGCGTCGGGCCCCGCGGCTCAGTCCGGCGCTTCGGGCTCGCAGTTCGTCCTGTCGAACTCGGCGGCGATCCGAGCCGAGATCCACCGCTTCGAGTCCGTGCACCCGAACATCTACGCCATCTACGACCTGATCGAGCGCATCGACGACCTCGCGCTGCAGAACCAGATCCGCGAGCACGTCATCTCCATCGAAGGTAAGCCGGTGATCACGAGACCTCCGCGAGACATCGCCACATCACCGCGAGTCATTTAGTACATTAATTGATTAATTAGTTGATGAATTTGTTGCTTTATTCATTCATGCTTTATTCACACACTTTTTTTTTTTCTGACACGAGTGTGTTTATGGTTAATCACTGATGCGGTCGAGTATCGCGATATTTATTTACTCTCACCATTAAAAACAAATTCCGCTGGAACGATGGTAAACAATGCAGGACCTCCCACCTGCACAACGAAATGAAACCACAGAACATCGAACCACGTGATCCTGTTCAGCATCGGACCAAATGTTGTGATGGAAACGACAGATCACACACATTCCCTATTCTACACACACACACACACACACACACACACACACTCTGGAGTCATACCCGATCCTGATTCAAAGCCAACCTTGTCCCAGTAATCCTGCGTTCACACCAGCGAGCGATAAAGTGACCGCTCTTTATTCTACGTATGTTTGTTTTCCGCTATGTTTCTCCATTGTGAGCGAAACAAGCGAAGCGACAAACCTTTGTCGTTTGTTCATATAATTTTTCCTCATCTCATCTCGTCTCGTTGTAGAGCCTACCTCTGTTTAAGAGGTTTAATGTTGTGAACAAGGCTAAAGCTTGGCAGAGCTCGTCGGTGTGTTAAGTGAGTTTATACTGCGAGCGCTTTGTTAGTCTGCCAATGAAGCTAGTTTAAAATCTAGTGCATGTAAACCAAAACCAACCAAATTTTCATACTCGAGACTCGTGGTCAAGCTTTTTGTAGCAATAGTAACAAATCTATACACTCTCGATTTGTTACTGTTGCTAAAAAATGCTTCCCCACGCCCGAGGTTAACGATCGGTACACATCCATTCGGGACAAAATAGCAGATGAACATCTGGTGTTTTTTTTTTTTTTTCTTTCAATGAAAAATTGTAGTAGCTATTTGTAGCTACTGGAGTATATTAGCAAAGCAAGGCAACATGCCTAGCTACATACACTCAGCACATACACTTTTCTTCTTAATGTCTTTAGACACATTTCACAGCAGGTCGTATATGATGCGAACAGGAATTAAAACTGGAATTACTAAAGAAGGAAAGGACTGAAGAAACATTGGACTTCAGCAGGAACTACAGATTTCCTTAGAATGGAGGAAATCTCAATTCAAGCTCTGCATGTACAAAACAAAGACTTTATCACCACGGTGAAGGTAGAACCAGTGCATCAATGCACACTTTCATGGTATAAAACATGTCGGTGGTCGAGATCCACACCCAGGTTCCTGTGATATTTCAGCATTAAGAATGAGGACCATATACTAGTCATGATCTTGTCAGTACTTACAGTATTAACTTTCCTAAACGAACGACGATTATGAGCAAGTAGCCATGACAACGTTTCCGACTGTTGTTGCCTGTAGCGTAACGACGGGACTCGCAGGGACCTCCCGATACGATATTATCGCGACATTATATTGCGATTTATTTATTTTTAGGTATCATGTTCAGTTCCAGTTCAGTATTATTTTTCTCAGATTTTCCTATATTTCCAAATAAACCACACAGGATGCTGTACTGCCAGGAGTAAATAATATAGCGTGCGCCACCTGTTGGTTCATAGAGGAACTGTGATATTTTACCACCTCGAACACAAACAAAGATGAACAGAAAAAAAAAATATATATATACAGTATATTTTGGAGTCAGTGTGGCGATACAATCCCTTAAACCCACTCGTTTCTCGATTAGCATGCTAGGCCGCATTATGACGGTTTTGTTTTGGTTACTTAGCGCTGGTCGACGGAGACCACATGGAGACGGTGTGAAGTGGACAGTTTCTTCCAAAATGGGGTAAAAACCGCAGGCATTTTCACACTACGTTATTTAGTAACACAAGGAATGGAGGGAAGGAAAGTTTTGTGAGGATGCTGTTAAGGCTGAGGGATTAAGCAGAATTGCTCTTATCAGTCTTCCACAGCTAATTGTTTTCCAATAACATCAGCCCCCCCCCCCACACACACACTACTCCCTGAAGCGTACAGGAATGGCAGGTTCATGTTCTTCCATCCATTTTAGTTGCTGTAAATGTTGACGCTCCAGCAGCTGTGAGCAGATCTTCCCTGACCAGCTTCTTCTCCGTCTTGAACTTACGTCTACGCTAGAAACGCTAACGTTCTGGAAGGAAACGAATCGACGCCTTCTGACCAATCCGATTCGAGAATACTGAGGGAGTAAATTCTAATGACGCACTCAAGGTCTTTATTCCTCGCGTCTGAAGAGCAGAAGGTTTGTAAAGGAATTGTTTAGACTACACATGACCCTTTGTGCCATTTTTGTTCATGATACAACATGCACGCATCTGACTGCTGTTCAAGTGGCACTTTATCTAATTCGGCTCCCGTTTATCCCTTGACAGACTGGAAATCGGTAACGTTCGTGTCAACACTGTTATTCTTCTAATCCTCATACTTGAGGCGGGAATGTATGGGAAAATAATCAACACTCTGGTGGTGTGATCAAGCAGGGTTCCTGATACAACGCCAAGGTCGATCATTTTGCTTTAAAACATTTTAAAATCTTATTATAAGACCATTTCTGATTATTGACTGGTATGGCATCATTTTTTTCTGTTTATACTACTTGTATTTCTTGTTTTGGGTGCTAACGTTACCGTAATTATGTCAAAATCCATTGTGAGGAAAAGTGATTATGCAACAAAGAGTTAATTTAAATGTTAATCTGTGCACATTTTTCCATTCGTTGTATAGCACACAGCTTGTATGGAAGATTTAAAGACAAATGTGTGTAATTGTTCATGTGGTGACGTATTCTTTTGGAAGGAGTCTCCAGTGTTGGCCCGGACGTTAACACCAAAGGGGGAAATTCTGCCCTTTTACAAAACGTAAGCGCTACTCTCATGGCCACGATTGTAGAAAACTAATCAACACCTGCTGAGAAATTAGACTCCTGACCTTTCATGTTCAGGTTGAACATGACTGCTTTCAACCTAGAACTGTTTGTTCCTTTTTTTTAAGCATTTATCTCTTAATCAGTCTGGAGATTTTTGGTGGACGAGTGGATAGTGTGTGGCGCAGCGGCCCAGGTTCGATTCCCAGCCGGGGAAGGAACCGACTGCAGCCAGTGGTGCTTCATCCAGCCTGGATGGGTTTGCTTCAGGAATGGTGTCTTAGGACTGAAAAACGAAATAAAATCATGCCACATCAAATAAAAGTTGCAGATCTGGTGATCCTCTTCAAAGATGAGGTGTAAGATTAGATCATCCTTTAAAAGATGTTTCAAGGGTTGGTTGACTGACCCTCAGCAGATCTTGTTTTTATATGAAAAATTGTTGTCAATTAATCAATTAAAAATGTAATCTAGTTAATCACAGTCATAAACTGTGATTAATCCAAGTTTTAAAACACCCTTGGGGGGTTTACTCGTGACGTGCTTGGAATAAAGAAATGCATGACAAACTGGTTAGAGGAAACAGATTATGCAGTTTTATAAAATCTCAAACATTAACATTTAACAAAAATTCTAAATTAAAACCTCTGAAACCAGACCGGCGCTGCATGCAGTGGCTGGGAGGTACGGGGGCGTGGCAACCTTCCGACGGCGGGGCTCGAACCCGAATCCTCAGATTCGAAAATGAATAACCTAGAGCCGTAGGCTATTAGTTCCTCTTGAAGGTCGCTCGAGCACACGGCATTGCGATTATGGGAAGCCATTAGGGTCAAACTTGGTCATGTGATTCATTGGCGTAAATAAATAAAAAAAATAGTAATGCGTTAAAATTCCTAGACTAACCACGTGTTAATATTGACAGCCCGAGTTTAAATCCTATTTTCTAGTCCTGTCGCTCTTAACAAACCCATCGAAAACAAGAAGGTGTCGATGGGCGCAGGTGCGGAATGCGCAGTATGATCTTGTTGCCATAGTAACAGCTTGTACATCAGCCACTTCAAAAGAGACAGGTTTCAAAAGATTCCTGTTCCTGTTAAAACGATTGAACATTTATGGAAGGAGTCTCCAGTGCGAGCGTGTAGCAGTGAAGCAGCAACCTGAATTGTTTCAGGAGTAACATGACGAGCAACGTAACATCATGACGCCATTCTTGTCACCGCTGGACCTCAGTAGAGAATCAGGAACATGAACGTTGATTAGAAGGCAGGTGAAGATGATTTTCACATTTTTCACTTTATATACTAAATTTAGTCTTTTTTTTTTTGTTTTGTTTTTTTGTTGTTGACATTTTCGTTGTAAATGAATGCGTGTTGGATGAGAACACGACGAGTCCACATGGATCTCCCGCCCACAACGCCCTGAAGGTTCGCTCTTGACTCAGGCCTTCATCTTTTGTCCACACATGCTGTAATCAGACACGCACTGACGTATGTGGACTTCTGGAAATTTCTCCGTTGACTCGGCGTGCCGAGGTTATTAAAAGTCTCATAGTCGATAAAGACTCCTGAACTTAACTAGCGTTTAAAGGTTATGTTTGCGTCAATAATCATTACACTCGCGATGATCGAGACGGAGAGCTGATCGAGAGCGAGTGTCGGATTACACACCGTCGGAATGTCACCAAAAAAACAAGGGACTAAACGCTTGGGATATTCGCATGCACACTGTTTTGTCATTAACGTCACGTATCGCTTTGCACAACTGGATTCTCTGATCCATTTCTCCTCTCCAGATGTGTGCACTTCTTCTTTAATTGTTTTCATTTTTTAAATTGAATAAATTTGATAAATTTTTTTATTTTCTTGTCCTCAGATGATTTGCACATGGATTCTGATTTAAAAACAACAACCACCAAATGAGCGGCGCGTGTGCTGGTGCTGCATTCTCATGTGGCTCTGAACTGCCATTTAATGCGTCAAAGTGAAGAGAGAGAAAAAAAAAAAGTCCGAAGAGAGAATCTATGCAGCACTCTTCACTGCAGCAAACCTTGTGGAGCTGGAACAGTGGTGTTGTTTACGCGTGTGTGTGTGTGTGTGTGTGTGTGTGTGTGTGTGTGTAAGAGAGAGATGGTGTATGCATGCATACATACACACACACACACACACACACACCCACCTGTACGCCTGGACTGCAGACTTTTGCTGCGGTTCTGCATTAAAGCTCGGTGCTGCCTGTTGCTTAGAAACCGGAGGTTCGTAGTTTTGCTGAAGATGAAGAACAGGAATTAAAAAAACTAGGGAAAAAAAGAGATGTGATTGCGTGGCTTCGGCTGCAAGTCGTCCGGGCGTGTTTCGGAGAGACTGTTACGCGTGATAAACGTCCCAGTTTACACCATGGTCTCGATAATGCGTTCTGCTGGAAAGATATTTACTGTGTGTGTGTGTGTGTGTGTGTGTGTGTGTGTGTGTGTGTGTGTGTGTGTTGGAACGAGAATGTATTCGCAAAAGCTAAGCCTGTGTGTGTGTGTGTGTGTGTGTGTGTGTGTGTGTGTGTGTGTGTGAGCTGCAGAACTGATTAGCATGAAGAAATAGTTTATTCTCCCAGTTTTTGCATAAATCCATCCATTTTTGTCAGTTTATTATAAACTCATTGTCAGGCTTTTACATGATGAATATGTAGATTAGAAACTACAGTTCTCACTGTTTTATTATTATTATTAATTTATTTTTTAGAATGAGAGTAAAAACCCCCTTTATTTCTCTATATAATCCCCAGGCTACACTAATGCACTCATCCCAGTGTGTCACTGGTGTTTTAATACCATCAAGGTAAAAGGTTTTCTCAGTTCGCCGGGGACATGAGTCATATCTGAAACACCGGCCTCCCAGGAACTCCTTTAATGGTGTTTCCAAACCGTGTGGAAATGTCTTGGAGTGAGAGGTCAGGACGGTATGAAGCGTTTGCACCATTTTAGATGTTTTACTGCGACTAAGAGTCTCATCACCGCACCGAGCTCGAAGTCTTCTGTAAATGTCAATCAATTTTACGCCTTCATTCATGAGGAATTTCATCACGAGTCCCAGGTTTGACTCGAACGGCCCTCGTACTAATGTGCGTGTCATTGTACCAAAACAAAAGCGTTTACACATGTTTTATGATTTGGCTGATCGACTTTTAAATCTTGGAACGGCTTGTCTACGTGTTTTGCTGGAACTTGCCTGGAAGCCACGCCCATTCATAAAATCTTGGCTGGTGCTCTACTCACTCACTCACTCACTCACTCACCTTCTATACCGCTTTATCTTGTATTCAAGGTTGCGGGGGGCCTGGAGCCTGTCCCAGGAGATTTGGGGCACAAGGCGGGGTACACCCTGGACAGGGGTTCCAATCCATCGCAGGGCACACACACACACACACACACACACACACACACACACACACACACACACACACACACACACAGACTACGGGCAATTTGGGAACGCCGATTAGCCTAATCTGCATGTCTCTAGACTGTTGGAGGAAACCGGAGTACCCGGAGGAAACACGCCAAGCACAGGGAGAACATGCAAACTCCATGCACACAGAGACGGGAATGGAGCCTGGCCGGGAATCGAACCTGTACCCTGGAGGTGCAAGGCGACAGTGCTATGAAGGGTTTTTGAACTTTAAGTATGTAGCTAGGCATTAGGGATGATCTTAAGGATGGCCACAATTAGACAAAAGATGTGGGGAAAGGGAACGTCCAGGATCTGGTTTTGGGTTTAATCATGAAAACCTGGACCTGCCGCGCCACCGTGCTGCTCCTCCACCAACTCCAGTGTGTGACTGATTCGCTCAGGTGTTCCTCTCTCGCCCATGGGGTCAGTGAGCGTCAGGGTAGAATACATGACTCACTTTTATCCAATTAAAAAAAGGCTAAATAAAAATGTTAAATGTCCAGATGGTGTGTGCGCTCGTATATCAGAGCCACCGCGTCAATCCTACAAAAAACTCTGCCTTTTATCCTTGGATGTAATTGAACATCGCGACTCGTACTGTACTCCTCACTGACGGTCAGGAAACGCTTGCCTACGATTGCGCGGAAGCGTTTAAATCGACGAATGATTTCAGACGTGTTCCCGCTGTGCAAGAGCGGGGAGAGAAATGGCCTCCTGATCCATGGTCTGCTTGTCATATGAATTAGCGCTCTCTTTTTTTGGGGGGGGGGGTATATTTGACAGCACGTGCCTCTCCCATAAAGGCCTTTTGTTGAGATGTGTTAGGATCCCTCGCCGTGCTGTCAATCACCGCTTTGATTCAAGACGCCATTCACAAGTTATGCAAATGAGGACAACTTTTGGAGCTGACCTGTGACCGTAATCGCGCTTCTGAGAAGGACAGAGTTTGAAAGGTTGTGTGGCGGGCCACACGTGAGGCGGTTCCTGCCGTCGCTTGGCGCCGCGGCGACAAGAATCTGATGTTATTCCCTGAACGAAGAAGAGAAAGTAGGCCATTGTAACAGCAAAACAAAGGCTCGCTCTCTCTCGCTCGATCTCTCTCTCTCTCTAAATTCGCCCGACGGGTCGTCCTTCCCCCCCTCGTCTTTAGAGAGCACGCGTGTCCTTTTTGCTTCGCCGTGGGGACTGAACGATATTAGCGCTGCTTTGAAGGTGACATTTGTCCAGCAATTAGTAGTGATGGTTAGACTAATATTACACTAATGAGACCTTTTGTGTTGTCATCCAGCAGTCATTTCCATTTCCCTTCCGAAAGATAAATAATCTTCTGTCCCTTGGCCTCGTTTATCAAGCGGGACGCCGATGCATTTTGTGGAACGAGCCTCGCTAATGCGTCAAATTATATAATTAGCGAGGAGTTACTGCAGGCAAATTGCAATTGTTACATTTGCGCACGATTTTAATAAAGTTCGACAAAAACTTTACACACACAAAAAATTAATTAGTTCATATGGCTGCCTTGAAGGAAAGTAGACTCTTAGGGAGTGGTCACATGACGTTATTTGTCTGTACTTGAGTAAAATTACGAATTGTCACTCTCCGATACAGCAGGTGGCAGTATAGAGCTTGTTTCTTCATGAACCACCAAGAAAAACTAAAATAAGACGAAGGACAAGGAAGTCAGTCTTCACACTACGACTAATATTACTGCCGTTTTGGAAAAACAAACATCAAAATTCCTTCCTACTTCCTCAGCTGTGGCCGTGTAGGTCAGAGGACGAGATTGGCACCGATGACATCACCTTCTAAACAGTTGTCCATGTCCTTGGTCAGGTGCAATTGGGTTCCATATCCAAGTTTGAGCTGTACCACGCTCGAGACCCCTTTTTAAGCAGACTAATTGAAATTGGACCCGACTTTGTGGGGACGAGTGCGCTCCTCACACGCCCCTTCAGATGTTTTTTTTGACGTTCCTCGGATCTCTTTAAGCTTTGCCCTTTATGTTGTTTTGTGGGCGTGGCTAAATGTAATTAATTTTACTCCATGAACAGCTTGAGCGAATACGAACCTTGTTAATCTAAGAAGAATTTTTGGCTCAGTGTGGAATGTAAGGCATAAATCAATAACTCGCTGCGGGTTATCGATCAAAATAGTTCCATAAATCTATGACGCAAATAGATTTATGGAACTCTTTCGCTTTTGAGGACATTTCCAAGGCATTCCAGCGTAAGGTGATCAATTAAACTACATGCTAGGATGAGGGGGGGGGGGGGAAACAACAAAACCACACTCCTGCTGTAGTGGTGTGATGGAGGCATCTGGAAGAAGGTCATGCTGGAGATTTGGCGAAGCCCGAGCCAGATGACGCAATGTCTCTGGAGCTGAGGGAAGAAACGCCGGATAGGCATCTGGAGCAGTGCGGCGGAGCTCGTCGTCAGGATCAGCGGGGCTGCTGAGCAACAGATGGCCAATGACATGATGAGAAGAGGTTTGGGAGAGCTCGGAGCCAAACATGCCTGGAACCCTGGATCTCCTTGGCACAGAGATGGAGACGGACACGTTCACGTTCTCACTCACTCTCTTTCGCTGTATATGAATTGGACATATGGATATCTGGCGTCGCAAATCCAACATGGAAGTCCTTCCAAAAATCCTAAGTCTGGATCACGTTTGTTACACGTGACGCTTTTATCCAAAGTGACATTGAGACGGGATACGAGTGAGCAGTTACAGGAGTTCACGTGTTCACGTCCACGCTGGAATTTGACCTTCAGGACTGTAGCCCATGACCTTTAGGGGGCTACCTTTGGTTGTGATTATTGATGTCTGGAAGTTTTTTTTTTGTTTGTTTGCTGCTGATGGTCTGGACTTCCAGTAGGTCTTTAAATACGAGAAGCTGGAGATGTAGCGTCAAGCCATCGACTAATTGAACCGTCCATGCTCTGTTCAAAGAAATGAAATGGACCTTCTCAGTTCTGAGTATGGAACAGGGGCAGGTCATGGTTTTTCTAGAGGATGTTTAAGTTCATCTGCTACTTTTTCACCTGCAAGTTCATGTTTTCCATTTTTCTTTCTTTTTTTTTTTTCTTCCTGGTAATGGGTTTTTATAAATGGGGATTAGAGCCTGTCTCGTACACCATGCGGAGAGGACTAAAATAAGACCGGTACTATTCATCTGAATGAGTTGCTGATTCATGTACCATTTAGGAGTGGATGAAGGGTGTGTGTGTGGGGGGGATGTTTAAAAAAAAAAAAAAAAAAAAACCCTCAGTAACCAAATATCTCATGTTTACGGGTGACTGTTAATGTATGTATGATGGATATTTAGAAAAAACTAACCATGGGAAAGTCTTTAAGGGTGTATAAGCAAACCTCATTTATCTTGGTCACATGACTTTTTTTTTTTTTTTTTTTGGAAAAAAATAATAGCTTGTGAGGGATTGACGCAGCTATACCAAGAACTATCTGGTTTGTGTTCCTCTATTGAACAGAAATCTCTAAATCCTATAAACGAATTGCTCTGACTAATTAAACACATTGTTGTTCACCTTAGACTTTTGTATCGTTATTTTCCTACAGCAGACACACACACACACACACACACACACACACACACACACACTAAGTAAGGACTATCACAGAGTCCTTACTTAGTAACACTTACACTGTTGATTGGAAGCGTACAATTCCATCTCAGTTCGCACTGAAGCTTTCATCGTCTTTTTCATCGCAACACCGCTGCTTTGCTAGCAGCACGACGGCAAACGCGGATATCGTCATGACGTCATAAACACGATGCTTTCTGAAGGAGTTTGCATCTTTTCATGAGACGTACAGTAGTAGCTGACAATCCTGAAGGTTGATTTTCTCTCTTTCTCTCTCTGAGGAAGTTCGTGGGCGTCGCATGGGTGTCGAGTGAGTTTTACTTGTTTGAGTGTTTGCTCTACTACACCACACAATATCCCACGTCATGTTATGAAATGAGTGATACTGATGATGATGATAATGTAGCACGACATGATATCAGATGCACCAGATTGAGGCTTTTGAGGTGGGAGTGTAGGATCGTGGTCATTCTCTCTCCTCTCCTAGTCGTCCAGAGGTGCCAAAACTTTCCCTTTAGCCACAGTATGTGTTTGTGCCTTTGCTCTAGCGATAGACTCTATAGAGTCTTTTATTTTTCCAACTAGTGTGCGGAACTATTTCGGATGTTTTATGATGTAACGTCACCCTCGTGCTTTTACATTACTGTTTTTTTTTTTTTTTCCCCTTTTAATTTAATATAATTTTTTTTCCAATCTGCTAAAAAATTTCATCGAGCGACCTTCAGTCTCGACATCATCACAGTCAAGACTGAATCGCGAAGGATCCGATCACGGACCTGTGGAAAAGAGCCGGCGGCCGAAACGTGATCACGCTGTTTACATCACCACTTCCTGTGTTTCCCGAAAGCTCCACGGAGCAGCGTGACCCCGTGGCAAAAAGCCACCCCCGTCTTCCTTTCCCGCCTTTTTTTCCCCCCTTCTCTTCATCTGTTCCCCTCACACACGGAGGACCATGTGGTCTTACTTTGGCGCTGAAAGGCACGAGTGAGAGGGGAACAGCGGGAACAGGGTCGCGTGGGGTTCCCATTCACCGGCTTTTCAGAGAATTCTTGTGTTACGCAGGTCGAATCAAGAAAACGCTGGAACGGCGGACGGAAGAAACGCCGCCGAATAGGAGCTTTTGTACGAATAAAAACTCTAACACGAATATATGACCAACTGTATATTTACGTTTAGGCATTTGACAGACGACCTCATCTAGAGCGACTTAACATTTTTATATCATTATACATCTGAGCAGTTGAGTGTTAAGGGGGCCTCGCTCGAGGGGCCAACAAAGACAACTAGGTGGTGGTGGGATTTGAACCTCGAACCTTCTGAACCCTAGTCCACTGCCTTAAGCACTGAACTACTCCTGTACGTGAACCATGTACACTATTTATTTATTATTTATTTTTTTTCTCCTCCTCATTGATGCTCCATGTTTTTGTTGGTAATAAAAATGAGCAAGTCTAGTACTTGATTCGTCTCTCTGTCCTTAACGCAATGCAATAATAATAATAATAATAATAACAATTTTAATAGAATTTTATCTGTATAGCGTTTTTAGGTCATTGTCACACAGCAGTTGTAATCAAAGGAAAATTACGGAATATAT
>JAQMYG010000033.1:2791786-2803652 GCA_030014215.1 Clariallabes teugelsi
AAAGCTAATTCTAAAAGTCGACTCGAGCCTTGAAGCGGCGATCCGCTATAGTTGTTTCTCAAGAAGACCACATTAACTTCAAAAAGATTTTGTTGCGCGGCACGGTGTTGTCAATTAGTTTCAGAAGCGATCGACGCAAACGGCTTTTTAACAGCTGCTGTACGTTTCTGCCTCCGAGCTTTCACGGACGATCATGATGTACACAGGCCGGTTTTTTTAGAGAGAGATCCATCTCCGCAAATCACACGATCAGTCACTGCAGAGCGGAGTGGCCAAGAGGAGGACGGGGGGGGGCCGTGGGAATGCGGTAAAGAACGTTGTTCGGAAAAAAGACGCTGAGAAGAGAGGTTCACGCGTCGTTTCTCGATGTGGTGTTGAATCCTGAGAAACCGGCAAATTCCCTCAAGTGCCCGTGTTTACACGGCAAAGCGCTCGCTGGAGCATCGCACCACTTGCGGTAATGAATGGCCCTTCAGTTTTCAAGGGCCTGCTTTGCCTCTGATAAATGATATTTTTGGGACGAGGATGTAATGATGTGAGTATGTATTTATATTTGTCTTTATATATAAAGACTCTGCAGTAATGCTGACACCTCCTGGGGGTCGCTTATATTTATAGCCTCTAGCTCTTTATTTGGAACAACAGAGCGAGGATTTCAGAAATTGTTCGTCCCAATGTGGAGCTCAGGAGATCAGATCGATACCGAATTATGTTAAGGGGCCAAACGGTTCCTTCTATTTGTGTCTGCGCTAAACTTTCTCAGTCGACAAGATATTCAAATATTCAGGAACTGAGTCGTTTCTCCTTTTGTATTGTCAGTTACAAACCCGTACTTCCTTCCTATTTGTTTCCATCATTACAATTTATTCTTCACTTAGAGCCAGAGCAAATCTCTCGTACTGGAGACTCATTCCATACAGGAAAATCAAAAACGTTTTATTCCGTTTATTTTGTACATCTGTTGTAGAAGTTTGTATGTTCCTAATAGGAGAGCTGTGAATCACGCGTAGCTAGACTGTCGACCCGGTTCGGTTCAGTAGCGCTAATGTTTATCATCTGATTTGTCTCAAGCAGCTCTATTTCCTACAGGGATTCAAGTGAAAACATTACTAAATGTATCAAATATGCAGTGAACTGCTGTGTGTTGTGTTGTTAATGTGCAAAACAATTTATATTTGTACTTATCTACCAATCCAGTAGGTGGCAGTATTGCACCCAGTGCTCCATGAATTTAACAGAAGAAAAAAAAGGAGCGATACTCCTGAAAAACGCAAGTATTTGCATAGGATAGAAGCAGCTTGTGTTTTCTACAAAACTATGGTATATTATGAAGGAATTCTAAATGTTTAAGGATTTTGTTAAAAAAAAAAAAAAAGCGTGAGTTAAATTGAAAACAGACCCTTAATTGAACCGATCAACAAAAGATCGATTAAATCGCAAGCTCCAGTTGGAACTGATTACGAGCTGCTGTTGTATTTAAAAAAAAAAAAAAAAAAAACGTAACTCCTTCTGACCAATCAGAATAAAGACTTATGATCCATGATAGTAATTATTGAAGCCTTTGAAGAATTAGGATTAGCATTTTCTTTTATTCTAGGAACGCTCTTATCTTCTCGCTTCGGTTCCTCAATCGAAACTCAGGCAGATAAAAATTCTGACAAAAATGTGAACCACGAGCATCCACATCGACCCCCTGCGAATGGGTTACGACACGATCGCGCGTGTTTCCTTAAACAGACCGCGTGTGTGCTTGCACACACGTGTGAGAGAGCGAGCGAGCGAGAGAGAGAGAGAGAGAGAGAGAGAGATCCCCATGCGGCGGTGGCGTGTTTGTACGTGTGTGCAAAAATAGATGCGATGTGTTCTGGCGCGCGTAGCGACTGTTGTGCTGCACGTGGGCAGAGCTTATGTTGGGATTTAGCCCGGCTTCCTGCTTTTATTGTGGTGCGATCGGGCTAAACTTAGATTAGCTCTTCGCTCACCTTCCCTGGGCCGCCGGCGTCCTTTATGTTTCGTGTCGCCGTGTTATTGTCCTACCCTCCCGAGTGTCGGTGTAATTCGTGAACACTTTACGTTTCGAGCGCTAATCTTTTCCTTTTAGCCTCGTCACAGAATCATAAAAGCGAGCGCGCGTAAGAGCGTTTGTAAACAAATTGTCCTTTATTTATTTATTTTCTCCCCCTCCAGCTTGACCTGTCTTTGTCCAGGCTGTCAATGCATCGGGGACTCCTGGTGTGCCACGGTTTATATTTAGCAGGCGCACTGTAGCGGTTGATAATGAGGGTTTGAGTGAGCGTGCGACGAGGGGAGGAGGTAGTCCCACTGCCTGCTGGTGGAATTAATAAGGTCTTACTTCACCTGCCTCTATATTTAGTCAAGGAAGGTGTGTGTGTGTTAAAGGTAGTGTGGGAGGTGTTGTAGTCACACACGCACGCACACACACACACACACACACACACGCACACTGGAGCAACACTGCGAGGATCGCTGAAAACACCACACCATATAAGTAGTGTTCAGAAAACCAACTAAAAATAAAAGATCCAGCCGCGTGCGACTCGTCACTCTCATATCCTGAGAGCTTAACATCCGCCTGCTGTAACGCGTAGGCACGAGGACGGAGCTCAGGAATTCTCAATTCTGATTGGCCAGAAGGTGTGTGTTCAGTAGTTCCAGCCAAACTACCACGTGATCATTTCATCACACTCCTCCTAAACCGTTATCCTTCCATATCCACCAGTGGAATCTGTCCTGGAGGCGAGTTCTTAAGGTGAAATTTCATATTGTGAAGCGTATTGTCCCATAGGAAATAATGTAAAGACAGATAATCCGCTCCAGCCACCCAAAGATATTACCAATATTACAAATTTACATAAGCATGTTGCAACTATAAGCATGTTTTTTGCATAGAAAAACAATCATAGCATGTAAATGAAGTACAATATGAAATAAACCTCACTTGACCTTAATTTATGATTTCCTCTTTGCACCGGCTGCTTTAAAAACCAAACTGAACGCGGCTCCCTTTTCTTCTGGCTAAAACTCCTGAGACCCGTGGCGCTGTGTGTTCACTAAAAATGTGCACCAAGATGCAAAAGAAAACCCACCAAAATATGTAAACTCCCTTAGCTTGGCTTTTTCACTGATGCCAACAAGTTTTGAACGGCTTCCGGACGTACGCGCGACTTAGCCAGCGTTTGGTTCGGTTCGGTTAATTCGCTTCTATGCTGAAAATGCTTTGTATGCCGAGGCAAGTTTCTCGCAAAATTTTAGTTCTTAAGGTGAAAATTCTTAAGTTCGTACGCCGAGGTTCCACCGTGAAGCTTTAGTCCTGTAGCTTTAGTTTCTCCAGCAGTCATTAGGACACGCCCACAACTGCCTTCTTGTTTATCTGACTTATGACTCGTTTCTTAATTAATAACCGCTGGAGCGCAAACCAACACCACACCTACTGTTTACGTGCTGAGCATCTACGTAATACAGGAGCTAAATCTAGCCAGGTTGCTAATGTAGCCTTAGCCTGTTAGCACAATTGGCTTGGACTGTTAAGTGAAGTCAATTAGGAATTGACGTTTGTAAACAATACTATATGACTGGACGGTTTATTAGGAATAATTCTTGCCCGTACACCAACAAGCCCCCTCCCCAAACCCGCCCCCCCGATGATAAACGTCTTTGGAAGTCATTGGAGAATTTAGAATATGCTTCGCTAGCTCTGCGCTGCCGTGGTCTGACGTTGGAGAAGTGGAGTCACTGTGTCCTAACACTTCCACGTGGGATTCTGCAAGAATGATCACCGAGCCCTCTCTGTTCCGCTGAACACAACTGGTTGGGAATTAGAGCGAGGCGAGATAAGGAACACAATTACCGCAGCTGAGCGTCATCCAGTTCGCGAGGTGCTCCTAGTCCCCGTCCCCCGTCCCCTTCCCAACATGCTCTGCATCTCTTGTATCCCCAACACCTGCGCTGTGCCCCAAAACAACCGTCCGTTTAACACTTTATAACTCGATGTATTCACTACAGCGACTTTGTGAACCGTACGTTCGTTCGGACCTTCTGACGATCTGCTCCGGACGTCGTCTAACCTGCGGCGGCGCTCGGCGTCAGTCTACTCGTTATGAAATGACTGTGAAAATGTGATCGCGTGAGAGGAATCTGCCATTTCTGCAGTGTTTGACATTTACTGCCTGTTACACAACAGTGCTGTTGAGTAATAATAGCTGAACACTGTTATGGTTTAACGGCACTTTTTATATCCTGAAAACTTTTCTAAGGACCACCGTTTTTTTGTTTTTGAATTTGCCATATTTTCATGAATTTTGCACACACTCCCACAAACTGTACATTAAAAATGGAGATACTGGTCTCCAGAGGGCTCTGAAAAAAAATCTTATGGGAAAAATTACACAGTTTTGGAGTTTATGAGGATGTGTTTGGGACTTGTGCCAACCCAGTTCTCTCCCGAGGCTCGACTCGCTCAAGTTTGGTTCAATCGAAAAACAAGACATGTCGCAGCTTGAAAATATACTCAAGAGTAAAAAAAAAATTAAAATCATGTTGATCAAGGTCATCTCTCAAGTAACCCGACATCAAACACACTCCATTTAAAATGAACAGGGTTTCAGTGTGAACATGCGGTGTGTCAGCAGAAATACTACTCAGTGTTACACACACACACACACACACACACACACACACACACACACACACACCTCCACAAATCTTACACCACACTGTTCAGCTCAGTCTCCTGGGGACAAGGAGGAAAAAATAGAAGATGGATCTGCATGGGCGGACCTGAGACACCGCGTGGGCTACGAACGGCGCTTTAAAAAGTGATGGGTGGGAATTAGCCACGACTACATCAGGGGGGAATTCCACCCAAAAAAGTGTAAATTTCTTCATAAATAGGTATTTATTAGCATGTGTGGAAGGAGTCTCCAGTTTCAGAAGCTGTAGTTAGAAAAGGTCATTACTGCATAATGCATAACCATTATAGAATTCCCTTATCGTAAATGGTTTAAATGTAACATTTATTATATATATATATATATATTTATTTGTTTATTTATTTTTTCTCCAAATGATACGTTTGTCTAAAGACCTCAAAGCGTTGTACTTGAGGCACAGGTGAAGAGAAAACTAATAGATGAAGAGGAACATCAGGGTGAAATCCCGCCTTCTGCGTTGTGATTGTTTACAAGAATTCAGTCTTAACTGTTATTGGTTAGAATCCCAGAGAACGAAGGCATTGCGTTTGTGTTTTTAGTGCAGTTCACTTGTGTTTTATTTTTAAATAGAATTGTGGTCAGTGATGATGATGATGATGATGATGATGTAACTGAGGTCAGGTTTGTTTTGTCCTCAGCGAGTCCAGGCCTCTGTGTTGTGATGGGGATTAAATGTTCGTAATCACCCATGACTGGTCAAATCCCAATGCATGGAGAATGTGATGCAATCATAGAGCCCAAAGGCAGGACTTGATTTGTTGTGTTTGCACCACAGTTTAGCATTTCTTTGCCAGATTTCACAATAAAAGTTATAATTTTTACATTTCTTTTTGTTTCTTGTTTCCCCAAACAGACCCTCTTTTTACCTTGTCCTTTCCCTCTCCATAGCTTTATAATAACACAAAAAGTATCTAAAATTGTTCTTTTTTTTCCTCGTTATTTTCACTGAGAACTACCCCTTGACACACCTCCCAAGATTACGGCTCGACTAATTGGTACCGATAATCCCGCCCCCCAAAAAACAAAACAAACCCATTCCTGAACATGATTGTTGTTGTTGTTGGTCTTTCGGCTTCTCCGGTCGAGGGGTCACCACGGTGCACCATCCCATCCATACCTCACCCTTTTCTCCAGGTTTGGGACCTGCACTGCATCCAGTACCTGGGGTTCGGCTGGGAATCGAACCCGCGGCTGCCGCATGACAGGCGAGGAACCGACCGCTGAGCCAGCGATGCCCAAAACACATCCCTGTAATAATGTCGATATCAAATTTGACGCCTCTGAATCCTGCGACCCCTGACACCGCGCACATTCCTCAGCGGTTTGCTTAGCAGCTTAATGACACGCTGCGGCACGGGACTGAGCGGTGGTTAGCGCCGCGGGTAGCAACAGTGAAGGAGGAAGAGCGAAGCTTCCATTTGCTAAATATTCGGCGCTTCCCAGGCAGCGTAGAGATAATGGCAGGTCACGGAGCTAAGCTCGTGTCACAGAGCAGACGCTTTTCTCTCCTGGCCTGTGATTAAAAGCAATTAAGGAGCTCAGGGTTAGTGAGCAGAGACCAATTTAGCTTCTGTAACCCTGCGTCGAGCTTTAGGGGGGGACAAGGAGGGGACGGTGTGAGCTGTCCAAGGGAGATACCGTCATAAAGGTGTAACGAGACCTGAGTTAATGAGTAAAGCTACTATCCATCCTGGAGACTAGAAAAAAAAAAAAAGAGCTTGTATATAATATTCACAGTGAACTCCAGAAATATTGGCACCCTGAATGAAAATGAGCAAAGTACAAGTGTAGGTAAAACATAACCATGATTCTGATGTTGATCCTCAAACAGATGTTTGGTGTTACATAGAAAAAAAAAAATAGAATGGTAGATGCGTCTGTATAAGAAATAAAATTATTGGCACCCTTGAAAAACACATTAAATAAAGTCGAAGGAATCTGAGTCTTCAGGGGCCAAAAAATAAAGTTTCTTGATACTGCTTTCAGTGCTCAGGTACTTTACTATCGTCTTTGATCATTTCCTGTTTCACCAGGGTATAAATATGATGTAACACCCATGTAAAGTCTTTTTGTCATCCTTCGGGATCGGTAAGACCAAAGAGCTCAACTCAACTGAAGGGAAAAGAGAAGTTCCACAGAGTGGGGGTGGGGGGGTGGGCGGGGGTGGTGAAGTAAAGACGCTTGAAATGTACAGAAGTGTTAAAAATTTGCCTGGAAAAGGGAGATGGGTGCATAGCGCCCCCTAGGGGCAGTAAGGAGGATTCTAAGGGTCTTTTGACATTGGTGCCCCGGGATCATTGCTGAGGACACTTGATCCCAAAGTCTGGTTCATCTCGATCGGTGAGAACGCGATCGTTAATGTCCGTGTTCTGTTCATCTGTCTGTGTTTAAAGGTGGCTCACGAACCAAATAGGTGCGTACTGCCACCTGCTGTATCGGAGAGTGTAAACATGCATGTGTACGCAAGTACTGAGACTGAAGATAACGTGTATGATGGAGTGTGGAGGGGGGCAATTGTTTCTGTGCACGGTTCAAATCAATCGAAGTGAAAACGCCCTAAAAGAGGCAAAGATCAGTTTTTTCATTTCAGAACCAACACTAGCCACGTTTACATGAACAACATGATTTCTTTCTTCGGATTCCAAACGTAGCCTGAGGTATTTGTTCTGAGGGAGTCTATCGATCAGGAAAATTGGTAAGCAAAAGTTTTAGCCCCCTGGAAACTCGTCAAGTCAATTAACTTGGCAAATAATTGCGTATTAAACTGATTAGCAAAGCTTGGTGTCACAATAATCTGTTTAGCATTAGAGCCCTGAGACTTTACCTATTTTAGCCAAGGGTGCCAATAATTCTAGGGCTGACTGTATATTAATAAACAGTGCAGACAGGGCAGGGTGGCTCGTAGTTACCTCACTGCAGTATTATTTTCAGTAACGGCTTATGAGGACGTGTTTTATTCCTCTTACACAACACCGCCATTCCTTTCCTTTGGTTTTTTGTTTTTTAACCATAAAATAATCGTGATTTTTATTATTTTTTTGGTGTTTTTAGGATTCCTAGACCCAGCTTAAACTTACTTTTATATATTTTTTGATGATAAGCCAGGACATGAACCCTCTGTCTTGAAGCCTGGCTTACTTTCTCTTATTCATTGACCCTCTATTAGTTTCTCTCGCTTTTTGCTTATTTCTTCTTCTTTCGATCTCCTGCTGTTTTTTTTTTTCTTCTTTTTTCTTTTCCAATAGCTCTCCTCATCTATTTTTCATTAGCTCGCTCCGTCCCGGGCTTCATCGCCTTCATCTCTCTCGATCGACCGATGCCGATTATTCTTTTGCTTTTCCCGTCTACTCCGCCTGTGTCTTTCTGTTATTGTTGTCTCTCATGTTCCGTGATCGTCCATGTTTTTAGGTCTTTCTCTATGTGTGTGTGCATGTGTGTGTGTGTGTGTGTGTGTTTTTTGGGCTTTGCTGTGGAACGCCCGCCTCGTTGCCGTGCCTGCTCGAGAAGAGCGAGGCGAAGCATGAGAATACAAATCGACAGCTCCGACCAGAAGGACCAGCCCGTTATTAAACCACCACCTGGCGTCCCCGGACTACATTAGCCACCCACTTAGAGAGAGGGAGAGAGGTTTTGCTATTCGTGCACGTTTCCGTCGTGCTCTTCTTAGCCTCTCTGTACACACTCTCAGTCATTCTTATGCAAAGAGAGTACTCCGGTGGCGTCATTTTATTATCATCATTATTCCATCTCCGCATCCTGCTGCTCTTAAAGTCCCAGGCATCGTCAGAAGTTGTGCAATTCCTGGACTCCGTCCACCTCCAACGCAGCCAAGAGCGACGGCGTTCGTGACGACTGATAGAAGTTTGGCAGCGATTCGGAGAAAGACATGGCAACCCCTGGCCCGAGCCTCGCTGTCGTTTTCGACGTGACTTCCAGCGCCGCGAGTAACAACAGTGTTGAGGATGCTGAAAATGACTCACATTTACCGAAGAATTAGTCATTTTCAGCGCAGCGCTTCAGCCAGAATCGGGTCTTCAAGCTATCAGTCATTCCAATAGCTGCTTCAAGTTCAACTTGGGCGCGTGAGTCACGGCGTGCGAGGTGATACACCTGTCTCACACCTGCTAGATATAGACCACAACAGCGGTGAAGTGCGCTATGGGATACGTCACGAAGGCTCTTGATGATGGAAGGGGACCGGGTGGGTGCTTGTTGTTCTGCTGTTGTACAGTTTAATCAGATACAAGTGCACTCACTCTTTTTTTTTTGTTTTGTTTTTAACCTCCAGGCCCTCGATTTTAGTGCGAAACAAATTCCCGCCGCAAACAAGACGGTCCAGGACGAGTTCAATCGCATTACTATTTACTTACAAGTTTCAAAAGACCGAACTTGAGCGAACTCGCACTGAACTGACTCTAACCTTTAAGACTTTCCGGCTCCCTCCCGCTCTCGCCGCTTTGGCCCACCCCGTCCTTTTTTTCTGTCAGAAGTGAAATCCTTTTGTGAAAGCTCAGCTTCCCAGGCCAGGAGATGTTCTCTGATACCGGCTATGTTGCTTTGATTCAACTCTGCCTGAAAAAAGAAGAAGAAAGAAAGAAAGAAAGAAAAAAAAGAAGAGAATTGTGTGTGTTGTGTGAGCGGAGCTGTTTGTGAAACCGAGCCACGCTACAGCGAACATGAATTGGCATCGCTGCTCCCGGTGCGAGCCGAGCACACCGGGGCCGGCGCAGGATGACACATCAAAAGCGAGGTGTGATGTTGAGCCATCGCCGGCATCAAGCGTGCACTGTCACCCCCCGGGGGCCGGCTCTACTCCCCGCTGAATCCGTGATCTCTGAATCTCTACGACTATATCAATATAACTTTCTTTTTTTTGTATTGTTTTTTTTTTCTTTTTTAAATGTCAGTTAACTAAGGTGTTGATACATCCGGAAGGGTTTGGCAGATAAAGATAAAAAACAACACAAACAAAAAAAAAAGTCTTTGTACTTAATGCTACAGCTGTGAATCATGGGTAGAATATCAATTCAGATTGATTTGATTAGAATCAAGATCGCTAATGCTTATTGTCTGAAGCAGCTATATATCTTACAGCAATATGAAAATGACTAAATGTATCTAAAACCAGGGTTTCATTTTTACAAAGCCGTGATCTTTTTTCTTTCTGCTTCACACTCCAGTCCAGTAGGTGGCGGTATTGCGCCAAGCGCCCATAAACTCCAAAAGAAGTAGTAAGGAACAATACTCTTGTAAAATGCGAGTGCTTGCGCAGGAGGATAGGTCATTTTTTTTTTCTATTTTCTGTGAAAGTTGTGGAAAATCTCGCAATATTGGAGCATTTCACATTTGTTTAAAATTTAACTAAATGTTCCACAAAGTTTGACTCAATTCTGAATTGAGCACCGGCCAGCGAAAGAGCGATTAAAATGCAGTCGCACATCTCTACTTAACACTAGACCAGTGTAGTATTTGTGTGAGCTTAGGCTACATGCGATACGTCAGAATTTTAACTGATTAATTATTTAAGCATTTTAAGCTGTTTATTACAATTTATTCATGAATCATCCGAGATGAAATTTTTTTTTCCAGATTTATATCCTCACCCGTATTAATATTATTATTTTTTTTTAGATTTTGCTACAATTCTAAACAAACTTGGCAAATAATTCCATCCTACCGCACAGTACGCTGTGCCGCCTGTCCATGTGCGAATAGCTTAGCGTGCACCGCCTACAGGATTATAGAGGAAGATTTTACCACATCAGATGCAAACATAAATTAAAAGCAAACAAAAACATGGGCTCACTACACAGGCTATAATGATGAAGAAGAAAAAAAAAAGAAAACAACAGAAACAGCTTTTCAGATTTACTCTTAGAACAATAAGGTAAAAGTTATAACTCGTAAAGGTCTTAAAGAGGCTTGTACCTCTTGTACAGTGTCATATGTGGAAGGAGTCTCCAGTGTCAGGGCTCTGTATACGTCATCTATCGTTTCCATGGCCGTTTCTTTTTCGTTTTTTTGCTTTTGCTCATTTTTTATCCTCCATACTACATGCAAGTCTCCTTGTAGGGATTTTCTTTCCCTCTCGTCTCGGTTTGTTTTCTCTTCCTATATATCTCCATGTATAATTAAACATGTTTGTAAGAAGTGTTCTAATCTCTTCTTTAATTTGCTCTTTGGGATGTTATCCAGAGTTTTACACCAAGAAGCACCTGGTGTAAAGCACGCTTTTTTATTCAATTCTTTTTTCTTTTTTTTTTATAGCATGGGGAGGAATAATTTCACGTTGAGTTTCAGACAGTAAAATCGAATTAGCACCGCCTGTCTAACTGAATACAGCCTGTTCCTGGACGTGTGCCTATAAATAACATGCACGGATCAGAGATCTTATTGCCGTCCTGATACATTTGGCTTAATAAGACGTGCAGGGTTTCAAGTCTGATTCTCATCCCGGGTTTCCGAGATCTCGGGTGGGGCTCAGACGATCCGGAGGAGTGGGAGTCGTGCCGCAAGCGTCTGAATAGCGCTCGATGTTAAACGTACACGTTGGGTGCGGCTAGTAACACCAATATCAAATACGGCTGTTAAAAATTATTGGACATTATTGAACAAAAATATATACAGTACTGTGTAAAAGTTTTATGCAGTTGGAGATAAATGCTGTAGAGTGAGGATGTCTGGACGCTCAGTAAACAGTCATTAATGAAACAAAGTCGGTATTTGGACTCTTCAGTATCAGTTACGGTTTGTTCAGTTTTATAAGTAACTAAGTTTTACTCCGCGTCCTGCAGAACCACTTTGACTGTCGCACCTGCAGAACCCGGGAGCTTCCACTTTGTTTTTTGTGCTCGCTTACTGTATATTATACATTACTTTCTTTTTTCTGGCATACAAATATTTTTCTTTAACTTTTCATTTTGTGGTGAAAAATGTTTGAGAAATGGTTCCATATAGTCTATAAAAAAAAAAAAAATATATATATATATATATATGTATATGTATGTATGTATGTATGTGTGTATTAGTGATGCGCGGGTCGGGTATTTTTCCAACCCACGGGTCCCGCTTTTATGAAATTATTTGGCCCGCCCCAGCCCGCTCCGCACCACTGTATCTATTTTTACAACCCGCCC
>JAQMYG010000033.1:2807522-2821657 GCA_030014215.1 Clariallabes teugelsi
CTGTCTCTCTCTCTCTCTCTCCATCCCTCTCTCTCTCTCCATCCCTCTCTCCATCCCTCTCTCTCCCTCTCTCCCTCTCTCTCTGTCTCTCCCTCTCTCTCTCCATCTCCCTCTCTCTCTCCCTCTCTCTCTCCCTCTCTCTCTCTCCATCTCTCTCCATCTCTCTCTCCATCCCTCTCTCTCTCCATCTCTCTCTACCTCTCCCTCCCTCTCTCTCTCCCCCTCTCTCTCCATCTCTTCATCTCTCTCTCTTTCTCTCTCTCTCTCGCGCTGCCCCTTTGTGGAAATGTTTTGGAGCACCAGGCCCACGGAGTGTGCGGAGGAATGGATCTGTGAACCCACGCTCACATGCTTGAGCTCTTCTCCTCACTCGCCTCCCCCATCCTCTGGCTGAGCTCCCAGCCTCCCTCTCTCTCTCTCCCTCTCTCTCTCTCTCTCTCCTTCTCTTTTTTCCATGTTTATTCTTTCTGAACGTGGTAAGCTACCATCCAAACTTTTTTTTATTTATTTATTTTTTATTACACATTTTGACCATGTACGGCATAAACCTCTGAGCATCTCGTACCCCGTTCCTGTCACGATCCTTCCTGAGTCGTTCCGTTTTCAGTCACCTTGACACGTATGGTACGCGAAGGACGCGTTTAAGATTTACTACGAACCGTTCATGTTATGAAAGATGAAGTGACGGAGAAGGAGAGAGAGAGACAGAGAGAAGAGTCTGGATTTTTTTTTCACCCTCTCCTCCTCTCACAGCCTCCCACAGACATCCTCAAACCTATCATTTTCTCCGCAGTACAAGAGTTGCGCTGCTGAATTTCAAAGAGCCTCCTACGCCCGACACCACTACAGCAAGCATAATTACCGACGACTCCAAGTCCCATCCTTCTGCACTTTGCCGCCGCTCGCACGTACGCGGCTCCGTAATCGTAGCGGTCACGGCCGTGAACGTTTTCACTCCCAGACGTCCCCGTCTGACCGAGCGTCTCCCCGCGAGAGTGTCGCCACTGACCTGCTCTCCAGGGGCGAAATCAGTAATCACATGACCCGTCACTGTAGACGGCGGAGACGCTGTGTAGCACATCATCACGTCTGGTGTGTATTCATGTGTTATTGTCAGAACAAAGCTCCTGGTTAATGCAGTCACAGTAAAAAAAAAAACATGAAACAGGAGTGTTGATGTTGGATATCAGTATTTTATTTATTTATTTTTTATTTTTTACACGATGGATGTTTTCACGCATGTCCTCACAATTCCTGCACAATCACTCTCTGGTCCCTTGGAAACAAGTCGGCCATTTTGATGCGTGTTGTCATGGTGATCCTGGCAGTGAGGAATGCTGGCAGCATTGAGCAAAAGGTTCACCTACAGTAAGTCTGAAAGTGTGTGTGTGTGTGTGTGTGTGTGTGTGTGTGTTTATTTGCATCAGTTTGATAAGCCGATAATCCTGCGCCGGGATTCATTTTAATTCTAATGATATTCTAATGACTTGTGGACTCGAGGACCACATTTATCATCCAGTACTCTGACTCTCTCTCTCTCTCTCTCTCTCTCTCTCTCTCTCTCTCTCAGACGTCTGTGATGTAATACATGGCCAAAAGTATGTGGACACCTGCTCGGCACACCCGTATCTCCAATCTTCTTTCCGAAGCACTGAGCTGTCTCTGTATCCACAGGCGTTACGCTTTCCCAAATTCTCATATTTAAAAAACAAAACGATTTATCCTTTAGCGAGTTCAAGCTTGGGCGCTCCGACCCGGCCCGATGTTTGGGTTGCCTGGACACCTAATTAGTCATCTGAAAATGTCACCGATGCGCCATTTTAACCCCGACAAGCTAGTTAAATATTTGAGGGGATTCATACAGGGCAACAACAAACAGAGCCTTACTAACGGCGACGATGATGATGATACGAAAAACGCTTCGGATTCCCGGATGCCCAGAAGTCTGTTTAACAAAGGTGCGACAATTACCGAATTAATACGGACTATTGGGTTTATAAATAAGCGAGTGCGTGACTCTGCAAAACTTTTCAAAGAAAAGGTTGAAAAATCTTCCCCTCGAGACCTGATGTTTATAAATTTTTACATTTCCACCATTACATCTGAGGGTTAAGGGCCTCGCTCAAGGGCCCAAAAGTGGCGTTTGGGTTTGACCCCGGGACCTTCCGATCAGTAGACCAACGCCTTAACGACTGAGCGAGCCCTGCGCCTGATGTGGTGTTCATGAGATGGTGGTGCTGGTGTTGGCGTCTCAGGCGGCTAAGGCTCTAGGTTGTTGATGTGAGCCCCTCCGGGTTTGAGCCCCTCCGTCGGTGGGTCGCCACACCCCATTACCACACAGCTGCTGCATGCAGTGCCGGTCCCAGACCCGGATAAAATGGAAGGGAATCCGAATTAAAGTTGCGTGTGGGTGTGGGATTGCGACCCCTTGATGGGATCAGCCGAAAGAAAGTGTCAGGTGTTTAACTGCACGGTGAATGTGTTTCTCTAGGATTGGTGTTGTACTTCACTTTTCCTTACTTTAATTCCTCCTTGATTCTAAAGGAACATTACGAGTGCGTTACGTTTAAACCAGCGTTTCTCTGAATGAAATAAAAAAGAAAGCGCTGGTCTTTGTGACGTATCGCGTAGCTGATGACTGACGTGTGCCATATTCAAAGGGGAGAACGAATGACGGGTTAAAGACTGCAATTGTGACGCGATGTCAGAGGAAACGTGTGTGTTGTTGCTGACTCATGTTCCGAAAGCGCAGACTGTGTCACTTGAGTCACTTTGACACATAGTCATCAATCGGTTCCACCACTAGTCTGACAGCAGCGGTCCTAATTGTGGCCCGTCGTACTCCAGGCCTAAATCTAGACCCCATATGGCGAGCGCAGACCAACAACAAACTGGGAAGAGGAAGTGACCGGCGGATCGTTCTTGGACAGTCCAACGAAACTCGTTCCTCGACTCGGTGACTGAGAGGGATGACGTTAAACAGACGTATGGAAATAAGTTAATAACATAAGGGCCGTTCGAGGCGAAACCGGGACTTTCTGCTGCGTGACATTTACAGACAACTTCAAACGCAGTACGATGATGAGACTCAGTAAAACATCTGAACGGTGCGAATGTTTTATAAAGAAGGCCGACGTCCGTGAGTGATGATCCGGGCCGAGGTGGCTGGGGACACACTGCAGTCGCTCCTGTGGACGTTCAACCGGAGGACGAGACACAATCATTCACCGGCAGCAGTTACAGCGCGTTACAGGAACTCAGCTGGAAGTTATTGGACCCCTGTGGAAATGTTCTGACCTCACACTTAAACATTTCCACATGTTTGGGGTTTTAAAGGAGTTCCTGGGAGGCCAGTGAAGCTGGTAGTCTGACCATGGCTCTGAGAAAACTATACAAGCACTAGTGAAGCACTGGGAAAAGAGGGGGATTATACAGATACATAAAAGACAAATCAAATTTCTTTATTCCTTTGTTATTCTGCGCAATCAAAAGTCCCAGTTTGACTTGAATGTCACTCATAGAACGAGAGGCTATGCATTATTAGGTCGGCAAAAGGTATATATGGTTTGAATTACGTTTCAGGACTTTACACTACGGTAGGTAATAAAATAAAATAAAATGGAAGGTAAAAAAAATGGAATATAATATAGTGAAATAAGCAGATAATAAAAACAATAGAATGGATGGAAGAAAATACTATAAAATTTCTGATCTTTCTTTTCTTTATTCTTTATATAGAAAATCCAGGCAAAAAAAAGTCAAATAAAATAAAAACCCTTTTACCCAAATCACACAGATCTATTCCCTAATGCTTGTTATAAATCTCGAGACCTGGTGAGATTTTAACGCTCAGCCTCCGACATACATCAAGGATTCCTCCCAGTCATGTGACTGCCCCCTGGTGGCGCTGCGCACGAGGCGCCCCTTGGCTCGCCGGCTAGAGGATTATGACTCTGTAATCCATCACGTCTCGTCTTTCACCTCCTAATAAAATATCACTGCACGCCCCGACCTCTTCATATAAGAGCTGAACGAATGACATTGCCTCCGACCTCCATTTGCCTTTAAAAAAAAAAAGAAGCTGCTTTAAGCGAAAAGCGGCTTTAAATATCTGACCTTAATGAGTTCCTTTATGAAATGGTTTTAATTAGATTTGCTGGGCCAATAGTGTGCGCCGCTGCTTCCTGAAACACAAGCGCGCTCCCCGCGGAGAGCCAGGGAAGAATGATGATGGGAATGGTTTTATATAAAAAAAACTTCCTTTCAGCCTGTGTAATTAAAACAGGTGGAAAATAAAGGCGTGTTTGTGCGTTTTTATTTCTCCCGAGGCTAGAGCGCGGCGTCATTGTTTTGGTGACGGGCGACCCAGGCGCCAGCGGCCGGCGTTTTTAATGAAAAGACAAATGAGGCGGCGGAATCGTGATCGTACTTATTTCCAGGCATTTCAGCGAGGCAGGAGTAATTAACTCAGAAGGTTATGCGGAATGCGATTAGAGTCGCAAAGCCGAGCACTTTTCCACACACACACACACACACACACACACACACCGAGAACGGGATAATGAACCAATCATGCCGAGTATGTGTCCGAGACCAACCTGGTGGCAGATAGAAATGATTAAGACCTGAAGGAGAACTTTGTACCGGAGTGCTGCAGTGTCTCCACAAAAGATCTCCTGTTTTGCAAGTTGGTCAAAACGCAGAAGCGCGCGGCGGATTCACGATACTTTAACGTCACACGTTAAACGTGAAGCAGCATTGCAGACATGCTCAGACATGTAGAACCAGTTTCCCACTGGTTCCTGCTTGACTAATCGGCCGGTCTCAAAGGGAGCCTTATTTTCGCTCGAGGTGTAGGACGGTGTCTCTTCTTTTTCCGGTAAATACGTAAAGGGAAGGACTGGTCCTTTTTTTTTTTTTTTTTTTGCTCATTAGTGATTCGACTACAAGGAAAATACCTCCAGCTTTATCTCCATCGTTGCCGTTCTTTTTTTTTTGTTGTTGTTTGTTTGTTCCTTTGGATGCGCTTGTCTTCATCTTGACGTCGCTTGTTCTCTGGGGAAATGAGCCACCTGTGGATTCGCTCAGCTGGATGCCTGGCGTAGATCCACAAGCTGTTAGGATGTTTTCCTTTGAGGGAGTTTAGCCGGGCCGTACAGCGATGCTGTGTTTCGGGGCCCGACGGCAACCCAAGGACGCGCCATACAACGAGGAGCAGCTCTCGATTCCCACGGACGCCACGCCGAAGTTTGCATCCGGTCCCGGATTTACACACTCAGGTTCGTTATACGGAGATCAAACCCGTGTCAGGTGATCTTAGTGGGATTATAAATAGTGTAGCCATACAGTTACACTCGGTGTCTCCTGGTGATCCCTAGACTCCAGAAAACCTCCGACCTTAGAGGCTTGACCTTGGTGCGGAATGATGAACCTTGTATGGGCTTTGGCTTTACATCTGGAGTCTCCTTTAAAAGCCTAATTATCATCACCTTGCTGACCAGTTACTAAGGGACCCCCGTGCAAAGTCTCCTGGGTTAGACTCCAGGCCCCCTGCGACCCTGTATGCTGGATAAAGCGGTACAGATTTCTGTAAGATATTTAACAGTCCTGTTTTGAATCTCCAACAATACAATTTAACTCGAATTTGGTTTATTCAACAAGATATACAGTCTATAATCACGATGTTTGTTCACCAGTTTAGACGTGAATGAGGATGATGAAAGACAAGAACCGTTTCG
The DNA here is from genome assembly GCA_030014215.1 of Clariallabes teugelsi. Classification (NCBI taxonomy): domain Eukaryota; kingdom Metazoa; phylum Chordata; class Actinopteri; order Siluriformes; family Clariidae; genus Clariallabes; species Clariallabes teugelsi. The sequence goes on from JAQMYG010000033.1 coordinate 2,813,261, forward strand.
ATAGTTTTCGATTAAAATGATTTAGCGCTTCGGTTTACAAATATGAATAAATATTCAATAAGCATAATCAATTTATTCTAGTTTAGTTAATGTGTCAATCCAAAATCATATGATTGTTGTATCAGTAACAAGTGCGCATTTTTTTGTCCGCGTGTCTGCGCATATATATTACATTTAATTATCTGAAAAATCAAAGCACACCACTTTGGGCGAGACGTGTACACGGTGTGTAAAGCTCATACCTGGACGTTAACGTCCATAACATTCCACCAGCAACCTGGTATGTCAGGAATGAAGCCAGCGTCGAGATAAGACAGGAGGGAGATAATGAACCGCCTCGTCGTTCTCCAGACAGGATGCGAACGTGATGTGAGGAGTTCGTGATGTGATGATTTTAAAATCCCGAGCTGTTTGAAGAGATCTTCTTTGACTTTGTCTGAGATTTGTTCCCACTACCCTGCTTCACGCCTGTCAGATGGCGGACATTCTGTCACGCTGGAGTAAGATGGATTACGCCACAGATTGTGTGGATCTGGAGGCCAGTTCTCCTCTTTCCTTTCTCCTCTGCCAGCCTGCCATGATTTCGGTTTGGCACGGGAACGAATCGGGCGATTTGAGAATTCACGGTGGCGCTTGTCTGCGGCGCACGGGCGACACGTGAAGATCGCAACGTCATTGTTTGTTGTCGCCATCACTCCTTTCTCTTCTGTCCACAAATGCTCTGAAAGCATTCATGAGATACTGACCAAACAGAACCTTTATCAGGAATCATATTTATACAGTAGATTATTATTTTATTTAGACTTATTTACATTGAACCCATTGACACCCCCCCCCCCTCACTCCCTCACTCGCTCATTGTCTATACCACTTATTCTGTATACAGGGTGACAGGGGACTTGAGCCTAATCCCAGGAGACTTAGGGCTGGGGTCAGGGTACACACTGAATGGGGTGCCAGTCCACACACACACTCGCATGCTCATTCACACACTACAGGCAATTTGGGAACGGCAGTTAGCATAATCTGCATGTCTTTGGACTGTGGGAGGAAACCGGAGTACCTGGTGGAACCCACCAAGCATGCAGAGAACCTCGAGAATCGAACCTGGATCCTGGAGCCACCGTGCCGCAGAAACATCAGTATCTGACCACAAAAATCAAAGTTACAGAAAAATATTTGTACGGCAGAAAAGAATTTTAATTATATTTAAATTTAAATTTTTTTTTTTTTTTTAGGTTTTATGTATAAAATATTAATATATTTTTAAAAATATATACAGTATTGTGCAAAACGGTACAAAAACATTTAGATTTAAAAAAAAAAAAAAAAAATTGTGATTTTCCACCACAAAATTAAACGTTAAAGAAAAATATTTGTGCCCGAGAAAAGAAATCAGCACATTATATAAGCGACCACTTTTCTGACAAAAGACAAAAAAAAACTGTAAGCGTTCGGCTTTTCCATGCAGAAAAGAAGCAGGTGCAACAGGCGTCAGATAAACTGTGTGTGGTTCTGCAAGATGCTCTGTTACTTTTTAAATTATTATAGTTTTTAAAAAAAAATATCTTCAACTGCATTAGGTCATCATTAGTTTTGGTTGTTCACGGTTTTTCAAGCATTCAGAGCAAAATGAGGTTTGGAAGTGGACAGGAGGAGGAGTACTCACGGACACCACTTGAGGGCGCTGTCCTCAACTGCATTGGAGATGAAGTTGAATTTCTCTGGTGCACAAACAAAATGTACTTTTTGTCTGATTGGTTGGATTGATTGGTTTACACTGGATTGGACGACCTTGTAGCTTATTTTTGCTTTCTTTTTTACATTTGAGGTTTAAGGTCAGGTTTTAAAAGTTTTTTTTAATTTTTTTATTCCTATAGTCTGTAAGACGTTTCTCCTCCCTACTCACAAGCATGAACTCTTTCCTACGCTACTGCACGGGATTCCTTGCCAGTGATCCCTCACTTTCAGATCCCCAAAACAAAGTCACTCATCCGGCCCACCTGGACTGCACAGAGCTGGTCTTGTCCTGACAAATCTGATGTGATGTCAAATGATGTGCCAAGTGATGTACACAGCCTAAAATTATCCAGAAAAGAAGATTTTCCTGGGAAAAAAGGAACCCATAACATTGAAAGGTAGACAAAAACATGTAATTTCAAGCCGGGATAGAAAACCGAGGTAATCCGGGGACTTGCAGTGTTGGTGTTATTGCTTTAGTTCATATATTTCAGTCTACTTGCTCGGGAAATGCTTGAGGTGGGCAGTATTTCTTCTTTGACCTTTGTTACGTGGTAATCAAGAAGCTGCCCAGTACTGATCCTTGTATTCATGCCATGCGCTGGAAAAAATTAAGGAATGTACCTTCTGCTCCAAGAGCCAAGATTTCTCATAGGAAAAGATGCAGCTTTTTGCTCCTTACTAACACACTTACCACTGCAGTAAGTTTCCCCATCTGAGATATTTATACCCCAACACCTCCCAATCAACTTATTTCCCCTCAGGGTCAATACAATGAAAACAGAAGGAGAGCGCCGGCTCATCTTATTTACATCGGTAGCTTTTAGGGGGTTGTTAGAGCTGTTAGTGATTTCATGCCGAAGCTTGCCTGAACGCATTTTTTTCTACCCTTTTCTCGCATGCCAGACGTGAAGGATTATGGCTGTGTTTGGAATGTGGCCTCGAGGTGAACGTCTCTGAGCAGCCATGGGCTGATTTGTGTTAGAGTGAGAGAGAGAGAGAGAGAGAGAGAGACGGGGGTATTGCGAGACTGAACTTGTGGAGGTGTGCAGACATTTGCAGTGTCGGCTACAGAACTGATTCTACAAGAATTCAGTTGCGTCCCCGGTCTTGCCCTTTTTGAACGGGAGTTTTGGAGGCGGAGAGGAGGGCGGGAAAACATTTAGAGGCCAAACCCAGTGAAGCGGAGGAGGAGGACAGCAGAAGAGGGAGGAACAGAGACGCATCCCGCGGCAGAGGAGGAGGACAGAAGCCGAGCAGGGAGTCAGCAGGTGGTGTCACCTGAGCGGCACGGGTGGGCTGGGGAAAAAAAGTGGGAGGAGGTTGGAAGAGCCAGGAATGAGGACAGACCGGTTTCCTGCACTCCTGCAGGACTGCTCCAAGCTTAGGATCCCTATAGAGGAGTTTGATTCAGCCTCAGTCGAGAGAGCACGATGGATTAGGGACTTGAGCACTGCTACCATCACGGGCTGCATACCTGAAAAGGAATACCATGATGGAGAGGCCACCACAGAAAGCCCTCTGGTGGTCCTGCGAAGGTCTACCCCTGGGGTGCGACACGTTGACGGTAGCAGGAAGACGGTGAGCATGTATGGCTCCCTGGATGAGACCCAAAACCAGCGAATCACGCCAGTGGGTCTGGAGCACAGGTCACAGAGACCTCGCAGCGTGTGCATGCTGGCTGCCTCTCAGTCAAGCAGTGTGCTTGTGACTAATTCCTCCTCGGCCAAAACGGGTGACGTCGACAGTATTTATCAGCGTAGACGTAGACGAGCAATCGATGGCCTCAAACAAGACATGCCACCGTCTTTCCGGCTGCCCCCACACCCTCAACAGGAGGTCCTACTGCGTCGACCTCTACAGGCAACTGGGAGACCTCGGCCTGTTAGCATGACAGTTCTAGAGCTGAAGGAGTCCAGTAGATCACAAGATGAACTAGCTAACCGTACTTTCAGTGATGCCGCAAGCTTGCCACGCTCCGGCTTTCGATGGAGACTCTTCGGCCGACAGACCCAGGACAAGGAGGCGGCAACCGTCACGGCACCTGTTCCCAGCAAACCAGAGAAGCCAAAGAAGAGGTTCAGCTCTCTGAGAAGGAGCCTAAGCCTCAGGCTCAAGCGGAATTGTAATCAACCTGAGCAAGAGGCTGTACGAGAAAGAACATGGACGGCGACTGCGAGAGATGATGTTGCGTGCCCCAACCGGCCGTTCTCTTATCTGACCGGCAGGACGTTGTCTTCTGCTTATGGACCTAGTGAGGACAAGAAAGGCAAGCAGTTAATCGAGTTCCAAACCAGAGGGAAAGTCTCGGTAATCGAGGTCCCTTTAGCCCCACCGAAACTCACCAAGCCCCCCGCAGCGGTGTCTTCAGAGCCGAGTTTTTGGCAGCTCATCGCTAGTCGCTTTAAGAGAAAAGGCAACAAATCTGAGGCCTGCTCTGAAAGCCAAATATCTGGCAGTGATCCCCCAGCCGGGAATAAAAAGCCACAGCCGGTTACCATAGAGACACTAAAGGGCATTGATTCCAGCAAAGGTCAAGGTAAGTTTGGTGTGTGTGTGGGTATGTAAAAGCTCTGCACCCATCCAACCCATGCAGCTTGCCATCTCCAAAGAGAACAAACTCTCAGAGTCTCGAACTCGAGCTTGAAATATTCAGGGGAAATTAATTAAAAAAAAATATTGCATGGCTTTAGGGGTTTGATGTATTATTCACTACTGTAATTAGACGAGATTTGTCTAAGCAGGTTCACGTTACAATTTCCCTAAACTGAACTTGTGCACAAATTTAATGAGGATTTAAAAAATAAAAAAAAACAATGCATATCTTCATCGCTGATTAAGGAAAAGTCTTGACACCAGGATCAGTAGAGATAAAAGGACGCATAAAGAAAGAATGAATAAGTAATGAGAAAAGGATTGGTGGGGGGCGGGGGAGTATTCGTCTTAATTCTTCTTTTGTAAGGTTTGTTGATAAAAAGAGTGAGATTGGTATTGTATCTCTTGATGGGGTTTTCAGTAGAGTTTGTTATAAACGCCATGTTTACTAAGCCGTTTCGTCTTTTTTTTTTCATGTGAATCGAGCTGCATCTTCTGTAATTATTTCTTTATACATTTTATAGAGACGTTGTTCAAACATTCGCTATGCGGTCATGTCTACATAATCTACGCTATACCCAGTGAACATAATACTCTTTTACATTTTCTTTTCAAAATAACGTCTATTATTTGGATAAAAGCCAGCTGCATTAGAGGCTAAACTCTGCTTTAATCCCAGGCTCTTGCTTCTCTCTCTGTTTAGAAGGCGTGTTGCGTTCTCCAGGCAGCAGGCCGTGAATCGTGTGTGTTATCAACATGAGTCACGTTGCTGTAAATACATTCCGATACACACGCACTCCTGCACGCAGTGACATATTCTCCCGCCTAAAAATACCCTCCGTCTTCAGTGTCTCTCCGTTTCACCTGAAAAAAGGCGTGTTGAACGAGCGCGGCTGTGCTCGAGATAAGAGCATAAACATTACTCAGATTCTCGAGTCTCGTTTAACCAGTTGTGTTTCAGACACCTCAGTAATGCTGTTTATCACGAACACGTCCTTGAACTTGTATTCCCGTTCCTGTTCAATTTCTGCTACTTAGCACGTAAAACACGTTTGAGCCAAAGTGGCCCACTTTGGCAATTTACGCCTGCGATCGCTATAGAGACCGTCCTGACTGAGATTTTGCCACGGCTTGAGAATGCGTCGAGCAAGCAATCAGTGCTAAGCTAAGGTGTGTTCGCTTTAAAGGCAGGGCCCTACATGCCTGTCCTGGCTTGCCTGCTGATTGACAACACGCCAGTTAATGGATTTAGAGAAGTGCTCAGGTCTCAAGTTCTCATGGTTGTTGCATGGAGTCTAGCAAAGACTCCTGAACATCCTCGTAGCACAGCGTTGTCGAATTCTCGTTTCGGTCTGAATATTACTGCCCTGCACTGAGTCCTTATGGAAGGAGTCTCCAGTCTCAGCGCCTTCTAACACCAGAATGTGTTTTGCTGTAGACCAAGATGAATAATTAATGGAAATAAATAGATTTCAGGGTGACGACCAGAACTCTGATCCTCAAACCACCTCATTGTTGATTATTTTCCTGTAACAGCACAGTGCTTGGTTAACGACCTGCTATGTAGGTTGAACTACATATGCCAGAACTACAGATGTTTGCTTGAATGTTATATAATAATTTCTTGTAGAAATCAAGGTTCAGCTTTTCTTACTGCTTCGAAGATAATGCTGAGATTTTGCAGTATTTCATAATGAAACTGAACATTGGACTTTGATTTCTTGCAAGAAAGTCTTTAATATTGTAGTTTTTGCATTAAAGCCATTAAACCTTCCTCTGAAGTACTTGAGATGGGAGGTGGGTGGTAATAAAGTACAATAATTTGTGTTTCGTCTAAGACTTACTACATAAAAAAAATAAGAAAAAAATCACTGTTTCCTACACACTGAATTTTAAACCCGACTGATTACTCCATCATTTACACATTTTTCTCACACGGAATTCATAAGGTTTGTTTTATTAGACTGATTTATGCTGATTATGATGTGCCACTTTTCAACAACTTTAAGTTTGAGAAAAATGACAGCAGCAAATTATATCCTAAAGAAATGAACAAATTTGTTACTTAAAAAAAAAATGTTGTATCGCTTATGTTCAGTATAGTAAGTATAAAACTTAAACTAACTATAGTTCTCTGTTAACTTAGTGTCAAGTCTTGTCTCAGCTAGTCGGCTAATTAGGTTTCTTAGTTATCAGCTAGTTAGTTAATGTTGTTAATTAATGTTGTATGTAGCACGTTGGTCCTGGAGGAACGTTGTTTCGTTTCACTGTGTACTAAACTGTATATGGCTGAAATGACAATAAAAGCCGACTTGAACTTGAACTAGGGATGGGAATCACACGGGGCCCGCAGACATGTTAACATCATGGTACCCAGGTGCAGATTCAATTTGTATTGCGAATCTGTTATTATCACAATTTTATAAATATCCCATTTCGATTGTTTTATAATTCTAAACAAACTCGGCAAATAATTTGCTTTTGGATTACAGAGAAACGGCAACATTTTACCACCTCAAATGCAAACATACTTTATATAAATGTAAAAAAAAAAACATTAAAAACATACATGAATGGCCAAACAAAAGTATTGCGATATGTAACTGAATCGAGTCTCCCCACCAATCTCTACTAGCTATTAGCATACAATTTAACTGGTGGTGTTGGAGAGATTAGCATGCTAGTTGGAGATTTCTAGCAGTCATAAGTTAGCTTTAGTTCGTTTTGCACACATCCTTCAGTTCAGCTCATTCTAATCAGGCCTGAATTAGTGTTAATTACTTAATCACTCATTTCTGCGTGAGACTTCTCTCAATTTTGGGTAAAGATTCTGGTGGATTTGTCATGTTAATGCTTAACCGACACCCTCACTTCAGACGACGTCTACCGACCGAAGCTTAAAGCCTCTGACTCATTTGTTTTTCTGAACCTTAGCTCTTGTATTCAGAGCACTTTAAATGATTGACATCCAAAATGCATCATGAAGCTTGAAGCTGGAGTTCCCTGCGGTTTGTCAAGGCTTACTTTGGTCATGTTGTTTTGTTGGTGGTGGTTGTTGTTGTTGTTGTTGTTTATTTCAGTCATCCCCTGAACATCAGGCTCTGGTTCCATGCTTGTGTATCAGGGATCTCGAGACCATCTCAAGTGGTAGACCCCACCTAAAGTAAGAACTCCACCGTATGTACAACATAAGACGCGATCATCTTGCGCTCTACAGTGTTTCTACCAAGTCGGCTTGATCTGCAGTGGACTGCGGCGCTGTGAATAATCCGAGCTGAGTCATTCGTGCAGAGGTTGTGATAACACTGGGTGATGTTCGATACAAACCTGAGGCAAGAACAAAGGTGAAATCTTAGAGATCGCGCTACTTGAGCAGGACTAATACATTCTCCAGATCTCCTCATTAGAAAGGCTTAAAGTGAATCCTTTCATTTCTTTTCCAGTTGATGACGTCCTTTTAAGAAAGTTTATTTACAAAGCACTCAAAACGGAGAAATGAACTAAAACACACCTGAAACGCCACCTTATTCTCTTCCCTACTAGTGATGAAGGTTCTACACGCATCACTTCCTTGTCTGTTTCTTACTGTTGAATCTGTCAGACTCGAGACTTTAGTGGTAGGCGTGGCTGTCTAGTGAAAAGCTAATGGTACTGGTGGGTGTGGCTATCTAGTAAAAAGCAGAAAGTAATTGTGGGTGAGCCTGTCTAGTAAAAGACGACAGGGCGTGTTATGGGCGTGGCTATCAGGTGCAATGCACAAGCTGGTGGTGGGTGTGGCTATTTAATGAAAAAGCACAAGCTGGTGGTGGGTGTGGCTATTTAATGAAAAAGCACAAGCTGGTGGTGGGCGTGTCTATCTAGAGCAAAGCATAAGCTGGTGGTGGGCGTGTTTATCTAGTGAAAAAGGACAAGCTGGTGGTGGGCGTGTTTATCTAGTGAAAAAGGACAAGCTGGTGGTGGGCGTGTCTATCTAGAGCACAGCATGAAGCTGGTGGTGGGCGTGTCTATCTAGAGCACAGCATGAAGCTGGTGGTGGGCGTGTCTATCTAGAGCACAGCATGA
>JAQMYG010000033.1:2834781-2863461 GCA_030014215.1 Clariallabes teugelsi
AATGTAGAAAGAAATAAAAATCAGGAACCATCATGGAGTTAGAAAGTGTTCTAAAACTTTTGAACGGTAGTGTACATTCTCTAGAACGCCGTCGAAATGTCCTTTGGAGACGAACATCGTGTGCTTATGTCAGCAATATTTGCACTACTTTTATTGTTTTGTTTTAGTTGCACATATCTACAGTAGCTAATTAGCTCCCAGTATATTGTTAGCGCTATCAGTTAGCTAATCAGGCGTACCATTATATTTGTCTTTCTGCGACCTCAATACTATCTGGCATCTAATAATACTTTCAAAAATGATGATGTTTTTTTCCCCCCGCTGTTGTTCTCGGTACTGACCGAGCAAATTAACGACTTTCATCCTTCTTCTCCATCACAGGAGGAAGGTTTAAGAAGGAAATCGTGGTGGATGGACAGAGCTACCTCCTGCTAATCCGAGACGAAGGAGGACCTCCAGAGCTTCAGGTATGACTATGATACAACGTTTTTTTATTTTTTATTAATCTTTATAACATGATCCTGCATGCTGTAATTCTTGGTGTTTTGTGTTAAACTTCTTTTGGTCAACAGCTTCCCGTGTTACCCACAATGCCGTGCTCCATCTATCTACCTGTAAAATGTGTTTCAGGTTGGAGGTGTCCTTTAAACATTAGCGTTCCTCTCAGAGAAATGTGTCAGCAGCTGGTAAATTTTGTTTTTAAAAAAAAAAGGGACCCATTTACGAACCCCTCAGCGGAGTGTTCATTATAAGAAACACCATTATCGGCCTTCTAATGCAGTCCGTCGCTAATTGCTTTTAGCACTAAATGCACTCGGATGATTGAAAGATGTGCAGTCGAATCACAGCGAATTAAAACGACCTCTGGGAGATTTCTGCAAAGCACGCTTACGCCGTCCTCATTTGGACCCGGCAGCCAATTTGAGCGCGAGTCGAGTAGCCCTACAAAGGAATGATGGATGTTTTTTTGTGCCCTCGCTCATGCCGCTCTTTGGGGCACGTATCGGTCTGGTCTCTGTTTTCCTCTATCAAAATGATACACAGCCTGCTACGGTTCGTCTTAATTACGCGCGCCGGAGGCTCAGAGCGGAGCAGCGGGAGAGGGGACGCTGATGGAAACCCGTTCTGGGAGCGGGCCTCCTGGTGGAGTGGTGGGAGCGATTCATCTTCTGTTACCTCCATTAGCTGTTCTTCAGTTAAGCAAGCATTATGGTAATAAATGATGAGCTGTTCTTCCAGGAGCCTAATGAAGGATTAGCTGCTTTCCCATTGGGGAACTTTACTTCCAGTGAACTACAATCTGTTCTACTTTATAGTAATGAGCAATTAGCTGTTCTTTCATTATGGTAGAGAACGATGAGCTGTTACCCTTTTAGAGTTCAAAAATGTTGAGCTGTTAGTTTTTAGGTATATGAATGGTTAGCTGTTCTTCCATTACGTAAACAAACAATCGGCTGTTCCTCCTTCAAAGTAATTTTAACGAACTCTCCTTCTTCTTTTATAGTGCTAATGTTTAGCTGGTCTTCCATTGTGGTGATGTACAATTAGCTGTTCGTTCATTACAGTAACGAACAACCGGCTCTTCTCGACTGCGGTAATGACCCATTAGCCGTTCTCCTATTATGGTTATTTGTAATCGGCTGTTCCTCCCCTCTCAAACAATGATTAGAGAGTGATGAGCTGTTTGTCATTTATAGTAATGAAGAGTTAGCTGTTTCTCCCTCACGGCGATGAACAATGAGCTGTTCTTCGTTTATAGGGAAATACAATTAGCTGTTCCTCCTTTTGTAGTAAGGAATGATTAGATGCTCTTTCATTGTGGTAGAAAGTGGATGAGCTGTTCTTATCAGCTGTTCTGCCTTTTTTTTAGTTATAAATGGTTAGCTGTTCTTCCGTTATAATAACGAACGCTTTGTTTATGTTTAAATTACGCAAACATCAACTATTAGCTCTTCTAGAGTTACGCTTTTTCTACTGGACCAGGATGAAGGTAAAGAACAGTTAGCTGTTCCTACATTAAAGTAATGAAGAATAGTCATTTATTAGCAGGTTTCGCAGTGAAAGTTCTTTCATTGTGATAATGATTAGCTGTGCTTCTGTGACGGTGTAGCTGTTCTTTCAGTATACAAGTACTGTAGTCAAAAATGGTGGAACAATTGTTTGACCATTATATTAATGAAAGATTAACTCTCTTGTTCATTATGGCGGAGAACGATTAGTGCTTCTTCCTTTATAGTACTAATCAATTTGCCATTTTTTCATATGCTAGCATTACGATAATAAATGATTACTTGTATGTCCGCATATTGCTATGAAAGGTTAAATATTTTTCTAGTATGATAATGAATTATTAGCCCTTCTTCTATTATGGCAGGAGTACAATGAAAGACCTCTGAAATCTGGAAAACTTTTTTCCATCTGTGGTGTCTGAGGGTTGAATTTGGACATGACCGATTAAATATGTACTAGTTGTTGTATTTTTTTCTGACATGTCTTGTGTTTGCTCTCTCTCTCGGGTGCTCAGTTTGCCGCCTGGGTGGACGCTGTGGTGTTTGTCTTCAGCCTGGAGGATGAGATCAGTTTCCAGACGGTCTATAATTACTTCTTGCGCCTGTCCAGCTACAGGAACACGGCCGAGGTGCCCATGGTGCTGGTGGGCACGCAGGGTGAGTCACGACCCGCCGGTTCTTGTGTTTTTCATTATTAAACACCCCTCTCATACAAATTTAAACACCTCCAGCTCTTCTTTTTCTTACAAGAAAAACCCCAGCGCTAATGATCTCGCAGTCAAAAGCCCTTTGCCAAAAACATGCCCTCACATGCCCTTTTCTCTCTCTCTCTCTCTCTCTCACTCACTTCTTCTGTCAAGATGCCATAAGTGCCACCAACCCGAGAGTAATCGACGACGCCCGAGCTCGGAAGCTCTCCAATGACTTGAAGCGCTCCACCTACTACGAGACCTGCTCCACTTACGGCCTCAACGTAGAGAGAGTCTTCCAGGATGGTGAGTCACCCAAGCGTTAAAGTCATGACACCAGTCAAGCTCAGATCCTTCAAAAATAAACAAGAACAGTGACTTAGTGACGAAGTATTCACACCCCCCTCCTTACCCAGCCTTGGATTTAATTTAGTATCATAAATCTTTAATTTACACATTATATACATTCTAATATTGTGGAAAAATCAGTAAGCAAAAATTTCTTATTGGCTTTGAGCAGAAGCTTTGGAGGCAGCTTTCGACTGGTGCCATCTTTGTGGTCAGCTATAAATCATAAATAATAATAGTCTTCTCCTAGGAATTACAGTCTCTCCACCTGCTTTTGGGGAATGAACACTAATCCTGGATCCTTCTTTCTTTTTTTTTTCTTTTACTTCCTTGTTAATATGATTTAACAGGCAGGAATTTGTTGATCCCAGATAAGTGCTGTTATTCTAGAGATGATATTGCCTATGCACACAGATTTTATATTAGCATCTCAGGAAGTCACTTTGTTTTGTTTTAATCACCTACATTTACCGGAGTGCTGTACGGTCTCTCCGTGCCTGCTTCCTCTTTGTGTTTCATCATGCCTGAGACGGCGATGGCCAGCGTTTCTTCTCCGCGCTTAATCGAGTCCTTAGGCTGCGCTTGAAATAATTAAAAGAATGTATTTGATGTACACTCTGGAGCATTAATACCAACAGCAGGCTCTAATCGCTTACTTATTTCTCCATTTCCCACTCTTCATATGCGCTCGTCTGCAGTAATTAGCCGTCTGTGGTCTTCCGGCATCTCTGAACAGTAGGACGCTTATGCTGCAACTCGTTCCTCCTGTTCTCAGTGCCTTCACTGCGTTTTTACCCCAATATCCTGCACTATTCCCAGTTCTAAAATGGATGGTATTTGAGGTATATGATGAATGAGCATCCCAGAAAGAACATGGTTAATAATAATAATAATAATAATAATAATAATTAAAAAAAAGCACCCGGGGGTTTAAAAACATGACATAACTGCAGAGGAAGACAAGAAATTTGTCTCTTCCGAGAGCACAGCAAATCAACTCACAGTTATAATAAATACAGTAATTGCTCATTATAACAAATACTGTGTGTTATGATGGAAGATCAGCATCTCCTGGAGTTTAATGGGGCTTTGTGTTGATATGCCGCAGTGTACGGGTGGTTTATGATGATGTGTGGGGTTAGTACTCCCTCTAGTGGATAGCTGTCTCGTTGATTTATGCCTCCCACAGGCCATGGGAAAGAACATTGACTGGGTCCTGGCATAAGAAAATGTCAGGCAATTATTAATAAACTTAATAATTTGATTTTAGGATTAACCTCAGTAATTGGATAATGTACAGTGTTATTACGGACATTTTTATTTAGAAGATAGGTAGACATTATTATTATCATTATTATTACTATCATTATTATTATTGTTATTATTTTAGATAGCATTTGCAATTCCGCCCCATTTTAGACCATTTTTGTTCCCCAGACCCCATGAAAGCTTGTAAATGAAAATATCAAACACTAGCCTGCTAGCTAACTTGAAGTAACGACAGAATTGACTTCAACTAAATCTTGATTTCCAACCCTACCCGCTAGCTAACTGGTGCTAACCTGATAAAGTGTCTGAGACGACTGAGGCGTTATTTCTAAATGTTTATAAATGTTAAAGCTTACAATACACCTTAGTTAGCTAACATGCACTATTCATGCAAAGATCACCTAGCTAACTAACGAACATGCTAATCTGATATAATATCTGAGAGGATTTAAGATTAAAAAAATTATTCAAATTCTTCATTAAAACTCAATGCAGCTAACATTGCGCTAACTTGACAGAATATTCATAAATATTCATCATCGATACTACTGACACTGGCCTGTTTGCTAACACTGTGTTAACCTGACACAATATTTTAAAGGATTTACTATATTCATGAATTATCATAATATTTATTGCTAACTTAATATTAATAATGATATTAATATTCTGCTAGTGTTTGCTAACCAAAAAGAATAGCTCAGAGGATTTAGACTAGTTTAGACTTGTTTACATTTAGATCTTAATAGTTTATATTTATAAATATAGTAAAGCTATGAATATAGAACATTTTATTTGATGTACTAAATTTACTTATTTACTACTCGCAGCTTACTTTAGCTACCTAGCAAAAATTAGCTACTCTGACGGAATATTAGAGAGAATTTCACTCATATTTGTAACTAGTCATGTTGTTTACAGGTAATGCTAGCCAGCTAGCTAACATATCCTAAACTTATTAATATTAATATTGATTTTTTTTTTTTTTTTTGCTAACACTTATCAGTTCTCTAACATGATCTCACACTCTGTATGAGAGGATTTAGCCTTTTATAAGTATTCATGAGCTTTACTAGTAAATCTATCCAGCTAGCTAGCATGTGCTAACCTGAATGTATCTGAATGTCATATTTCAAAATATTAATTATCTTTTGTCTTTTTTAAAAATCATTTTTTTCCCATTATTAAATCTAATCAGTTCCCTTATTTATTCTAACCTGATGGTATCTGAGAGGATGTAGTTCATGTTATAAATATAAATATTCATAATTTCTGCCTAGCCAGCGAACTAGCATGTTCTAAGCAGACAGAATATCTGAGAGAATTTTAACCAGCTTGCTAACATTAGCTAACCAGACAGGCTAGCTGGCTAGCTAACATTTTCTAAACTGGCAGAATATCTGAGAAGATTTTAATATTTATATGCTGTATGTTCATAATACTCACTACTTAATTTAGCTGCCTAGCTAATATTTGCCAACGTTACATAATATTTGAGATGATTTAGGGCCGTGTTTATAAATAGCGACAGTGATCATAACAAATTAGCTGAAAGGATTTAGCCTAAGTTTTATAAATATTTATTAGCTAGCACGTGCTAACCCGACCGAGTCTTTGAGAGGATTTAAGTCTTTTCTGTTAATGATCATAATCTTCACTTCCGATAGTTAATTACTTTTTATGTGTGTGTGTGTGTGTGTGTGTGTGTGTGTGTGTGTGTGTGTGTGTGTCGGCAGTTGCTCAGAAGGTGGTTGCGCTGAGGAAGAAGCAGCAGTTGGCCATCGGGCCGTGCAAATCTCTGCCAAACTCGCCTAGCCACACGTCCGTGCCCGCCGCGGCCATTCCCTCGGTACACCTCAACCAGGTGAGCCCGACCTCGACTCGAGCCGGGACGCGAGGAAAGCGTTCCTCACACACTCACGGCAAAAATCCCTACAGATCTTTTAACGTGTTAAGTAAAGCATCTAGCATGAGTGTTCTCCCTGTCTGAAGTTTTGTGTATATTCTATTGTAACTGGATTTATGTGATTTATATGATCTGCACATATTACCCAATAATATTGGAGTCATGAGAAAAAAGAAATATCGATATATAATATACATTAGAAATAATATGTGAACATGTGATATTAAAAATTATAATAATAAAGTGTGTAGAGACAATAGATTGAAGAGTGGTTTGTTGTGGCCGTGAAATCCATCCACAGGCAGTTCCTATGTAACAGTTATAAGCAGTTATAAGTGTTCCGAAATTATTGGCACCCTTACTTAAAAATAAATGGCGATGCATGTGAGATAAATATATTTAAAAAATTTATTTATGTTTTTTTTCCTAAACCTCTGACAAAAAGGGGGCGTATTGTAAAATAACAGTTCTTAGAAGTTCTTAGAACTTTTTTTTTTTTTTTTTACTAGTTTCTTGCCAGGAAGAAGTAAAGACCTGGCTGTCAATGGGTTTCTCAAGATAATAACTGAGAAACACATTGATCTAATTCAACATAAAATAGGTTGCGGAAATACAAATTCGAGTCGCTGGTTTGAAATGATCGAGGCATCATCGATCTTAAAATTGTCAGACGTCTCAGAAAGAGGATCAATACCAAAAAAAATGGCAATCAATAAAAAAAGAAATTCCAATAATAAACTCTCCTTTCTTCCTTTGTCTCTCTGGCACTCTCATTCATTCACCCTGTTGATTACTTTCTTCTTCCTGTTCACTCTTTCTCTCCTTCCCTCTGTTTGTCATGCTCGTGTTCTTACTGTCACCTCTTACTATCTCTTGGTGTCTTCATTCTTGCTATTCTCTGTCTTTCTGTTTCTCTGTCTCTCTCTCTCTTTTTTGTGTCTTCATGACTCTCTCTCTCTCTCTCTTCCTGTCACTCTTTTTCTGTCTCTCCTCTTTTTCTATATCTTCTTTCTTCCTCTTTCCTCTTCCCTCTCTTTTTCCCGTTCTGTCTCCTTCTCTCTCTCCCTCCCTCTCTCTCTCTCTCTCTCTCTCTCTCTCTTTTCTAGGCTGCTAATGGAGGGGGCGCACCGTTCAGCGACTACTCCTCGTCAGTGCCCTCCACCCCCAGCATGGGGCAGCGGGAGATGCGCATCGAGACCATCGCTGCCTCAAACACGCCCACGCCCATCCGCAAGCAGTCCAAACGCCGCTCCAACATCTTCACAGTAAGTATGAGGCAGCTGATGCAGAGCACCACACACTCGCACTACTGAGAGAAAAGGGAAAGAGAGACAGATAGAAACGGAGAGAAAGAGAGATAATGAGAGCACCCTGTCAACTGCAGGTTTCCAAACAGCTCCGTCGCACCGCGTTATTCGCTGTTAGCTCTTTTGTTCCGTTCAGGTCAAAATAAAAGCTTTTTGTTTTGTATTATTATGTGGCGCATCTCCGTGGAATTGTAAAATTCAAATAACGACAAAGAAAAAACATATTTAAGCTACTTTAAGTGCCTGACTCGTTTTTTTTTTTTTAGCTAGTGTTAAATAAAAATCATATTTTATGTTGTTTCACATCATAATATATGTGAAGAGTTAAAAGCCTGCATCTGCATTAATTAAACACAAAATCAATTAGAGAAAATATTCACGGTAAATACACCTGATCGTCTATGATAGACATCAAAGTCTTTAAAATTAATTTAGAGAATAATAAAAATATCTGGGTTTGTTCAGTGTTTCTGAGATTAGACCCCTTCCGCACACGGACTATCACAGATTAATCTCGGCTGTTAATAGTAAATCGTTGCTAATTGTTCTTGTCCTCCCTGGCCACAACTCGAATTCCTAGCCCTTGTCCGTTCCCTTGAATTATAGTTATATCACTAAGAGCTGAGATTATTAATGAGAAAATTAATGACATTGCTGTCCCTACATACAAATCTTGAAACCAGACCTGGGGTTAAATACACAGCGATAGCGGAGGTGCTGTTTGGAGATCTGCCTTTAGGGGACTCTGTACTTTTACGAACACCAGAGGGAGCCGCTGAGCTTAGCCTTACCAAAACCCATATTGAGCAAGCTTTCCATGGCAACATTTTTTTTTTACTTGCCTCGCAGTAGTAAATCATAGCGTCTGGACTTGTCTCATCTTAATAATGTTCCTGAATGTAAGGAAATATATCACAGTAGTACCTAATTAGTTAAATCTCCAGTCTGTTTTAAAACACCAAGTTGGATACAAGCGAAAGAATGACTAAAATGTACGAAATAACTAGAATTGCTTGTTTAAACATACGAATAATACAAACGAATAAAATGTCCAGTGAGTCATTCTTTTAATAAATAGAAAAACGTCATATTTGACAAATTTCTGTTGTGTAAGAGAAATAAAACATGCTGTTATTGTAAAATAATCAATTTCCGGGTGGTAACAGTACGTACCTCCTGCACTCGCATCCACCCTGTCACTGATCATTTTTCTTTAATTTCATGCTGACACTACGGCACATAAAAAAAAAACAAATTGCCCAAATTAGAACCAGTGGAACTTAGTATTAAGAACAACCGGAACAGGCGCAGTAACTTTCTTTAACTTTAACTCACAAACACTGTGAGAGTGTTATAAACACGATGTATTTCTAAACCGTACAGTTCAGATACTCTGGAGAGAGAAAAAAGGAAGCGAAACAAACCATATTTCTGCTTCTTCCTGCTATTTTTTGTGCATGCATCATTTAAATAAACTAAAGCTTTATGCAGATTGAGAAACACAGTAGCACAATGTTGGTTCTGATTGTACAAACCAAGTGGTTCTGTTTTGACTCTTTTCCTCCCTTCTCCCCCTTCCGTTTGTCTGTATATTGTGTCGCAGTAGCCCCAACCCTGAGTACCCTTAGGTCTTGTTGGTGCCAATATTGAGAATCTTCAAAAACCATACAACTTGAATCAATAATACTGGGCTGGTATCCGATGGATAAACCCTTCCTGGGGTGGAAAAAGTACTTTGCAGAGTGAAAATTAAAAAGAAAAAAAAAGTTTGATGTCCCAAGTCCAGTTGCTCTGATTTACAGCTGCTTTAGACATTTTAATTTTAAAGTCAGAAAAAAGGCGAGATGATATGAAATAAGGAAAGGGGCACATTTTTGGCTCCCTAACCGCTTTGCTTTATTTTATTTTATTTTTCAATTCCTTCTGAGCCCTTTTCTTTTTATATTAAACTCTTTTAACGTTTTACACAAAAGGGAAAAGTTTCCTAGACACATTGCATGCTGCAAGTTTTCCCTGTAAGAAAACGTCTTTCACTTTGCCCCGCCCCCCCTTCCTGCCACAGCGTCAATTCAACCAATCAACGCCAAGCCCCTCCCCCCACCCTTCTCTTCTCACTTTTAACAGACGTTCGCCTAGCGGGCTTTCTGCTGGAGGAAAAGACAGGGACACACTTTTGCTAGCACCCTGTTCATCCTCCAGTCTAACCAATCAAGACCAGCCCCAGTCCATTCAGGCCCAACCCCAATTCCACCTGTCCTCCAATCAGAAGGCCCCTGGAGGATGATTGGCGGCTCTCGTGCTAGCTCCCCTGTCCTGTTTTCTCCCTCCCTCCCTTGATAGGTAGTGTCAAACCCTGTGCCCGCGGAGCCGAAGCACGCCACCTACCCCGTCTGGGTGCCTGAGTGGCCGAGCGAGCGCAAGTTCCAACTCATGACCTTCTGAGGAGCAGCGACATGGAGGGAGGGAGGGAAAAAGGGAGGTAGGGAGTGGAAAGGGGGGGAAAAACAAAAAAAACCAAGGAAAGCAAAGTCTCCGACGTCCAGCGCAACTGGAGAAGAGATGCTCATACCACGCAAGAATCATGACCGCTGCATCGCTGGTGATTAAATGGTGATCACCAATTGGGAGTTTCCACCAACGGGGATGACTCTCTATTCTGTCAAACTACCTATCCATCCATCCATCCATCCATCCATCCATCTATCCATCCATTTTTTTTTTGGTACTTTTATTACAGTTCTTTCACAGCTGCACTTAAGAGTGGCCTTATTAAGATCTCATACACCTTTTTTTGTATTTATGACTTTAACAAAACGCTGAACAGTCAAAAACTATGCTCTTTTCTTTAAAAAAAAAAAAAAACAAAACAAGCAAAAGATATCATCTGGTTCATGTGTGGTCTCAAAATCTTAGAAGATCCTCTGGGTAGGCCTCGGTTTTATGTCCTTGGGATTGGGGGACTGAGACAATAGCACTTGATTTTACAGTTCAGGGTACATGAAAGCCGTCTTTTGTACCTTTGATATGTCTTTGAATTGGCAAATACGAGGTAGTTACGGTACATAATTATTCTAGCACTTGATGAATGAATAAAGTACCGTAATTAATTGGTGTTACATAACTACTTATTGAGCTTAATCAGTTAGGATGGTACTGTAATTAAATTTCAATGCATAATTAATTACTGTATTCGATTAACAAGGTACTGTAATAATTAATTATAACACTTAATATGGTGCATAAGCGACATTATAGAATTAATATTAGAGTACTGTGGCAGCATCGAGGTCCCCCGTCCGGCACTTGACTGCTTGAGGTTAACTGAGAGATAAAA
This sequence comes from Clariallabes teugelsi, assembly GCA_030014215.1. NCBI lineage: Eukaryota > Metazoa > Chordata > Actinopteri > Siluriformes > Clariidae > Clariallabes > Clariallabes teugelsi. The sequence goes on from JAQMYG010000033.1 coordinate 2,845,644, forward strand.
CAATCACTTGTGCTTTACCGGTTAGGCCCGCCCCCTTCTGTCTGTCCACGATCAGCCACGCCCCCCCCCACTGCCACAAGACCATAATTATAGCATGTAAAGGCTTAATATGCTAAGGCAATTCAATTATGTACATAATTAATTATGGTACTTAATAAATATAGTGCTGCGTAAATGAACGGTACATAATTAAGTAAAGTTACATACAGAAATTATGGAATGGTGCATAATTATAGAATCAGAATTTGTTTGCGCTACATAATTCGACCTCTTGGGGGGAAAAAAACATATTAGTGTGCTCGTTCAAATTCTGGAAAATTAACAAAAAGGCAAAGGGAAGTTGCTGATTTTGAAGCGATCGCACTAAATTCTATCACACCTTTAGCTCAGTTTTTTTTCCCCACACTATTATTAGCGTTTCATAAATTCCATCTCTCCATCATGTGTGCGTGTGAGATGTGATGTGAGTTTTGTGCCACTAGATGTCAGCAAAGGACACCAATAGTCACTCAGTGCTTCCATGGTACTTAAGGAACCGCCACCAATACGTTCCTCATTGGTACGACGTCATTTACGTGTGAAAGTACGGAGGTGGACAGGGGAAAGGGGTTCTCATCCTTTTTGTTTTCTTTCCGTAAATGAATTTCTTTCTTGTGAAACCTTTTTGACATCTCTCATTTCAATCCTTGAGCCGTCTCATCGTTTCATTTTTTTTTTTTCATCATTTGAACCTTCAAATTTTCCCCTTCCAGGCCTTAAAAAAAAAAAAAAAAAAAAGAGAAAAGAAAGTTCTGGAAGAGCGGGACTTGATCTGTCCCGCGAGTGTCGACTTGTCACTATTTGCAGTCTCTTTCCCGCTCTCGCTCAACAAAAAAGGGCTCCTTTTGCAGACCCCTTTGGAGGGCCCTTCTTTGTCGGTGTGACGATTCAATTTTTTCAGCACCTCACACACACACATACATACAGACAGACACACGCACCACACACACACACACACACACACACACACACAGACACACACGAGCATGCTGCTTTACCCTTAGTGTCCTTCTCCCTGTCTCCTGCTCCCAATGCACTGTGGGTAATGCATCATGGCTTTATTGGACATGTCCCATGCCAGCCAGTTAAAGACTCTCAAACTTTAAATGTACGAACTCCATTAACGCATCGAACTGATTTGGCTTGAGGCCCCTCCCCTTTTCGCATATATTTGTCCGCTTTCTCATTTCTCCTCGGACGCTTTTTAACCCACAACAAGGACTGAACACATGACATCACGATGCCTTTTTTTGCCGCAAGCAAGGACTCTAAAAGACGTGCCAAGTTCTAACTATCTGTTTGTTTTGCGTTTCCTCTTCTTCTTCTACTTCTTCTTCTTCTTCCCTTTGCTCTGTCTATTCTTTTTCTTTTCCTGGATCGGTTTCACCTTGTCTCGTTTGCAAATTAGACGACGTGGTTAATGCAACATGTTCGAGAACGGTTAGGGGGAATTTTTTCACACTCCTCTTTCGGTTGCTGGTGACAAAGTCTTCTCGGGAAACGAGCGCAATCATAATGAGTTTTCTTTCTTTTTTTTTCTTTACACTCGGCATGAAGTCGCGCGTCCGAACTCAAATCCATCCACATGTAATGCCAACTGTGATCAATGAGGCGTTGCACGTTTTTTTGTTTTGTTTAGTTTTTTTCTTTTTCCTCAGACTTTGTTCACGTGCCCTGAAGCTGGAGTGTGAAAAAATCTTATGAAGGCCTTCATAAAATAAAGCACAGGGATCACAAAGTAAGAACTAAAATGGTGTGGATTGCACTGATTTTGTATGAATGTAGTGTCTAACCTGTTTTTGTTTTGTTTTTTTATTACTATTATTATTTGTCTTTTTTTAATGAATTAGTTGTTTGTTCAGAAAGCTGTGGAACGATAAACTGTTACAGTCATTTCTATGACCATGATGATAACAGATGAAAAAAAAAAGAAAAAAAGATAGACTGCCGTATATCTTGTATTGAAATTTATTTACCAATGGTATTCAATAGAAAGTATATTCTATAGATATATGAGTATATCTATTAAAGAAAAAAAATAAAATAAATAATAACAGCGCCTCTGTCGTCCTCGTCGGAACTGCACCGTGTGGCTCGGCCTGCCGATTCTTTCCAAGTGAACCTGTGACTTGATTTGTATGTGTCTGTACATAAATATATATAAATATAAAACAAACCAAAAAAAAGAAAGATAAATAAAAATTTAAAAATTGATATGATCGTGTTGTGTTTGCTTGGACTCTTGTTTCTCTTTTGATTATGTCCGGTTTCCATTTTGCGAATGAGCGTCATTCATCTCGTTTGTCAGGTGTGTGTGCGCGCGTGTGTGAAAGCTCATAACACGTGTGATTTATTTATTTTAATTTTTTTTCAAATAAAAATCTAATATAAAAATGTATCTGCTTTCTAACATTTTCCTCCCTTTCCAGGAATGTCTCCAGGATCCGACTTTAAAATCTTACATTTCTTTTCCTTATGTTGTTGCTCTAATTTTTTTAACATGTCTAACCCTAACCTTTGTTACTTCCTTGATTGTTTGTTTTAAAAGTTGCTAGCAGAGTTTCATGGTTGTTTTCAGGGGGACGGCGTTCGAGAAGACGTGGAACGAACAAACTGAATTGAAATCATGTATAAATGAATCATGTGTCTCTCTGGTTTGTTGTTGATCAACGTTGATAATCTAAAAGGCGCCAAAACTTTTTTTTGGGGGAAAAAAAAGAGGTTTTGTGTGTATGTATATAATTGTTGTGTGTGTGTCGTGTCCTGTGTGTAGTTTGTGTATTTCTATACTGCACGCTCAGTGTGCTGCTGTCTGTCGCGCTGTTTGGCTTGTGCGCTCTTTTTCTTTTTTTTTTTTCTTTTTTCTTAATTATTTGTTTCTTTATTTTGCAACATGTTTTGCCCCCTCTTTCATCCACACACCCCATCACACACGCTCACGCTCATTACACCTGCCACGATCAAGTCCACATCTGGCGGTGGGTTTTTGCATTTGCGCTGATCGACTCGTTTTGTTTCTTTGCAGTCGCGGAAAGCCAGTGAGCAGGCAAAGAGCGCCGAGTGTAAAACAGACAGCATAGGCAGTGGAAGGGCCATTCCTATCAAACAGGTGAGTGCACTTCATCTCACGCACCTGGTAGCGCATGACGGTGAGTAACGCACTCGACACACGTGCAACACAGTGAGAAGAAAAACAAACAAAAAAAAAACATTCATCCAGTCATGACTTTTTGTGATTATGTAGAAGTGTACATGAAACCCTAACGTTTGAACTCTGTCGGATTTTTAAGTTGCAGTGTAATTTTAATCGAAAGCCTTTCTCTTCTTGGCCACTAGATGGTAGTGCAGTGTCGGATTACAAAGAGCCACAAGTTCCTCAATACCCACTAGGTGGTAGTGTAGCGTCCCATCACAAGAAGTTAGGAGTTCCTTGGTGTGCACTAGATGGTAGTTGAAGGTCTGGTCACAAGGAGTTAGAAATTCCTCAATGTGTACTGGATGGTAGCGGAGGGTGCGGCCACAGGAAGCTAGGAGTCTCTTGGTGTGCACTAGATGGTTCTGCAGTGTCCAATTACAAGGAGTTAGCGGTTCCTTGGTGAGCATTAGTTGGTAGTGGAGAGTCTGATCACAAAGAGTTAGAATTCCTTGGTGTGCACTATATTGCGGTGCAGTGTCCAAGTACAAGGAGTTAGGAATTCCTTGGTGTGCACCAGATGGTAGTGGAGGGTCTTGTCACAAGGAGTTAGGGGTTCCTTTGTGAGCATTAGATGGTAGTGGAGTATCCCATGGAGTTAGGAATTCCTTGGTGTGCACTAGATGGTAGTGAAGTGTCCCAAGAGACGGGAGTGGCAGTGCAGGATGGATGGCAGTGCAGTGTTAGATTGAGGAGTCCAGAGTTCCTTGGTGGCCACTAGATAGTAGTGCAGTGTCGGATTATAAGGAGTCAAGGGTCCCTCAGTGGCCACTAGATAGTAATGCAGTGTCAGATTATAAGGAGTCAGGAGTTTCTTGCTGTGGCAAATGCATGGTAATACAGAGTCAGACTACAAGGATTCAGGGGTTCCTCATGGGCCACAAGTTCTGGTCGTCCAGTGTCAGATTACCAAGAGTTACATGTTTCTTGGTGCTTACTGGATGGTAGAGGTACAGTAGTGTCAGATTACAAATCAGGAGTCTGATTGCAAAGAGCCCAGAGTTCCTTGATGGCCACTAGATGATAGTCCAGTGTCAGATTATGAGTAAGGGGTTAATTGGTGGCCAATGCAGGGTAGTGCAGTGTCTGCTATAACGAGTCATGATTTCTTCAGTGGTCACTGGACAGTACTGCAGGGTCTGATTATTACGACACCGGATTCTGGATGGTAGGGCCGTGTCAGATTACAAGAAGTTAGATGTTCCTTGGTGTCAACTGGATGGTAGTGCAGTGTCCGATTACGACGAGTCTGGAGATCTAAGATGGATCTACCATCCATCTTGGTGGCCACTAGATGGTAGTGCAGTGTCAGATTGCAAGGAGTTCCAAGATTCTTGGTACCAACTCAATGGTAGATGCTGTGTGAAATTATGAATCAGGAGTCAGATTGTGAGGAGCCCTAAATTCCTTGGTGCTCACTAGATGGTGGGGCAATGTCAGATTATGAGTCAGGTATTCACTTGTGGCCACTACATGGTAGTGCAGTGTTGGAGTACAAGGATTCAGGAGTTCCTGAGTGGCCACTGGGTGGTAGGCCATTGTGACATTCCAAAGAGCCAGGGGTTCCTGAGTGGCCACTGAGGTTGTAGTACTGTGGTTAATAGTTAGTAGCTCAGTTTTAGATTACCATTTGTGTAGAGTACAGAGTTCCTTAGTGGCCACTGGATGGTAGTACAGACCCAGTCCACAAGCAGTCAAGAGTATCTTGTTGGCCACAGAATGGTAGTACAGGGTCGAAGTATGAGGTGTCAAAACTTCCCCAGTAGCCACTCAATAGTAGTGTCATGTCAGACTGCAAGGAGCCTCAAGTTCATTGTCGCCCACTGGATAGTCTCAGATTACAAGGAGTCACGAGTCCCTTAGTAGTGCAGCCTCAGACTATGAGGATTCATCAGATCATAGTACAGCGTCAAATTCTAGAGTCGGGAGGTCCTGTAACTGTAGCACAGCTGTTTCCGGAGGAGTGCAGAGTTGATCAACAGGGGAGGAGGTAATCATGTGGCACTGAAACACCTGGCAGGTGCAACGTATCCTGATTGCACTTTAAAAGGCGTCTTAAGCACAACATAACCAAACTTATATAACAAAATTATAAAATCATATCATTGACACACTGACACACACACACACTCTCTCTCTGTCTCTATACTGACAACCTGTAAACCAGTAAACCTTCTTTAATAACCAGCAGGCATTTGGAGTTTAAAAGTCGAGCTATGATGTCATTAAGAAGCCATTAATATTCTAAGAGTCATGGAGTTCTAAACACTTTGTTCTATCTCTGAACATCAAATGTTTTGTTATCTATACATGGATGACAGCTACAGCCAAGATAAGAGATAGACGTTTATTGCTTTCACCTGTTGTGTGAGTGTGTAGCTGTTTAAAAAAGAAGGAAAAAAAGTTCTGTTACCATTAGCCCTAGCATTAGCAAAGTATCTCCCATGTAATTTGTTGGAATTGCCAGTAAAGTGGTTATATCTTCCTCAGACCATTAATTCACCATTGGGATATTAATTTTTATGGGTTTTCTTTTTTCAACGATAATTTTCAAAATCACACTCGGGTTACTTGTGGTGTTGTCATGGCAACAAAAAAAGGCATTGCCGCCAAGCCCGTGACATCATCGCGTCTTGATTGCACACCAACATCAACTGACCAATCTGGAGCTGACCCCCAGTTTTAGGTTTTATTGGGGGGGGTCATATAATTTGAAGAACAGTTTGAGATAATGAACTAGAACCAGAACTGGAACTTCATCAGTAGAATGAGGAATGAGTAGAGTGGATCTCTCTCTCTCTCTCTCTCTCTCTCTCTCTCTCTCTCTCTCTCTCTCTGTCTCTCTCTGTCTCATTCGCTCTTCACCCTTTTTGTCACTTCTAAAACCATCCATACCCATTACCCTTATCAAGGCACTTGAACTGTCTCACTACATGGACATGTCATAGAATATTGAACAATTACAAGATGATACAATTCATTTTCAGCAGGATGTGAAATACATAAATTATATCCACATTCTTTCGATGGACCTTCTTTTTGACCTGTGTGAGTAATATGTAATGTTATCCCATAGTTTATATTCTGATTTGACAGCAATAAAAAAATGAGTTCATATTTAAATAATAATAAATAAATAAATAAATAGACCTTCACACACCCACACACACAATACAAACAGTATTAATGGACACCTCCTCCATTCATTGTCATGCTGAGTTCCTCCTACCACCCTGAAGTTGATTAATTTCCAATTATAGCATGTCATGAAGTATTGTATTAAATATAGCATTTCCTACGCTTTTAACAGTTAGTTTGTTATAAACTATAACATAAGTGAGGTGTTTTTTAATAAATTAATAATTAATAAAATATTTTTTAAAAATGCTTATCATGTTACCAAGAACTTCAAACCTTGATTTAAAAAAAAAAAATAAGTTAACACTTATTTGAATAGGCGATTATTAGTTTTAGATTACGTGGCCAGACATCTTTGCAAATGAGTGGTTGCTATAGTGACCGTAATAAACAAACTTGTAAAAGGAAGCCCGAATTGAAATATCTAACGAAAAAATTACATTGTTTTAGATGGGATCAAAATGAAGTAATAAATAAAGATTGAGTAGAGATCAGGAGCGGTCCACGTCGGTCGTCATCATTAGGTGATATTAGTCATGTGTACGCTGATGTAAAAGCGTTAGACCACTGAAACAGTTGACAAGGAGGTCAGAAAGTTCTTCTCACTCCTTACCCCAGGCCTTTTCCCTGCCACTGTATATCAATTACACTCATCCTTTCAAGATAATCCCTCTTAAGAAGTGTCATTGTAAGCGGCGGGACTGCATTGAGCCGTCGGAGAGAAAGAGAGATGAGAGAGAGAAAGAGAGAAGGTGGTCATGGTGGGACACCTTTCAATGGGCCTGATTGCTCGGCCAGTCAAATGCACAATCAGGAAGATCAAAGTGCCAATGGGACTATAATTGCCTCCCACTGGGCCAATTACACACTTTGGACTTAACCCCCCCCCCCCCCTTCAATCTTTCCCTCCTTCCCCCCCAAACTCACCCCACACACACACACACACACACACACACACACACCCATCTGTAAAAATGGTAAATAAGTCCAACAAAGCTCAGGGGCGACACGGAAAAGCTGTCAACACCGAGCTTTTGTGCTTATCAGCAGTAAGAGCCGAGCTCTCCTCCCCTCTCCTCCCCTCTCCTTCCCTCTCCTCCTCTCTCCTCCCCTCTCCTTCCCTCTCTCCTTCCCTCACTCCTCCTCTCTCCTTCCCTCTGTCTCCTGACAGGATGTTGACACTTTTTATTTGGGCAATAAGAGAAGAAAAGTGGACTGTCTGGATAGTTTACTGCATGTTTAGTGAACGCTACACGTCAATAGAGCTTAAAAGTGTGAATAAATACGGTGAATGTGTGAAAATATTCTTTAGATGACTGACATTATTTATAAACCAATGATTCTAGACGCAGTTTAAAGATTACACGTTACGTTCATATCTATACATACAGGCTCGTTAACATTGACATTTATTCTGATCGTGCTTTTAGTACCAAAAATCTTTTTTTAAATGTATTTATTTTTATTTATTTTTATTTTATTTGTTGTATCCTTTTTTTAAAAAAAGTTTTTTTTTGTCAGGTACTTTTTGTTTGTTTTGTTGATGTGGGTTTGGGACTTTTTGTTTTACGTTTTTTGTTTTAAATTTCCTTTGTTTTTGTCTTTTTTGTGGCAGGGGCATATGTTTAGGGTTTGTTTTTTTTTATGTTTTTTTGTGATGTGTTGGTGCGGCTGCTGTTGTGGGTTTGGGGCTTTGTTTTTGTGTTTTTAATGATTATTTACCCTTTTTCAGGTGTATTTTTGTTTGTTTCTGTGGTGGTTTTGTTCTGTTTCATTTTTTCTTTTTTTCTTTTTTTTTGCAGGTGGGGTATTTTGTAGGATTTGTTTTTGGGTTTTGTTTTATGTTTTTTTTTTTTCCTTTTTTTAGTTGTCTATAGATTTTAGGTTTATTTTGACTTGTACGTTTTTCTTTTTTTTTTCTTTTCTTTTCTGTTCTTAAGGTTTTATATGTCGTTTTTTAAATCTCATTTTGTTTTCTTTTTGTTATAAAAACATTATTTTATCAAACAAATTTCCTTTGATTTTAAGATCTTACCTGTCCTACTTTCCATGACAAAAACACAGCAGACAGAATCTGCGGGTCTCACGGGTCATTAACACCATTAAAGTGGGTCTATTTTACATTTCACAAACCGACACTCAATTTATAACCAAAGTATTAGAGAGAAAAACCTGTTCTGTTGTGTATGTGTTTATAAGATTGTAAAATTAATAATGATGCAGCATTTATACTGGATGATATACTGTACCAGAACTGCCATGGGAAGAAAACAAAAAGAAACACTTTTCATAGCAGAAGGGACAAAATATTTTTGGATCTCAATGACGTGCCATTTGGTAGTTCCATTTAGAGCAAAACGCTCTCAAGAGTCCAATAGGCAGTTATCCAAGAGCCAACATCTCCAAATTATAACACTATATCTACAATAAAAACAACAGGCTTATTGTTGGCCTTTTACACCCGAGAGGTGCAGCAGCGCGTCCCGTTTGGTTCTTCACAGGGGCTCTTTAGCACAACGTTCTCTCTGACAATATTAATGAAAAAAACTATTACAGTGTGGAACCCTTGCTCTCATCTTTTATGTATGTGTGTTTTTTTTTTTAACTAGTCCTGCAAAAAAAAATTTTTTAATAATAATCTAAAACAAAAAATTCCTGCCGTTGAGACTCGAGCTTAAACGCCCCAGAGAAAGCTGATGATGGTCATATGATCCAGACTGTCTGTTATTTAGCATTAAATGTGTAGGGAGGTCAGGAGAAGAATGGAGAGATCAGTGGAAGTGTGTGATGTGAGGATTAGGTGTGATTGTGTGATAAACACCCTAATGCCCGGTTGACCCCTGGTCGACTCTTAATGAGCAGTTCCTGTGAGTCGACCCCCTTCCTAGCCTGTTAAAACAGCTAAGCTACACTCACACACACACACACACAGGCCTGGAGCTCCCACTTGAAGTGTTAAACAGCACATGAAATCTGCCCTAATCCCCCTGATTAGCCCTCAGACCCCCCTCGCGCTCGTGTTTGGCCCCCTCGGGCTCGCGGCCTTGCTTTGTTTGTCCTGGTGAGCCGAGGGGGAGATAAGAGAACAATCCGGGGACTTTGAAGCAGCTCAGATCACACGGGCTAATCCCGAGCTCGCATAGGTCTGCTCGAGTTCAGCGCCACCACCGCAGGCTCATGCATACAGAGGGAGGCTCGACGCAAATAGGATTTAGGGTTTAGCTCTGCTTTTGGATTGAGCTCGAGCGATTGAGATGTGCATGAGTAAGAGGAGCAGTCGAGGTGGAGCTAATGGTGCGCGACTAAGAATAATAATAATAATAATAATAATAGAGAAGAACAGAAGTCGTAAAATAGTTTTTACAAAACATTAAATAACAAGATAATAAAAAAAAGAAATTATAAAAATATTGGGGGGAAAAAACAAAAGAATGATTTATTAAGTAGATTTTGAAATGAAAGATAATGGTAAAATGGAAGAAATAATCATTTCTGAAAGAAAACAAAAATAAAGAAAAACATTTGAATATATAATATATACAGTATATTTGAAAAACAAAATAATAAAAGGAACCTTTAAAGTTTGGAAAAAGTATGAATTACAGTGATATGAAAATAAAGATTCAATATGTTTTTATGAGAAAATTATTTTAAAAAATACTTTGTTAAAAAAAATAAGCTACTGGGAAGAAAAAGATAAATAGAATAAATTGCTAAAATAGAGTTAGAGGGACACAATTAAGTTAAAATTAAAATCGTAAAAATTTTTAAATGCAATAAAAGCTCTACAAAATGTATTGAATGCATTGAACCATTTGATGATTTTTTTTTTAAATCACATATTGTAGTCCACTTAATAATATATTATTTATTTTGTTTATTTATTTATTTTTTATGTTCTCTTTTTCAAGGGTGTCCTGACCAAACCAGGCAGCAGCACAGTTTCAGGCAAACAACACAAAATTACAATAAATACAGATAAAACCATAACACCGGTTTATAAATAATGACATTTTTGAAGTCTATATTTCAAACTTCATTAGAATTAAGAGCAGAAACAGTGTCAGAAATTATTTTTGTTTCATTTCCTCGGCGTTAATGCTGAATCTCAAATTTAACTTAATTTTTTTTCCCCTTTTAAGAACAAATATTTTGGCTCGTAATAAATATGGAATAACATCTCTGGTGGTGGAAGCTTTTGTGGAGCAAACTATCAAATGTGCCAAAAATTTTTAATCCTCTCCTAATAAACATCTACACCATCCCTGTATATTCAGCTACGTGAGATCGATCATATAAAACAAAATCAATACAGAAAATCGCACAGTTTGTTAAATATGGCTTTTACTTCCCCTGATGTGTGTTTATACAGAATAAAAAATTAGTATGATGATGATGAGCTTGTTGTCCTTGTTTGTTTGCGTCTCGCAGGGCATTCTCCTGAAGAGGAGCGGCAAATCGCTGAATAAAGAGTGGAAAAAGAAGTACGTCACGCTGTGCGACAACGGCGTCCTCACCTACCATCCCAGCTTACACGTAAGTGATGATCACTTCCTGGTACCTGATCCTATCGGGTCTTCACTGTTACCGCCTGATGCATTTTAAGCTTTAATCAGGAATGACTGTGTGTGTGTGTGTGTGTTTTCTCTGAATGACTAAATCCGGAAAATCACATCATAATTCAAGCTTGTATCCGTGAAGTAGCGCTAATATCGTACAAGTTCAAGCGTTCAAGTCAAAGCGGGACTTTTGATTGTGCAGAACGGTTCTGAGAGTAAAAACTCCCTTTATGTCTCTATATAATCCCCTGCTCATCTTCACATTTGAAGCGCCGGCCTCCCAGGAACTGCTTTAACGGTCCTAACGTGAAAATGGAGCTTGGTGTGAGGTCAAGAAAAAAAAGTTTTTTTCAAGTCCCGGTTTGACTTGAACGCCCCTAGTATTTTTTTCTACGTTGTTAACAGTAATAACTGTAACTGTTGTATTATAGCTATGACAGGACACGCTGAGGTGTTTTATTCGTCACATGCACTAGTAATTTGTCAAAAACGTCAAATTGTAAATGGTTAATAAAGGACAAGTTAGTTCCTGTTATTGCTTATTGCTACGATTGTCTCACTACAGAAAACGTTCGGTAGTTTGCAGACCCTCCAAAGTTGCCAGATTTGTCTTTAGCTGTTTCAAGGACATTTGAAAAATCATGGGATAGAAAATACGGACTGAAGCCAGAACTTTATTACATTCGACAGCAATAATGATGATAATAATAATAATAATAATAATACTTATTATTATTATCACCACAATAATCATATATAGTATAATAAATTAGATAAATATAATAATCAAATATAGTAGTAATAAAAATCATCAGAAGGAAGAAATTACCTATAATAATAACAATAGTAATAATAATACACTAATTTAAAACAAACAATGGAATGTTGCTTTAATGTAAAAACAAAGTGCTGTTTAATATCGGTAATGGGTAAATATATAAAACTATATAAAACACATTATTTAATAAACACATAATTCTAGTTTGAAAGGAGGCTAATAGAGATAATTATGTTAATCAGTACAGATTTGTCACTTTTACACTTTAATTAGACACTCGGGTATAAAATAGCACTTGATGCAGCACCTGTTTAAAACTAGCAATAGCGTACTGTATCGCAGAAATTGATGGACAAGTATAATAAAACGTGTAATCTGTCAAATATCAAGATTTACAAATAATCATGAAATTATCATTTTAGGTTTATTATTTTATTTTTTTTAGCTGATGTGAAGCCGAAACGTATATAAACGTATGTCTCTTGATTCCGTGGCGATCGTGCACTCGATCGGGTGATGCACTGTACACGACAGGCGGCTCTCGGGCTCGAGCATCATTACTTCATGTGGAAGCTATTAGCGCCTGGACACCTGTGGCTCGTGCTTCCACGCAAGTTCTATGAGTTACTCACACCATTTAACTGCAGTGAGGGTGCAGAGCGAGAGAGAGAAGGAGAGAGTGAGAGAGAGAGAAACTGTTTAATTTTGCATTGCAGCCAGCAGAGCCGTCCCACAATCCCCTTCTGTTAATTCTGTCTGCTACATCAATTAAATTGTTTGCAGAAACTAATTGAATATGGCTTAATCACACATCTTAATAGCTTTCTGCGCCTCGAACTGGCTGTTAATTCCTGCAATAAAGTGAAATGAGAGCGCTCACTGGGTAATTAGCAGCGAGGCTTTTGAAGAAATTAGTGCTTTATGGTGCGCAGTAAAAACGCAACGGAGTTGGCGGGAGGCTTTTCGGGGGCCGGCGTCTCTGCACGTTTTGTTGTTGTTGTTCTCGCGCTTCCTCTGTTTTTTTTTTTTTTCCTTTCTGCTGATCAGGGTGATTTTCACCTTGGCTTAGCCCATTTGAGTCGGTGCAAACACCCCATCCAAATGGAATGGCCAGATTTAAATGGGAATGAGCCTATTTGCGATCATTAGTGCTAATTCTGTTAATCTGCCGAAGCAGAGATGCAGGTGAAGTTAATTGTGTGGGTTTTTTTTCCCCTCTTTGGTGGAATTGGGATATTTAAAAAGCGATCTCAACCGCTACTTGGTTGTGACCTAAGTGCTCGATTTTCTTAGAAATTGCTGGAGAAGTTCTCGACCCGATTTGTAAGCTTTTTAAACAGATTGCCTTTTGTTTCTTGTTTTTTTTCTTTAAATAAAGGATTACATGCAGAATGTTCATGGGAAAGAGATCGATTTGCTCCGGACGACGGTCAAAGTCCCAGGGAAAAGGCCGCCTCGAGCTGTGGCTACTGTAGCGCCGACCGCTAGTCCAAAGAGCAACGGTTTAACCAAGGACATGAGCGCGCTACAACTCAGCATCGGAGCCACAGGTGAGTGTTTACGGCTTTTACGTTCAACACAACTCAATACAGGCTAGTAGGCTAGTTCTCTGCCTCTGGACCTCTGAACCAAGAGGAAATTCCATGTGTCCATGTTCCAATTAATTTCTTAAAATATCATGAAGTAGATTTTGTAAAGTATCATTTCTTCAAGACCTTTGTCCTGGGATCGCAGTTTCCAGAACTTTCCAGAACGATCATGTTTTCAGTACTAAGTCAAGCGAAGCAGGTCCGTGATTAAGAAGCTACAAAAACGGTAACTTTTTGAAACTGTAGCGGTAAATCACAGTTTATACATTTATTTTTTCCATCTGTTCGTGTCTAACGTATATTTCAATGCGCTCAGGCGTGTTTGCTGGCTGACTTTGATCATCTTGTAGATAATCGCATCCTTTAATTACATAGGTGCCAATATTTATGGTTTACACATTTGCAATCCAAGCAAACATCAAAAAATTCACTTTTTTTCGTTTCATGCTAATTTACTGAAAGGCAAAGGACGTAAAAGATGCGGATTGGCTTTTAGATAAACTTTAATACAATTTCATTCAGCCAATAGAAAACAAAGGGGCGGGACTCTGATTTGTTTGTCTTGGTAAACCCCCCGAAATTTTTTTAAAATAGTGTCTAATTTTTAACTAATGCCATACCAAACTCTTATGAAAAAAAGGCCAGTATTTAATATGTAAGTTTTTGCATTTGAATATCATTTCAATTTTCATGTTAGCAACAATCGACGAATGACATTTACAAATTTACATTTAATTACATACTGAGACACGCCCACTTTTCTTTTTTTTCTCCCTGCAACGACTCTAAATATTTGATCCGGTTGAGGCTCGGAGGCTGGGTCTCTCCGTTTCGTTAGCCGAGCAGAAATAAAGACGCGTGCCTCGTATTTCCCCCGTGGCGGTTCCCCTGAGACGGGGCGAGGTAAAGGTGGAATTGGATTCAGGGGGTTTACATTAAAAGTAATTAATAAAAATTAGACGCTCGTTCTGTCGGGGGTCCGTGGTCTGCCGCGGGTTCTCTGGAAGCTGCATCCAGGCTAATTGCTTTTGTGGTGTTCAGAGGGCTTCTGGGAATTTTAGCATTTTGGATCAAGTCCAAAATTTTAAAAATCCTGATTCCTGGTTTAAATGGGCTGAAAATCTCAGGCATTCAGCAGGGTTTTGGAGAGATGACTTATTAAAAAATATAGACTGGGGTGGATTTGTAGAGATGGAAAAAAAAAAAAACAGAACGCTTGATCTCCGTAACGCAAATACGATGGGTGCATGACTTTATCATAAAATATGACACTTCACAAGTTACTTCAAAGGCAAACAACATAATAAAAATAATTCATTTAAGATCATATCGGAGGTGTTCCTTAAGATGTTCTTACGTTATATAAACATCTGCCATCTTGAGCTCTTCATCACACAGGATACAAATTCCCTCCAAATGGCTCCCGAATCACTGTGTATGTTCACTAACCTTCCAGTCACCCATGCTACCACGAGTTAAAAACAATCGGTACATACGAACATTCAAGTTACAAACTTTCAAAGATATGAACATGTGTTAGACGAGTTAGATCACATTGTCACATGCGTGTGGCGTGCATCACAGGATGTCCAGAAGTGAGCGTAAAAGCAGTGGCGATGAAGCTGGTAATGCTAAGAAGCGCTAAGGAATAACGATGGAGACAAAAGTGAAAATCATTGAGACAGTGGAGCGAGGTGAAAAGATGGCAGAAATCACTCGTTCTTCTAACATGAATTGTTCATCCATCTGCACGATTCTAAAGAACAAGGACAAGATCATGGAACGTGTTAGTTTTACACTGTGTATAGCCGGTTGTGTTAGTGTCCTATGACCTAGACAATGTTTGTTGGACTTACGAACAAATCGGACTTACGAACAAGCTCTTGGAACAGAACTCGTCTGTATGTAGGGGACTTACTGTAGTAGAGATGTGTGTGCTGGGGGGGTGGGGGTCGATTCAGTTACATATTAAAAATTTTTGTCTGGTAACTTGTGCATCGCCACACTGACTCCTAAATTATTGTTGGTTTTTAATATAATTTTTAAAGCGTATATATGTTTGCATTTAAGATATGTTAACGGTTGCAGTTCCTCTATAATCCTACAGGTGGCACGCTTTAAACTATTCACACATTCTTAGGCAGCACAGCGTCCTGCTCGGTAGAAGCGAATTATTTAATATTTTAGAAATTTAGTATCAAATCGGAATCTTCAGTAAATCGTGATATTTACGGAACCGCAATACGAATCGAATCGTCACCTAGCTATCGTGATCGCGGGAAAAGAAACCAAAGTGCTGCCGAACGTCGCCGCGCACATCGTTTGTCCAAACATCGAGAAGACCGCAGACGTTCTTATGTTTCTTTGGTGTAACAAGACTCAAACATGTGATGTGTTTTAATAAGAAAAAAAAAAGTTTTGCGAGCACCAATTCTAGTGTTAAACTCATCACACATTTTTTTTGTCTTTGCAACAGTGCCATACTCACACACACACACACACACACACACACACACACAATGTCCCCCCTCCAGATAGATCTGAGCTGGTGTTAATTTCCACTCGAGAGAAGGGGAGAGAAGGCTGCGGCTCTCCGCGGCTCTCCGCCCGAGTCCGGGCCCTACACTTGATTATGCAATCTGATTTTGATTTCATTAGGCATGCAATTGATGCGAGCGAACAAAGGGGTAATTTTTCATTCATGGCACTCTAGCTGAGTGCTGTCGTTCCCTTTTGCTTGTAATTCATCCCCCACATCTCTCTCTCTCTCTCTCTCTCTCTCTCACACACACACACACACACACATTTGCAGAACTGAAGACCAGTAGGGATGCTTTAGGGGGGTGGTGGAAGGGAGGCGTTTGAAAGATAGAGAAGGAACACGACGGGAGGCTAAATGAATGAACGCATGTGTCCACGGAGTAAAAAGGAGTCTGTCTACACGAGGCCCGTCCTAATCTTTCTGCTAAGTACTCACCGGAACCGTTTTTAAATGCGACGCCTCACTAGTGTCGCCGCAGACGGATACGTGATGGCGAAGCGATAATAGTCCTGCCATTCAGCCTTAATCGATGAGCGCCGAGAGCGCTGTCTGGAACCGCACAGGTTCCCGTGATGGTGCCGTCTCAGCGCTCGGCTCATCAGCAGCGACGATCACGAAGACATGACCGACACGTGGCTTGGACGTTTTCTTTTGATTTGACGTTGTTAAATGTTTGCAGGTATTCAGAAATCGTGCCACGTTATTTCTCAAACGAGTTCTTATTTGGGATTTTAAGCAAAGTGTGGGGAAAAAATTGGATTTAACTTCGTTTATGAATTAAAAAAAAAAAACTTGTATTTTTTTTCCCCGTTCAAATATAAAACTTTCTCATCTTCATTCAGACACATAAATTTATGGTTTTCGTTCAGCTTTGTGAACAGGTCGTGTCAGTCATTAGACGTCATACGGCGAGAAGGAAAGACATCAAAACTATTAAAGTGTCAGGAGTTTCTAACACATACGTACATGCGTAAAAACTTTGCACTTTCTTGGTAACATGAAAGGTTTTACATACATATGAGAAACCCCTGACACTGGAGACTCCTTCTGCAAATGTTACAGAAATCTTCACCATAATGGCGTTCTTTACTCTCAAACAGGGGGACATTAAATTAAATCCCTCAGTAGAGAGCTGAGAGTGGGAGATTATTACTGATTTCAAAATTTTGGAATTCCCGTCATTCCCACTTTTATTTTTTTACGCTTCTTAGATTCACAATCACGGTATCAGACGGGAAAAGAAACGTGTCACACACGTCGTTAACTATAAACTTCAGCAAAATGTTTCTTTGGTGTAAGAGGAATCAAACATGTAATGTGTTTTAATAAAAAAAAAATTATTAAAAAAAGGAAAATTAAAGGAAAATTTTAACTTTTAATGAATTATAAATACTTTTATTTATTTCCGAATAAAAACGAAATAAAAATCTTGCCTTCCTTCAGAGATTACAAGCGAAAACGTAATTTTTCATTCGTCATGTCCGTCCGTAGAAGTCGTACGACTTCTAACATTAAAATGTAAACCTAATTAAAATGAATACTAAAGTCTCAGGGGTTTATGACGTGCGTACGTAAAATTTAGCAGTTTCTTTGTAAAGTAGGTACATGTTAGAAACCCCTGACGCTGGAGACTCCTTCTGTAGATGTTACAGAAATCTTCACCATAGCTGCGTTCTTTACTAAAACACGTTACCCAAACGGAGGAACATTAAATTAAATCCCTCTGTCGACTCGCACCCGGAGCCTCCTTTCAGCCTGGACGCTTTGTTACGATTACAAGCACTTAAATGTCGGTGATGCTCGACATCGTCACGCATCATTCCAGCCTTCATCCCCGACACACGATACACACCGCACTATACTGACTCGCCGCGGACCCGGTCTTCGCCTCCGTCTCACTCCTCCCCCCGTGGGGGGGGGGGGGGGGGGGGGGGGGGGGGGGGGGGGGGGGGGGGGGGGGGGGGGGGGGGGGGGGGGGGG
>JAQMYG010000033.1:2863561-2874005 GCA_030014215.1 Clariallabes teugelsi
TGACCCCCCCCCCCCCCCCCCCCCCGCATTAGCATGGACGCCTCATTATCCTCCGCACTTGTACATAATGGCAGCGGTTGCTCTCAGAGGTCAGGGCTCCGCGGCCCCGTGACCGCACGCCTCATCAGCCGTCTGAAAGGACACAGAAACAAGGAGGAATGAGGAAAAATGGCCGCCCTCCCTTTTGCTAATCTGCCCTCTTCGCTAATTCTCGTCTCTGTTCGTTCTTGTGAATCTTGACAGCGTCTCGTTGCTTTCGGGGTTTTTTTCCCCCCAACTCAATCCGCCAAGCCGAACAAACTCGACACATCACGGAGACGGGTTATTCCTCTTCTGCTACCGCGGTTTATTAACAGTTATGACATGGATAATGTGCTTTTCAACTTTTTTTTGTACACAGTTATAACATCTTGCAATTATAGCGCTTTGCAAAAAAAATTAATATTTTTTTTCCTATTAATCAAACAGCTTAAAGAACCTTCACACCAATATATGGTACTTTTTCAAACTAATGTCTTTGTACGCTGCATCGTGATAATTTCCCTTCAGTGGAGCACAGAGGTCCAAACCTGGTCCATTGTCTCTGTCTCAAGCTCCATGAAGACTGATGTTGAGATGCCACAGAGGCTCTCCAGTTCCAGTTCAAGAACTCAACCTCACTGCAACTGGAACTGGAGCTCGCTTTGCCATCCCAGCACCAGCGTCTGAGCTCACTAATGCTCTTGATTAGTTTATTGGAAGTAGATCCTGAAGACGCTCCACTCATATAGACCTTTACATCCTGCTATCCTGTTATCTGTTATCACCCAAATGAGGATGGGTTCCCGGTTGAATCCGGTTCCTCTCAAGGTTTCTTCCTATTACCATCTCAGGGAGTTTTTCCTGGTCACTGTCACCGTCGTCCCCAACCCTCAGGGTCTTATCAAAGCATAGAGCTTTTGCAAGTGACATCACAACATCTGCCCGGCCATGGTCCCGCCCACTTCTGGACTGCAAAAAAAGGGATGTTACTTCCTGGAAGAATCACTTTCAACAAGGAAACATCTAAAAACATCACTTTTTCTCTTCAGGGTTCATCGCTTCTAAGTCGTTCCAAATCACTGTTCTGTTAACTAGCGTCCAACACCAGGCTGAATCCTACGTCCCTCACTAACCTCCGATCACAAGGACTACTTGATGTGTGGATCATGGGATTGTCCAGCCTAGATAGCGTACTAGCTTTCCATAGATTGAACTGTGGAACCATTACTTAGCTCTTGATTAGAAAGCTTGAAACGTCAGTATCAGTTGGTATTAGTATTAGCATATTCTGTAGTATCGTCTCATTCGCGCTAAGTTGAGCAAACGCCACCAACTCCAAAAGGGAATCGCATATTTGTTCTCCGTCTGAGGTAATCAGGTTACGATAACAAATTACCTTTCTCCATTTTTTAAGTGCTTGTTTCTCTTTTGAATAAGTCCACCACGACATGCCGCGTATGAACATAATCAGCGAGTCAGTTGCTAGGTTCCTCTTTGATCGGTTAGCGTTGCTCCTGAAGTCCGCTGTCGTGACTGACGTCATGGTAGTCACGTGTCTACAATAGGTCTATATCGTGTCAACTATATACTGTAACGTCTTAGATGGGTTCTTGTATGATGGACCGTCCCAACAGTCTAAGCCTGATAGTGAGGTAGCGCGATATATACGCGGACATCCCACAATATTTAGCGAATACTATAAATACATGTTGTTAGTTGATTAATCAATGAAAAAAAAGTCATATTTACTTCATTACCATATGGTTAATTATTCCCCTGGAACATCACGCCTCCTAATGTTGTACAGTGTGTGTGTGTGTGTGTGTGTATATACACAGCGTTAACTTGTTAACTGTCGAATTCTGTCTAAAGTGTTGGTCAGGATCATCGCGCGTATGTGTGTGCGCGTTGGCCTCAGACGTGTGTCCGGGGTTACGCCGTGTCAGTCTGCTATCTCTGGAGTTCTAATAACCCTGGCGGCGTGCGTCTGAAGTGGCGACGCGGGTGCGAGCGCGGCGCTCTACCCCGTATTTTTCCTCTGATTATTCTCTCCTTGTAATTACATTATCTCCCCTTTTATGCAGAATTGTTCGCCAGGGACTAATTGATAGAGACATGTTTAATTCATCAATCATTAGCATCAAATTTGACAATTAGAGATGATTGTTGAATTCCTGATGGAGATGAGGCCGAGCGTAGTCAATTATTTGTTCTCTCTTTCTTTCTTTTCTTTTTTTTTCTCTTTTTTTCCCCCCCGGCAAGTTAAAGTAACGCATACATTATTTCGCAGCGTTAAAAATAAAAAGTCATTTTCGGAGACTTCTGACCACAAATACAAAGTAGGATTATTTTCGTTCCGTTCTCAAAGTTTTAAATGAACGTGACCTCTTTTAGATCAGTTAATGAAACGGCATCTCTAATGAATCAAGCAGTTTAGTTCTCATCAATGGATTCATTGCTTGTTTTTGTTTTGTAACGAGGGTGAAAAGTGTATGAATCGAAAAATAATAAATTGTTATTCCGCTGTAGCGTTCGTGTAGTCTCGATTCTGATGAGTTGGATGGTGTGTAGTTTTCTGTCCAGGATGTGTCTCCAGAGTTTTCCTGCATCATCAGGATCATCAGAAATCAGAACAGAGACGTGTTTTATTGCTTTTTTTTTTTGCACGTTTCTTGGTAATATGACGAGCTACGATTGTTCAGATTTTTTTGTAGTAGCACGAATGGGAGGGAAAACAGTGAGAGAATGACACAGAATAAAGTTCCACGAACTTTATTGGAAACATATTAAAAAAACATTTAATCGTTTAAGTCGACTAGCTGGTCGTGAGCTTATTTTCGTTGTTGTTGTTGTACTGCTATATTGCTGGTTGTGTGTGAGTCCATCTGTGGCTAAAATGTATAAATTAAAAATTATTTTTAAACTGTATTGAGGTCTCAATTCTGATTGGTTAGAGGGTGTGGTGTTTTCCATCTACTTAGCATTTAGTGTCGTTTTGTTAAGTAACGCGTGTAAAGTTTTCCTGCAAGAAATCAGTACACAAGAGGTTTTTTTTTTTTTTTTTTCCCCCTAATGTGACGAGCTGCAATTTTTATACTTTCTAACATCAAGAAAGGAAAAAGAGAAAGGTGAAGGAACGACTTCGACAGTTTTTTTTATTTTTTTATTGTAGGTGACGTGTTTTACAGACGTTCCCAAATATTAAACATAACTGTAAATGATTTTTTAAAAATTATTATTGGTGTTTAATAAATAAAAACTTTCCAATTATCCGCTATGGTTTAAGAAGAATAAATATACTGAACACTAAAGATGTGTTAAAGTCGTATTATATTGACTCTAAAATAACGTTGTGTAAATATAACGTCACGCGACTACATGATTTAGGTTTTAAACCCATTAAAGAACCCGATGTAAAGATTTGTACTCCCGATTTTAACCTTCCTAGTCATATTAAACATTTTAAACTCTTACAGAAATAATAATATTGTGCATTTTTTTTTAAACACTTTGTTTTGGCTATGAGTTTGTTAGCAAGCGTAAAAAATCATCGTGATGCATGCAGTAGATCATAGAAATGAGTTCAAGTGTCGTGATATGATGGCTTTGTCACATCTCCCACCCCGAAGTAATCACTAATCATCTAATCGTGTAATTGTCTAATTGTAGGTGATTAGCGCGAGTATATGGAGCGTTCCCTTTCACACACAATCAAGATGACTTTCGCTGGTGTTGGATTTCCGCTTGTTTAAGCCAACATAAGCTTTTTTAACCCCAATTTAAAAAAATTTTACATTTTAACATCAATGTTTTTATAAACATTTTTATTCATTCTTTTTTTTTTTATTTAATTCAAAAATGTTTTTCTTCTGTTGCAGTGTTATTTTCTATTTGTTTTAGTAAAACTTGTGTTTTTTTACTTAAACATAAACATTAAATAAAAGTTTCCTATTCATTTACTTAAGTTTGTTTGTTAGTTGTTGCAAAAAAAATTTGCATATATTTTTTAGTAATTTTGTCTTTTTTTGTTTTTGTTTATGTAAATATTTTTAAGATATTGCGCTTTCATATGAAGTTATACTTTTGGGTTTAAAGTTACAGGAGCTGTTTTTTTTTTTTTTTTTTTCAAAATTGTAGATTTTCCCCGTGATTTTTCCCCGTCACGTCTCAGGACCGTTCCCGTCCCAGCGCGTGCTGAAAGCATTCTCAGAGATGAAGTTTGTTAGCATGTTAGCATGCGCCTAGTCGTCTCCGAATCGTCTCCTTCGAGCGAAGCTCGGGGTAAAAACAATACGCGGTAATTACCAGCAGCAGAGGCGTCTATCCGAGCGGTAATGGCAAGCGAGGCTTTATTTAATTTCATCCCTTCTCACTTAAACACGTGGCGAGAGATGCGCAAAGAAGCAGTCAGGGGCAATATTATGACAGAAGTAATAAAACGTTCCCGTCAACAATACCGATGTGATTACACGTCTAGCGAAGTGACAGGCGTAAGAATACCCTCTATTCTTTCAATTACTAACGAATCGCTCCTGATTGTGCCGAGGCGTCTCCTCGCTCGGCGCCGGCGCTAAGCAAACCTCAGCTAGCACAGGCTCTTGTTAGCCTAATGCGTCGTAGCCATTAGCGGGAGTAATAAGTGTATCAAATTCGCATAATCATGTCTAATTAGTGTCGGTAATTATCTTGTTGGGCGCAGGAATATTAATCTTGCCGTGCCCGTAGGGGAAGGGCGTCTCTCGGAGGGAGGGAGCGGCAGAGAGCTCCTGTCTCACGCTGAGGAGCGTGCTCGCTAAATTAGAGCGATGGAGGGAGGCAACAGGAAGAGAGAGCAGCAGAGAAAGGAAACAAAAGACAAAAACCCGAGAAGTTAACTGCGAAGTGCGTCGAGACAGATGGCCGAGAACGTGCTTATTTTAAAAAAGGAGGATAAAAAAAAGTTCTTCGGGACTATTTTTGTGGACCATCTGCGTAGTTCTGCTCAGATTTCTAGTGATTTTAAAACTCCTGGAATGTCAACAAATAAACGAGTAGGAAGGTTTAATTAGGTTTTACATGACTTCAGGGAATTTAATTGGATTTTAAATCTGATGTGTAAAAAAAAAAAGAAAGAAAGAAAGCTCTGACTGTTGAAAGTTGGTGTAAAGTTGGGATCATGTCTTTAACCAATATTTTGTTTTTATCTTTTATTTATTAATTTATTTTGTGCATTAATGGCAATCCTATTTTTTTTTTTGTATTTGTTTTTAGCAATTCGATAAATGTTATTTTTAAATTCTTGTCCAAGAAGTTACTGTGAGGGGTTTTTATTATTTCATTAAACTTCTTATTATATAATATAAAAATACTATATATCATATTATGACATTTTTCATATTATTTTTTTAATAATATGAACAACATGCGTACATGCCAACACCAACCCCAAGATGCCTCAACTTACACACACTACCCAGAAGGCACCTGCAGAAATGCTCTGAAAATGATTCTGCCAAACGATGCTGTCTAAAATGTCCCCGTCTCTAATGATTTGTAAACAGCCTCTGCGGTTCTTACTGTCATTGAATGACTCGTTTTGACCTGAATCAAATCTTTAAACGATTATATCTGACGTTTTCTTTCCCTTCAACCTCGTAACCTCGTAACCTTGAGGTCAGACCGAGCCTTAGTTTAAAACAAATACCGAAATACAAATAGTTTTTTTTTTTTTTACAGAAGAAGAAGTGAAAAACAATTAAAACCGGGTCATTTTGACTCGAAACCGAAGGGGAAAATCATTAAAGCGTGGTTGTTGCTGAAAGGTTCGAAAGGGCCAGCGTGTGTTTTTTGGGAGCAGCGGGAGCGGAGGGAGAGGACGCCATGTGGTGCCCGCCCCGGCCTCGGCGCTAATGACGGGCGCCTCTGATTGGAGGCAGGCGGGAATACCGCTGGGGTAGATGGATGTGGCTGGCAGCGAGTGGGGGGGAGAGCTAATTACTGTTCCGAGTGTATCTTGTTAATTAAGGGCTAATTAGTGGCAGAAACCGAGAGGGGGAATGAGGGAGAGAGAGACAGAGAGAGAGCGGAGGAGGAGGAGGAGGGAGAGTGCTCATGTAGTGCAGAGAGATGAACACGGAGAAGTGGCAGACCCCATCACGGAGAACGAGCAGCCGAGAGACAAATGGAGAGGACGTGTAGCGCATCTGTAGGGGAGGAAAGTGTACAATCATTAATCACAGTGCATGATGACTACAGCGAGCTTGTTTATTATTGATGTATATTTAACAGCACACACTTCAGGCAGATAGGGTCAAAAATTACCCCTACCCCAAAAAAATATGGCCCTGTAAATATGTGCCCCCCAAAATGGAGCCACAAAAAGCACCCATACCCATAAGTGCCCTCAATAATCACCGCATAAGTAAATGGCTTCTACTCAAACTCCCAAAAAAATCCAGAGAATGTCTGTCTGTACATCCTCCAAAACCTGCCCCCAAATAAAAGCCAATAAGAAAAAAGCCGACAGCACCCCCAAAATTCCCCGAACAATACTCCGCCCCTAACATGTCAGCCACAAACGTTACCCTAAAACTAGAGTCTTACTACTGACACCCAAAAATCACCCCAACGAAACCCACTACCCGGAGCTCCTGCCAAAAAAACAGCCCCAAAAATGCTCTTAATCAATGTCCTCATTTAAAAAATAAAACCAAAAAGTGTCCCAGAATGCTCTCAAAAACAACCCACATACTGTACATTCCTTCAAAATTGCGCAAGACTTTCATAGTTAAAGCCTCCCAAAACCCTCCTTGGGAAACGCCCCTTAAACCTGCTCCCTCAGAAACGTCACCATCACGGAAAACATTCCCACAGCACGCTTTTACAGTATATTGTCTGCGTGATATAAATCTAATCAACTGTTGATACCTCCCTTTTTTTTTTTTTTTTTTTTACTGGGGTGCCAATAATTATGGATCTGTCTGTGTTTGATTCCTACTGTATAGAACATGTAGTACATGAAATTATTATGTACTGATTGTGTTTCTCTCTCTCTCTCTCTCTCTCAGGCGCTTCTCATTCGAACAGCAGTACGTCTCTGCAGTCTGGGGGCGTGGCCTCGGGGCTGGGCGCGTCCTCTGTGGGCGGGGCTAAAGAGGGAATGCATCAACGCTCTTTCTCGGTGTCCAGCGCTGAGCAGTGGAACGAAGCGGTTAACACGAGCTGTGCCTCTGGTGCGTCTCCGTCCTCACACACACACACACACACAAACACACAAACACACACACACACACACACACACACACACACACACACATTAAGTTCACTGTCATTACTGAACAATTAACACCTGTTTAAATGCTTTTAATAGAAATAGGAGTTGTTTAATTGTTTTATATAATTAGTAGCAGTCATGTGGTCGGCTTAACGCATTTTATTTTTATCCCGTTTATTATTATTATTATTATTATTATTATTACTTTTATTATTAACGCTGCTTCAGCTACACAGCTGTTGCTATGGTAACATCTCGCCGGTCATTACCTCACTTTGTTCTTCTTGTTTATCTTGTAAATGATTTCTTTCTGTGTAATTAAGCCCGTGGGCTTAATTGCGCCGGCGTAGCTGTAGAGACCTACAGGACGGATATAATTAAGTAAGTTGAGGCGGCGGCTAGCCAATCAGCAGCGAGGATTTTTTTCTCGAAACTGCGGCTGAAGCGGCTCGTGACGAAGTTTCATCGTGAACCAGGAAGTGAACGTCACGTGTGAACCAATCGAATCCGTAATCATCGTAATTCAGTAATTACAGCTTTGTTCACAGGCACCACACTGCAGCATCGCAATGTCTCTCTCTCTCTCTCTCTCTCTCTCTCTCTCTCTCTCTCTCCGTTCCTCCGTCCTGTCAGTGCACTTCACTGAAGTCAAATAACATATTTGCCAGGCGTAACAATGCCGCACGTCTCTCTCTCTCTCTCTCTCTCTCTCTCTCTCTCTTTCTATCTCTCTGTCTTTTTTTTTTCCTCCCCCGTCCTTCCCTTCTTCCCTTTTTTTCCCCTCCTGTGTGGGGAAAATGAATGTTTTACGGGGGCAACATTCATCACTGGTTATTTCCATCTCTTTGTCGGCTGGCAGTAAAAAAGCACTTAAATGCACATCAACAGAATAACAGTCATTTCCATGCATGTTTGCACACTCGTCGTTCTCATTAGTGGCTGCTCCATCGCTCTCTCTCTCTCTCTCTCTCTCTCTCTCTCTCTCTCTGACACTCATATACTCACTTTACTCTTTTCCTTTTCCTTAAGTCTCTCACTCAACCTTTCTCTCTCTCTCTCCCTCACACATACACACTCTTCACTCTCTCTCTCCCTCTCCCGCTAGTTTAAAGAGCGCTCTTTACGAGCACACACACTGTGGCCCCGTGGTGCTCCAGACTGAACACATCACCCGCTCGCCCTTCTCTCTTCTCTTTCTCACTCCCTCTCTCTTCTCTCTCTCTCTCTCTCTCTCTCCGCCTGTCGAACAATCAATTTCAGCCGCCATCGGCCCCCCGCCTGCGCCCATCAGCTCCACACCCCAAAGCAGAATTACTCGCAGGGCCGCTGCCCTCCCAATGAGCTCTGCCGCACTCTGTGTGTGTGTGTGTGTGTGTGTGTGTGTGTGTGTGTGTGTGTGTGTGTAGTGGTGAACCGTCCCCGTCGGAGTCTTTATTTCCATCGTGTGTAAACGCAGCGCGGAAAAAGGGTTGTAAATGTTACACGCCGAAAAAATTAGACACCTTGTTTCGAATTTTTAAATCTGTTTATAGTTACTTTGTATAAAGTGTGTATTAGTTATAATAGTGTGTGAAAGTGTTTTATTTCTCTTACACCACAGCACGTTTTATTAATAATCAGTTGATTTGTAATGAGTGCGTTATTTAACTGCATCCAATAGGAATAGAGCTTCTGTAAAAGAAATTCCCCTCGCTGAAGCTACTTTTGTTTAAACCTTTTATTGAATTCGCCGTTAAATTTAAGATATTCACAAGAAACAAACGCGTTCCCGAGGTTTGAAGTTAATCAATCTGAGACGCTGGTGAAAACGAAAATAACTACAGCATAAAGTCTCAACAGTGATCAAAAATGGTGGCCTGTTTATCAGCTCTGGATTATTGAGATTTTATTGCCGTTTTGAGAACCATGACTGCAGATTGTTAGACGCTTCTACTTCTCGTGCGATCTTATTATAATCCAATTTGGCATCGTAGCTATAATTAGAAGGTAAACGCCTTCCCAAAGCGACTCGAGAGAAACGACTTCTGTTCCAATCGGTTTCTGTACAACATTCATAAATTAAGCTCTACGGAGGTTTTTTTTTTTTTTTTTTAAGGACCGAAGCGCCTCAAACGGCAGTGGTTAATTCATCCTCGCTCCGGCTGGTTGAAGGTCAGCACGCGGAATCATGGCGTAGATGATGGAGGAAGACGACGAGCGCTCTCGGATTGATGGAGTCTCAAAAACCGCACGATGCATCAAACTGAGCAAAACGGCTTCTCCATTTTATTTGAGGAGCGACGCCGTCTATGAAATGACGAGAGCGCGACGCGGAGCTTGCCGACGTTAATCGGCTTTAGTGGAGTTGATTATTTCACATTAACTGCGCAGAAGTGTCCTCCGACTCCAGAAACACACCATGATACATTTCTAATGCGCGATACGTCAGAAATTTTATCCGTGGCGACTTTTAACGTTGCGGAGCGTTACCTGGACCTCCTGCTAACACTTCGTATATAACAGTTGTTAATCTTTTTCTTTTTATTTACGGTGATTTAAACCAAAATAACACAGCTCGTTATGTTACCGAGGTTTTTTTTCCGACACTGGAGACCCCTTTCAAAAAATGCTAACATTTCTTCACGTAGAAGTGCGATTACGCTGAGTTCACATCGACAGTAGTTATTGTACGTTGCACAGTTTTTGTCTGTTGCAGTAAATGAACATGGCCGGTTTAAGACTTCCGTGCCGCTGGGGCTAAAAAAAAAACAGCGGTTATTATAGATTTGTTGCGGTAATCGAGGCACTCTCAATCACCGTGAGGATTCTGCGGTTGAACGCTGGATATCTTCAGACCTTCCCTTAGCTCATGACTCCTCTCGTGCTTAAACAAAGTGATTGCCGATTGACGGTAGCGAGCGTTCGTGGATTTGCAGAGAGAGCGCTGGAGGGAGGGGTGTGGCGGTTGAAGAGGCTGCGAACGCGGCCGTAATGAAGTTTGACATTTCGTTTGCCGAGAGCAGCCGCCTGCACCTTGATTAGCGCGCTCTAATTGACTATAATAAGAAGGAGGTAGTGATTGTGTTCAAGTTTTTTTATTTTTTTTTCTCCCTGTCTTTTTCACGACTTCCATTAATTGCCGCTATTGCCTTTGATTACGGGCGGGGGTGGGGTGGTGTGTGTGTGTGTGTG
>JAQMYG010000033.1:2874105-2885310 GCA_030014215.1 Clariallabes teugelsi
GGGGGGTTGGGGATGTGCTGTACGGGTTTCTTCACCATCAAAGGAAAAATATAAAAATTACCACTTCTCAGTCTCACTCGGATTACCGGTGGAAGTCCGTCCATGCTCACGCCGACGGAGAAACGAGTTTCCACCTTTCGCCCTCATCACCAGAACACAGCACTTTTTTTTAAGTTCCATCTCCCGTCGGGATGGTAATGGGCTGTAATTGCAGGTTAGCTCGCCACCTCTTTCCTCCGCCTCGTCCTCTGGTGGAGGGAGGGAGGAAGGGGAGAGAAAAAAAAAAAGCCTTAGTTTCAGACTCGGAACGGCTGCAGATCCCTCCCGTGCTTCATTACAGCTCCTCGCCCGCGCCGCTAATGCCAAACTTACCTCGCCGCACTTCCTGCCGAGCTGGCTGGACCGCCACTTTGGCTCTTAATCTTGAAGCGGCCTCCATCAGAACATATGAGTAGTAATTAAGCGGGTCAGCGCTGAGATTTGAATAGCGGACAAATTGCAGGTTATTGATGGTTAACTAGGTGGCGAGTGACTATCCGGACCTCTTAATCTCTTTCCTCTAAGGCTGCGTTAAGGAAAAAAAAGAAAGAGTATGTCTACAGTTTAACTCTTTACAGTCTGGTGTCAAACAGAATCTCAAGTCCATCCATGCATCCAATATCTATACCAGTTATCCTGCAGAGCCTTTCCCAGGGAACGTGGGGTACTAGGCAGGGGACACCCTGGTGGATGGGTTTTGGGGGACAAGCACACACTCGTACACCTGTTCATACACGAGGGGCAATTTGGAAACACAAATGTGTTCCACATGTATGAGGAAACCACAGTACCCAGGGGAAACCATATCAAGACCTGAGGTGAGGTGAGATTCGAACCCCCAACCTTGGAGGTGCGAGTAATTCCTAAGTTACTGTCCCGTCTGCTTCTTATCAAGTGTACCAGCAAACACTGACCTATAAAACGATTCCATGCAATTGAAGTCACACTCTTTGATGCTTTCTAGCTTTAAAAGGGTCGTACCTTCTCCTAATTTAAGGCGTGTAGCCGTTACGGTTCGCATGGCTTTTCCGGCTGCCGTTCGTTCGTTGACTGACTCTGATTGTGCGAGTCGAACCGTATGAATGAATTACAGGTCCTGTGTGAGAGACGGGGGCAAGCTTCCACTTTAACCTCACGCTCCGCACACAATACACCCTCTGGCACCGAACAGGTTGGGTGTTCTCCCCCTCGCGCCATACGGCGTGCGTGTGTGTGTGAACGGTGTTCTCAGGAGCCCCTCTGCCCCCAGCTGTCTGCTCTGGCTAATGATAGGTCCCGGGGGGGCTGTTGGGGAAGAGGAGTGTGGAAATTGAAACAGACGTTCTCGACGCCGAACACAACGTGTGTGGCAGCTGTGCACCGCGCTTCTCCATTCAGAACGAGCGAGCGCGAACGGCACCTAATAGTCATGAATATCAATGACGGGAGCAGTGTCGAGAGACGAGAAAGCGTCAGCTCCTGCCACGTTCTTATCGCCGGAGCAATTACGGTCTGCTTGCTTGCGGCTTTAGTCACTGTAATAATAATTGTAATAGCGAAAAGGACTTTTAAGTGGGAGGATAAAGGGAAAAACAACAACTAGCGCACAAACCGTTCTCAAACCTATCTACGAAATAATTATTATATCATAATTATTATAAATTTTTCTTTTCTTCTAAATGTAAAAGTATTTATTTTTGTACCGCTTTTGCATTCTTGATTCTGATCGGTCAAAATCACAAGTGTGCTCATTCTAATATCGTCACCTGTTTAGTAGGAAGGAGTCTCCAGTTTCAGGGTTTTAACAGCCGGTAAATTGTAAACACCGGAAAAGTTTTTACAACAGAAAAAGTTTGCCGTAGGTTTCCGTTTCTTCAGAGAGGGGAAAAAAAAGAGAGGATTGCGAAAGAATGAAGGAAATAGGAACAGGAGCTTGAATTTTAAATTTTGCGCCACAACGATTTGACTGAAACTGCAATGTCGGTTTTACAATCAATAAAAACCGACATGTTGTATAAGGAAAAAGAAACTATTGTATTCGGAAAACAATCAACTTTGGGGTATGACAGCACGACGCCAAGTGCAATCAATAGTAAACAACCATTATGGCCGTCCCTGATGAGGATAATTCACCATATAATCAATGATCTTCCGTCACTTTGTAATTCATTCATTATGAAGCTGTTCTAATTGAGCTTCCTCCATAGAATGGTGGCTGCTCTTATCAACCACTTCACCTTTTAGTTTCAGTTAGCCAGCAACAAGTTTAAACGTAATATCCCCTGTTTAATCCACCAGTTTAAGAGCAACATAATTCCTAATCAAAACTTAACAACCCGCCTTTGTACTAAAGTTAAACCTTTTTGTCATCATCCTAGACAAAGCTTCAACCAATTGTCTCATATAATAAAGTTTTGCCAGAGTTAACATTGAGTAATGTGGCTCGCTTTCCATTGGTTGAAATTGCAATTTCAGTCAAGAGACGGCTCTCGGGTCGGAGGAGCATTAATTCTCTCTTCACTGTTACTGAGCACATGTATGTGGACGAGGGCAGGAAAGCTCTTGATAGTGAGTGTAAGACACTGTCCCAAAAGTTGAGATTGGTCATGACTCACATGAGAAAGCATGTGTTAGCGTTCAGCATCTCTGCTTGGTAGCTGTACGGTGGTAGGTCGGATTTAGCTAACAGTTGGACCAGACTGGGCAGAAGATGGAGGTATTAGAAGCGGTTGATTTGCTGATTGGTTGAAGCCCAAATTGAGTTGTTTGACTTGTTGTTGTTAACTTGTCACAAGTCAAATGCCATCGCCTTGCCAAGCCACTGCCAAGCACCCCAGCAAGACTCTGGCAATGGATTGTCCCGCTCCTTGACAACGTGACACGGGTTTTTGAGTGTGTGGCATCGCTGACTTTATGCATTTTGGATTGTTCTGTGGATTAACAGCTCTCGCAGTGTTCGAGTTTTCCTTGCTTCCAAGAAAAAAAGCTTCCGTATTCCACTCTCAAGATTCCACCCCTCCTGGGGGAACCTTTAAAGGTCCTGTGTACAACCTTACGGTGAAAGCGTTTCATTTCAAAAAAAATATTCCAAATCGAAGTTTTAAAACCCATTAACCAGGAACAAGTTTTTAACCCAGAGATATGAGGAGTGATGGAGCAGCCATGACTACACAAACGATAAGTGATTATACACTGTACGCCAAGCTTGCAAATGATTGCAAATAAGCCGCATGCACTCCATGTAGAAGATCAATCCCGGTATTACGACCTCGATGTGTTTTTGATTAAATAACACGTTAACGCCGCGCAACACGACGAAAGGTTAGATAGTTATCTAAATATGCAGTGCGAAAATGTTTTGAACCAGGAAGCGCCTCGCTCGATGCCAGCCAGTGCTCGAGCGCGTGCAGCCCAAGGCAGATGTTAGGGCTGTAGCTGAGACTCTTCTACCCCCCACATGGGTGCCATCTCTTTTCTCTTCTCTTAAAGACGGCGCTAAGCCTGCACTCCCTGAAGGGATCTTCCAAATTAGGTCTAATGTTCCGCGCCGGCTAATGGTCGTCACCGCCATTAGAATATGCAGCTTTTGGCACCACGGGTTTTCAGATGTTCCCAGACCACTGTCCACAAACACGCGCGCACACACACACACACACACACACACACACACACACACACACACACACACACACACACACATATCCACCCCAGGCCTGTTGAGATGAATAGAGTGTGTACCACCACAATGAGCTTTTGATGCCAAGACAATAGAAGGGCTGCCAGGATCTGACACACACACACTGCAAACGTGTGTTTGTGTGCCTGTGTGTGTGTGTTTGTGTGTGTGAGGGTGTAGCAATATGAGGTCTGCTTTGCCAAGGCCCCTCTGCCCTAGGGCTTGTGGATAATGGTGTCCTAGGGGGATGGAAAAGTGATGTCCAAGTGTCAAGAGTCTTAGAAATATGACCACCCTTTACCTATTGTGCCTATTGACATCCTCCACACACACACACACACACACCATCATACTTACACACCACACTCGAGCTATTATGGAGTGGCAGGTTAGCATGTATCAGGAAGCACCTTATCACACCACAGTGCTGTTGATTTCCAGGTTCTGATTAGTGTTAGGTTTTTTTTTTTTCTCCTCCGTACCAAAGTATAGAAATCGATATGACCGTGTTGGTTTACACGCTAAGGTTTAATAAGACATATCCGTTAAGATTGTAAAAGAACTGATCTCCAACCAAAGTTCTACCAAAGGTTGATGTTCGACGGGTAAACGGGGGAACCCCGGTACGGCCAATAAGACCAGTGAATCGAACTAACCCGCGGTCTTCTTTCTCTCCAGCCAATGGGACTTTGGATTCTCTGAGCGCCGCCGCCGGACTAGGCGGACCAACCAGTCCCAAACTGGAACCACCGCCTTCACCGCACGCCAACCGCAAAAAGCACCGGAGGAAAAAGAGCACGGGGATCACCAAACCTGACGGGATGTCGACAGGGAACGAAGGTAAGACATTGCGTCCTCGCATTCGCACTCAACGTTCTCGATGATCTACGAGTTGTTGATTTGGTTTTGAACGCTTTTAATTTTGGTCTTGAACGCTTTTGATGAGGTTCCCTAAATAATGCAACCTTCCGCATAATGTTAAGTTTGATTCCTGGAGGAAAGGAACCTGTAAAAGGTCAAACGTGCAGGAAGCAGCGGGAACCCCTAGAGGAACCTGTTTGCTGTCCGACCGGTGATGCAGCCAATATTCCCAGTTGATCATATCCCTCTTTTGAAAGCATGACTGGCGCTCTTCTCCACAGCTTTGATTCATGCCATTGTTCTCGGGTGACGGAGATAATATGTCACTAACTCATCACCTGCGTGCCATCGCTGCGGCCCGTGTGACGAATGAAGACCCATAATTGGGTGGCATTGAGAAAACAAAAGCGTTTCTCTCGGGCTATTCGCACTCGAGGGGGCCACTCGATCACGCTGATGCGCGCTGTCCTTCACAAATTGTCACCGGCGTGTCGTGACGGTAATGATTCTGCTCATCGCCGTTATTGTTGCGCCGGCTCATAGCCAAATCAGAGCCGGCTCCCGGTCTTAGTTGGCTACAGAGAAGCCGTAAAGGTGTGAAAGGAGACGAGACGAGGCGGCGCGACGTGACGTGACGCAGCCCAGCGGGAGCCTCCTGACTGATTGAAGGGTCTTAAAGGGGTTTTAATGGCCTGGTAGTGAGTGATGTCTGACATTAAGGGCCCAAGGGGGATCGCAAGGCATGGTGGGGTTCTCATTGTCCTCCTGCAGTAAGGAACGGTTCAGAAAGACGGCGGTACGTCCCGCTACACGCGGAATGCTGTCAGAACCGGGAGGCCAGAACGTCAAGCGACAGAACAAACTTTTGCATTCCATCAAGAGTCGTCGTCTCTTTCCCCTGGCTTCTTTTCTGAAAGGTTCTATTAGCGTGCGCTTGTCTGTTCTGGTGAGCGCATGCAGAATACAGACATATTGCTTAAGTATGGAAGGCACTCATGTGGAGACACAGACTCTGTGTGTGTGAGGGAGAGAGAGTGAGACAGGTGGGTTAGATCCTTGAATAAATTGCTATCAGTTTATCTCATTTATGAGGCAATCACAAGCGCTGAATGCAGAAATTGAATTTTAGTTGTTTTGAAGCATCATAAATCAAATGTGCGGTAGCTTTCGGGGGGGAAAAAAAAAAAGAGGTTAAGCAAGTTTTTTATTTTTCCGTACTCTAGAAGGATAGGTCTGAGAGAGGATTTAATCTAGTAATAGTTACATCTTGTTTTTTTTTTTCGTAGTTCTCGAACACGAACCAGGACTTGGTGGTTATTCTTAAATAGAGTTGATCAGAATTGTGGTCCTTTAACTGTTTAATTTGTTTGTAAAAGTAGCTTACGGCATCTATTAACTACTATAACGTCACTGGACGGTGTGACATCATTCCACCCCCACGCTGAGGCCTGATTGTTTTTCCAATAACAGCAGGTCACAAAATGAATTATAGCTACGTCGTACGTTTTACTTGTGCAGCACCCTCGAGTTACGGAATTTTTTATTATTTTTTTTAAAACAACACGGAAGTAATAGATGACGTCGGTCAATTAGCGTCGTCTTGTAAGAACCTGTCGAGTCCAATGTTTGAGAGACGTCGCAGTATCGCGGCGCATCGGAACGCGAGAATCAGTGACCTGCGCTACAGTATCGGTTATATTTTGTGTTTTGGTTTGAGTGGATAAAGGGTTAACTCTTGCCTCGCTGGGAGTCCAAGCGGCCGGTAGCAAATGAAGCTTTAACTGCCTGGCCTAATGGAGGGTGTTTATCTCAATACTTTTGTTTTGTCATTCTCCAACCCGCTCTCGTTTCCCCAAGTGCTCCCCCGAGCTCCTGCCTCTCTAATGGAGCTGCTGTGGAGGGCCGCACTTCGGAGGCAGAAATAACAAGATTATTGTTCGCATGCCACGCTACACAGTCTCACACACACACACACACACACACACGCGCGCGCGCTCACACCAAGACATACATACACACAGGGTCGGACTTTGAGAGTTCTGGTGTTAGGTGTAGCGGCGGTGAGGACGGTCACGCTTATCCAATTGTCCATATATCTCATTACAGGAATATTGTTTGTGTGTGTGTGTGTGTGTGTGTGTGTGTGTGTGTGTGTGTGTGTGTAGGCACAGGGATGTTTGTTCTATGACCGTTGTGTGTTGGAGGGAGATAGAGAGAGCATTGTCGTCTCCTCTCCTCTTCTCCTCCTCTCTGTTTGCCCCTGTGTCCCCCCAGGCTTGTCTTGGTAATGGCCCTGTGCTGATTGCTCTAATACAGGTTAGGAATATTGCCTTTAATGATGTGTAAAATGAGCAAGCGCCAGCGCTGACATTTACAGATGGCACCAGCGGACTCGGTTCCTCCCAACTGCCTGTTAATTCACAGCAAATGACTAGCACCTTGCACCTTTTATCAGCCACTATACTGTATCTCTCGCTCTGTCTCTCTCTCTCTTTTTTTTTTTTTTTAAACGTATGTCAAAAATTAGTAGCACAGAAGAATACTGCTTGGGTTCAATAATTCACCGAAACACGGCTTGATGGATCATGGCACCGGACTCTGACAGAATAGCAATCGGGACGCGACAACTATTCCAGCTGTGTCCGGGTCGAGAGCATCCTACAAGCCCGGAGGTCTGGGACTGAAGCATCTGCTCCCAGACTACAATCAGAATCGGGAGGATTCACCTGAGTGAATTCTGAGACGCTCACTCAACAGCTAACCGTATACACCGCAACGCACCCGAACGCGCGCGCACATCGTCGTATTCTATAACGTTCGAGTTAGCAGATTGGCCACCATATGTCTCCCGTAGAGCGCCGCGTCCCTACACGTCACAATATTTGCACATGCCGAAGTGCTGATGAGCTTCCGTAAGGTTAACGACTCCAATTACATTCGATTAAAGCTGCTTCCGCTAATGGCCTGCATCGTCTGCAGTTACGACACCAGCAAGACCGAGGGGGAAAAAAGCTGTCCATTGAATTTCCGATGCATGGGAATCTGGAAGGAAGCCAAGAGAGAGAGGAAATACAACGCTTTAACTTCCCTACTCATTATCTTGAACTCCTGTTTAATTGTGTTAATTAGGGTATATTACACCGCCAGTGCATCCAGATTGAATCGCACAGCCACTTCGCTTTTATATCTCAATTCCAGCTTACTTGTTGCTGACGCAAATCTACAGCGTAGCCATCCATAAGGCTTTTTTTTTTTTTATCGCTTTTTATGCGCGTTTCTAAAACGCCTGCGCCTTTAACACCGATCATTAATACAGCTTCTCAAAAACAGGTGTCCCCTCAAGACCCGGGAGCGACTCGAGGACGCGACTCGAGCGAAGTTGTCGAGCTTGACGCGTGTTTCGAAAGCAACGGAAGCTTGATGTTTTTTCGATTTGCATACGGAAATTACTTGTCGTAACGGCAATTTTTTCAGATGACCAGCCAACGAGGTAATTGTCCGTGTTCAGATTCGTAGGTGTGTAATCAGAGGACCCGTCGGAATTCCAGATAATTATGTTAGAGTACGTGCTAGCGTTATGAGGAAGAACGAGGCGAAACGGAGCAGAGCTTCCTGTACAACGATGAACAGGACAAAAAACAAAACAAACACACACATATGTGTAGCATAATACGAAAATATCTTAAGATGCACGGCCCGGTCTGGGACTGCTCAACAGCATGTAATTAAACTAGCTAGCTATGCAACATGCAACTACGTTACGGAAATTTGTCTCGCTTTCAGTTTATAATGAGCTACATGCTGTTTCCGTGGCCGCTTTTATTCGGGGATGAAAATTAACCACGGTGTAACGGTTTGTTCTTATTGTACAGATAATCGAGATTAAGGGTCACATTCGGTTAGTCGAACGGCATTGACGTCTCCGAAAAACTAAATCCTGTTAGAAGGATCTATCGAGAGGTTGCCATAGAAATCCGTCTACCACATACGAGAAAGCAGGACATTTGGTCAGAAATTCCTCCAAGAGGCCAAGGGTAACTCTCTACATCATGATCCGAACGTTCATAAAACAAGTTGTTTGTTGTCGTACCTACTTTATAAACATTTACTCCGGCACCAAGCTCTCCGTTTTCCTGTGCATTTTTTTTTTTACTATGTGTCTGAATAATTATGATATCTTTAATCATAATTAGCATCCGATGTATTCGCTGCAATTGACTTCTTAAGCCTTAGACAGCCTGAAAAGTAAACAAAGGATTGCTAGTGTCCGGGGCGGTGCTCCCTCACCCTTTAGTCCTTGATTTAGATACACACCTCCTGGCACCGTTTCATCGATCGCCCGCCTGGAGTCGAGTCCCGTGAATGAAATCAGATAATTGAAGACGGTGTCGAGCTAATTGGATTATTGTTTTCGCCTCGAGGCTGTGGAGCCGCGCTTGAAGAGTAAGACGTGTGTTCTGTGTAATCGTACATCTGTTATTTGGCACGCCGGTTCCTCTTACTAGATTTAAAATCGGATAGGGAAGCAATTAAAGTGGGATTTCTGTAGCACTTCATATCTGCTTCGCGTGATTGATTTCATTAACCGCGCCGTTAATCAGTGTACGAACTGATAAACTGGTTACTGTTGAATTTCTCCAAGTATTGTTGTGTATTAGAGGGTTTTTTATTTATTTATTTATTTTTAATATAGGAATTACTTCAATTTCAGATTATATCCCGATGACCCGAGCAGCTAAATTTCCCAATTATTCCCGCCTGATCGTTATGAATACGTTAAAGTCATCACGGCTTCGAAATGATCATCAAGCAAATTATCGCCGAGCTGATAGTTTACTCCTCACCTCTCGCCTCTTGTTGCATCGGCCGACACGCGCCCCTTTGTCTCGCTTCGTGTTTGTGAGGTGGAAATTAGCATGACCCGAATGATTAACCCACATTAGATTCTAGTTAGGCGGGCTGCTCTGTAATGCGATTGGATGATAATGAGATAAGAGCTCTAATGGATATGTTTACCTTGTAAATGAGTCGAATTTTATTATGTTGATGTGTCGCGGCTACTGGAATTGATGACAGGAACTCGCGTTCACCTTCTGTTGCTGTCTTTTTAGCTTTACGCCGGAGCTGCGATATGTGTTTTGCCTTCCTATGTTTTGTCTGGAGACTGACGGAAAGCTAAACAGTGTTGGTTGCTTACCTGTTGCAGTCTGAACCACCATTAATCTTAAAAACATCTTGTTTTCAGAGCAAGAAGAGTCATTTGAGTTCATCATCGTGTCACTCACTGGACAGATGTGGCACTTTGAGGCGTCGACGTACGACGAGAGAGAGCTCTGGGTCCAAGCCATCGAGAGTCAGATATTTGCCAGCTTACAGTCATGTGAAAGTAGCAAGAATAAGGTAAAAATTGAACATATTTTTTTTTTGTATGTTATAACCTAGGTTACATTGTGGATTTCGAGATCAAATCATCTGTCAGGTGCTCAAATATTTGAAAGGTGTTCCTCAGGGGTCTCATGTGGGACCAATAATGTTGGAAACTGTATCTCGCAAAATCAAAAGAAAGGACACTAATTCTGGTATTATTTTTTAAGAAAAGTGTATAAAAAGATATTTCGATCATATATCACATCATGTAACAGCTTATTCTTCCGTGTGTGTATTTCTTCTCTCGTCTTTCTGATCTTGCAGAGTTGAACGTAAGTACATGTGATGCATTGAGGGAAATCTGTGTATTAAGACTGACAGGTCCCATTTTCATCTTCGCGCTGAACGTCTCTTCTCTTCTCTCTATTTCATTTACACAGACTTTCTCTCTCTCTCTCTCTTATATCTCATACACACACACACTCTTTATTCTTTGTGATCTCTAACTTAATCTTCCTCCACTCAAGTCACGATTAGGGAGCCAGAGCGATGCCATGACCATCCAGTCCATCAGGAACGTGAGAGGGAACGCTTTCTGTGTGGACTGCGACTCCCCCAGTGAGTTTCCCAGTTTGCGTTCTTAAAGCATGTTCATGTATGGTGTGTGTGTGTGTGTGTGCACTATTTGACAAAACAGATATCACTCTGCGTTTCTTCAGCTGAATATATTTGTTATGTGTTTATTTTTCCCTTGTGTAGATCCAGACTGGGCGAGTCTGAACCTCGGGGCTCTGATCTGTATCGAGTGCTCAGGGATCCATCGGCACCTGGGCACTCACCTGTCCCGTGTGCGCTCGCTGGACCTGGACGACTGGCCTGTGGAGCTGAGCATGGTGATGACGGCTATCGGGAACGCCATGGCCAACAGCGTGTGGGAGGGAGCGCTGGAGGGATACACCAAACCTGGAGCTGATAGCAGCAGGTACTGTACAATCCTACAGCTGTGCATCCTGTAACTACTCTGGTACTTACTACACTTGTACCTTTAACTACATCACCTACACGCATAGTGATTCGAATGCTAACACTCTACCGCTCAAAAGTTAGCTATCACTTCCTAACTCCATGGTCGTTTCTGATGTTTATTTCTCTCTACACTGTAAATCAATACTGAAGACGTTTATCCAAAATATACAACAATCTCCATTGAACAGTTGATATTGAGATGTATATCTGCTACTTCTGCTCTGTAAAGCTTCATAACGGCTCTAATCTGAGATGCT
>JAQMYG010000033.1:2928158-2952125 GCA_030014215.1 Clariallabes teugelsi
ATATATAAAACAGATAATATATGTTATCCATATAATCCAGAGGTGTTTGCCAAAGAAGCTACTTCTGAAGTTTATGCAACATGTAAGTGACCAATCTTGCTTCCCTAAAAATTTCAAGTTGCTATCTTCAGCCGTTTTGGAGGGATGATTTTATATGTGCCCCCAAAATGGCCATTTTTCAGTGTTGTACTGTATCGCTTCAAACAATAATAATTTAAAATGCTAATTATTTGTATTTCTTCATGAGAAATGAGAAAAAGCATTTTAGAATAATACACTTTTTCAGGTTTTTGTATTTTCATGTTAAATCTAAATTGTACAGTAAATAAAAGTTTCATCTGAATGACAATTAAGATTATTGAACAGTTTGAAGTCCAAAAAGTTACGGACACTACATAAAAGGGCATGAAATTGTATTCAGCAAATGTGTTTCTTTTATCAGTGTATATGTTAAAAATATAAATGTGTATGCATATTTACAAAAAAACAAAGCATGGATCAGGAGATAAGAAGCATTAAGTATAATGAAAAATGAT
The DNA here is from genome assembly GCA_030014215.1 of Clariallabes teugelsi. Lineage (NCBI taxonomy): Eukaryota > Metazoa > Chordata > Actinopteri > Siluriformes > Clariidae > Clariallabes > Clariallabes teugelsi. The sequence continues at coordinate 2,928,695 of JAQMYG010000033.1, forward strand.
GTTTTATGATCCTATCTGAAAATTCACTTTTTCACCTCTTTCACCGTTTTAGCACCGATACCATGTTTTGACTGATTTGACTCTCAACCCACCACTGGATTTGGTTCAAATCAGATTCAATGTGAGTTTTTATTTATTTTTTTTTTTTACTGTTGTACAGACTACATGAAAGCAATCTGAATCCAAACTGATTCCAATCTGCATATCTACAGCCTGAACAACACCTTAGTCAAATGTATCCAGTTACTGTTAGCAAATTACCTAAACTGAACTCAATGCACTTTTTAAATCAGATGAAGTTTATTTGAAGTTCCATATTGAATTAGTAATATTTTATTCAAATTTTTTTTTTCTGTACACCGTATGATATGCAGTGAAATATTTATATGACTGTCCGTGACCTAAAATGGAAACATAGAACATGATTAAACTTAAAATAGAATTTCCAATTTAAAAAATAAATAAAAATGAAAAAATTGGGATGAAATTTACGCATTTACACATTTACAAAAGTTATAAATGAAATTACATAGAATGTGCAAAGTTTAAATGCACAATAAGAGCCATAGTGTAGAATAAAGAAGATCACATGAGTACTATATTTCCTACTTCGAGGGTCTAGATAAAAAGGATCGGAGTAAATTAGCAAGGATGTTTCAGGACGAGTACAAGAATACGCATTCACACTCAGGAATACGTGACTATCTTAATGAATAATGAGTATTTTTCCAACCGTGGCTTTAAGTTGTGAAATTTCCGATGCACTAAAAGTGCTACATGTCAAGATGTTCTTTCACACTGTTTTAAATTATCCATTCAGCTCTAAATATTAGTTTTTTTTTCTTAAAACCACTGATGCTGATCCATATGTTAACGATGCTGCCGATATAGATACGCATATATATTTATATAATATACCACTGATTGTGTTCTGCAGTGGCGTAATGGCTGTCACATTGACTGAAGGAATCAAAGACTTCCGACTTTGCAAACACACATTACTTGGCGAGAGAGAGAGAGAGAGAGAGAGTGAGAGAGAGAGAGAGGCGAGATTGTTTTTTTGCTGCTGGAGTACATCCTTTTAAATGATACGCATAATGAGTTTATAATATGCATCTGGGCTACCTCCTCTCTACTTTGATGTCTTCCAAATGGCCCGGGTGTCATCAGCAAAACATGTAGGCACTTTCCCGGCCCATTGCCTCCCAAATGTATTTTAAATATCATTCCTCGTAACGCAATTATTTAAAACGTTGAACTAAACACTTACTAATGGGGGAAAAGAGACAGCGACTTCCACAAATTCATTTCTCAAATGGTGGACATTCAATTTTTTTTTTAAATGGAGGCAGGGATGAAAAAAAAAAAAAAGAAAGAAAGGAAAAGGAGACAAAAAAAAAAAAAGGAATCAGCACTCTCTTTCAGTCATTCATCTTACTCCCTGCAGACGCCACACACACTCACACTCACATACACACACACGCACACACTCCCTGCGGAACACAGAAGCACACCGAGCCACTCGCATACACAAGTCAATTTTGGTGGGAGCAATAAGATAAACATAGATCTGGCCATCTGTGGTGCTCTCTGGTCACTGGACTCACGGAACAACCTAATGATCGCCGGCCTCATCAATACAATTAGGCAATTAGTTCCTGCTGATTATCTCCCACTCATTGCCAACTTGACTGCTGTGCCTCCCATTAAAATTAAAGCACAAAAAAACGAATATATGGAGGCTCATCTACTTGGCAATGCGAAGACAGCGGTAATAACACATTCACTAATTAATGCGATGTTGGTAGGAGGGGAGGACTTTAAAAGCGCAAGCTAATTGGTTGAGACTAATTTACAGAGTAACTAACACACTTGTTACAGTATTTTATAAACACAACAAGACGACTTTATTTTATTAAATGACTTTTAAGTTTCATAATCTGTCAATGAAGTTTCCCATTATTACCCACAATCCACCACGATAGTAACATCCAGTCTTTGTGTCTTCTCAACCTTAAATTATCGATGCAACTTCAGCCCTTTAGTACGTCCAGCTACACAATATTGCCAAAAGTATTCGCTCGCTTGCCTTCACATGCATATGAACTTGAGGAACATCCCAGCAAACATTTGCTGACAGCTACAAATGTTTGTTGGCTCGACGGCAACGTTGTGTCCCTGGCCAAAACCAGTCAGGGTAGGACACAGAGGACACAGAACATTTCCTAAAAAATGCATTCAGGTATGTTTGTACATGTCTCCAGTTGTCTAGGACATGTCATGTAAAGCTGTTACTTTGACGTTTAGCTAAGTGTTGTTCAATATGTACCCTCCAAGCAAAAATTCGGATGATTGATGACCATTTATGACAGCTGTTCTGAATCAGATAATGTCGAAGACATCCGTTCAACTTTCATTTTGGAACTGTTCTTTAGCCGTGTTGTAGGGACCTGTCGGGGGGACGTCATTTCAGCGGTCATCAAAGGTCATCAAATGTTTGCTGGGTTCCAATCCTTAATCCATAGGGTTTAATATGATGTTGACCCCGCCCCCTTTGCAGCTATAATGGTTTCAGCTCTTCTGGGAAGACTTTCCACAAGGTTTAGGTGTGTGTTTATGGGAATTTTTGACCGTTCTGGCTGACGCATTAAGAGTTCCTTTCACTGGAACTAAGGGGCCGAGCCCAACTCCTGAAAAACAACCCCACACCATAATCCCCCCTCATTACTAAACTTTACACTTGGCACATTGCAGTCAGCCAAGTACCGTTCTCCTGGCAACCGCCAAACCCAGACTCGTCCATCGGGTTGCCAGACGGAGAAGCGTGATTCGTCACTCCAGAGAACACATCTCCACTGCTCTAGAGTCCAGTGCTGGTGTGCTTTACACCACTACGTCCGATTCTTTGCATTGTACGTGGTGATGTAAGGCTTGGATGCAGCTGCTCAGCCATAGAAACCCATTCCATGAAGCTCTCTACACACTGTTCTTGAGCTAAGCTGAGGTCACATGAAGTTTGGAGGTCTGTAGCTGGAGTTTGTGACCTTTGTGCACTATGTGTGTCAGCACCCACCGACCTCACTCTGTGATTTAACGTGGCCTCCCATTATGAGTTGCTGTCGTTCCCAATCGCTTCCATTTTGTTATAACACCACTAACAGTTGACTGTGCAATCTCCTTGCACCACCAGGAGCTGAGTTTAATTCCTGCCTCTGGGTCTGTGTGCATGGAGATTGCATGCTCTCCCCGTGTTTGTTGGGTTTTATCCATGAACTCCGGTTACCTTCCACAGTTCAAAGACATGCAGATTAGGTTAATCGATGTTCCCAAATTGCCTGTAGTGTGTGAATGTTGACTGAAGATCCTACCACGGTCGTAAAAATGGGAATAAATACAATGGTAACCGTTGGCCTCAATGGTCCCTAGTTGGACTACAAAGGTTCCTAGATGCATGGATGGACAAAGTTAAAAACTAGAAAAATATCATATCCAAATTTGTTGCTGAGTTAAGTTTTAGATTGCTGTTTCTATGCTGACAAGAATAAAATAGCGCTTTGAGCTTCAGCATTTTTTCCCCAGAAATACTTTTCTGTTCACCGCGATTGCACAGAGTGGTAAGTCTGGTAGTCTGGACAGCAGATTTTATTTATGTACTTCTTTTGTTGCACCTCTGTTCGTGAAACTGCTGTGCAAAAGTGTAACAATGTTCATATTAAAGTACAAGACTGTAAGCATATATCATCCACATACCACCCGGAAATAACAGTATAGAGAGCTGGATGTATGCAATTTAAATAAAGTAGCAACTTCCTGAAGAAAAACATGCCGCAGCATAACCGAGTCAGTTATAGACGGTGATATGAAACAGTTTCCCGCTCAAACACTTCAGGGCCAAATGGCACTGGCGTAGTATTAAATGCAAATGCCCAATGTGTGACATAGAGACGAGGTTAGCATGCAAATGCGCAGATTTGTACCAAGTCACGGATCTAGCTTGGCTTCGTGTTTCCGTAATGCTTTCTTTGGCCATGAAAAAGAACACTGGAAGAATTCTGATGCCATGAAGAATGAGACAGAAATAGGGGGGAAAAAATGACCCTTCCAGCGTTTAAGCCGGTACCTGTAATGTTTAGCTCGCTATACGATGTGCTGTTGATCCCCGCACAAATGGAGCCCCTCTTCATTATGACAATTGAGAGGTTCATATTTCAATCTAATAGCTCTCGATAAATTTAACAATCGATCACAACCTCATTTCATCGCGAGCGCCCCTAATACGCGCTTCCCCGCCAAGTGGAACATTTTCTAATGATGCACTTGCACACCAAAACAATGCGGGGCCCAGTGACTACATTAGTCACTAATGTCCCGATCCATAATGTGCTTATAACACTCTCCCAAAAGAGGGAGAGAGAGAGAGAGAGAGAGAAATGACTCTAGATAGAGAAAGAGAGAAAGAGAAAAAGGGGGGATCAGCGAGGAACCGGGAGATCAGAGAGAAAATGGTCATGATGATGATAGTGCTTAAGACACTGTCATTAATGACCCTATCACACGCGCCGTAATACGTCCGCAGACATGCTCTCATTAGCATACATCAGACCATCAAGGCACATTGCAAGAGAGCAAGAGAGCAAGAGAGCAAGCAGGGGAGGGAGACGGAATGCAATACACCACATTAACACCCGGCATTGCTCAGGCTGCGTTGCTGTAGCTCTGATTAATGCAAAACAAAAAGCACCATTTATTTTCAAACCAAGGTGTCTCTGCCCCTCCCCCCCCCCCTCTCCAGTTTGCAATAGTTTGCCCGCCATATACTGAGCTCTAACCTAAATACATTGTTGACCAGGTCTTGATTAACAAAACAACCGCAAGGCTAATTAGACGACACTTTTTTTTTTTTTTTTTGAGAACTTCCTTGTTTTATGCCACCAAACTTATCAGATCATCATATTTTAGCTGAAAGTCATACAGAAGTACTAAAGACAATAATTTAATGGTTATAGTTTCTAGATTCCAATCATTATGCAGGTCTCCATTATTATAGCATCAACATGAAAACCAGATAACAGAATTTCCAGTTGTCTGGATGCAAGTTAGTAGGAAATTACTTTGTAATTAATGTTAAAATGCATTTTAACAAGATTTACACTTGACCTAAAAACATAAAGTTAATAATATGTGATATATATATATATATATATATATAAGACATAAGTGTGAAAAGACATCTTAAAATGGGGAATCAAGTGTAAAAACTGGGAACAATGGGAATTTTTGTCCTGTCTTAAAAAATAATCACATGCAGAATGAAAGGAATCATGTATAAAATTAATTTCAACTTAAATAATTAAATTAAATTAATTGTATAAAGCTTCATAGTAAAATAAACTGCCTGGCCAAACAACTTGCACACACTAGCCTTTATCTTTGATTACAGTGCACAATGTGATGGCCAAATCATGTGTGAAAATGATTCTTCATGCTCCCAGAACCACTCTTTTACAATTTGAGGAAGTAAAACTCCATAGATGTGATAATCTGGTCTAGACCTGAGCAACTGAATCAACCCCAGATCATAACACTGTCTCCAGAGGCTTGTACAGTGGACACTATGCATGATGGGTGCGTCGCTTCATGTGCTTCCCTTCTTACCCTGACACGCCCATCACTCTGGAATAGGATCAATCTGGACTCATCAGGTCACATGACCTTTTTTAATTGCTCCAAAGTACAATGTTTATGCTCCCTAGCAAACTGAAGCCTTTTGTTCTCATGAGCCTCATTAACAGGTGGGTTTCTTACTGTCACTATTAAACATAGTTCTGATTTCTACTGGCCATTTATTTTAGAATGTAACTTCCAACCCAGAGTTGAAGTGATTTCTGATCATGCTCATTCAAGATGCTTTTCTGACCACATTCCTTCCTTAATTCCTTCCTTTGATTCAACAATACTCTTCCAAGTTTCAATAACTTGTTGGTCAGTTCTTAACCCAATTCTAGTAATTAAAAATCTCATTATGTTTTCTTTGTTTGATGTGGATCATCGTCTTAAATGATGACTTGGTTGACCAGGCAATGTAAATAAATCATATTTACAACTAAGTATTGTGTAGAACTATATGATTTATGTGTAATATGTAAAATTAACATGAAAATCAATAAATTCTGTGTAAAACAATACAGAAAAATAAATTCATAGTGTTTAAAAAATCTGTTAAAAAAAATCCTATTTAGAAAATTCTAGATTAAAAATGAAAATTGTAGAAGACAGGTTTATTGTTTGAAACTACTATAAATCACATTTTAATATGAAAATGCATTTTAACATGCATGTAAAATTGCATGTTTTTACAGAAACCACATAAAATTCAGCAAAAATAAATTTGCCATTTACTTGTTTAAAAAAAGAATTTTAAAAATACATGAAAATAAATGGATTTTTAATAATGATACTAAAAACAACTGGTCTGTGTGAGGAAAATATACTATACATGTCTCGAAAGCACAGTTTCATATATTAAATTTCATGCTTTTTCATTTAAGTGCAAATCTATCATAAACCTTATTTCAGGTCTGTTCTATTTGGAAAACAGTTTTCATTTTTAGATTTTTTTCAAATACAAAAAAATCATGTTTTCATGGAGAACAGCGAAATTAAACAACATGTCATTTACCTGTGAAATTATGCAAATTTGACCAAAATGTAAATTGCAGCATTTTGATGTATGTTATTTTCATTTTGATCAATCTCTTTTTATGATCTTTGATGTTTAAAGAGTAGCACTTTAGGATGTAGTCCTTTGTCAAACCTCTATTGAGGAGAGCGAGACGCAATCACACAAAGCATCTCATTTGAGTAAATGATCAAAATGATCATTAACAGCCATTAGCATTAGCATGGCTAAATTCACAAATACGACTGGCAATTAGAATTAAGGCAAAATGTGCTAAGCCTTATGACCAATCCAGTCTGTTATCTCGGCTTGTTATGTTAAATTAAGTCAATTCAATTAAGCAGTAACTTGTTAAGCTATTGCACTAGTGTTGGTGGTACCTGATCACGTTTAAAAGAAGGAGATGTTACTCTTTCTACCAAAAGAATGTGTTGGCTAAATATTCTATAACATTTATTCCCAAACTTAATGAGGCTGTGACTCAATTTGAAATGTGAAAATCTTCTGCAGCTCACCCAAACCTTAAATCACAAGTATAAAACAAATAATAAACAGATCTGTAAGATATGTATTTAACATTAATATAAGGAGTCTTCAGTTTTAGCAACTTATAATTTAGAGGTAAAACTGTAATTTTAAAGATACTAAAGTGTCTTTGCCATTTCTTGGAAACAAACAAGTTACTTATTTTTTGTCTTTAAGGAAAATGACATATTACGAGTACTTGTTCCAAAATACAATGTAAATAAGTAAACAGCATGCTATTTATAAATAAAAAATTCAAATATTCAATTTAGAACAGTTCATTATTGGAAAATTTTCTATTTCAATATGTTGTTAGTGACTCAGCTTCATTACACCACCCCATTGCTTATTATTTTTCCATAAACAGTACAACACATTGTTTCACTCCATACATATTCAAGTGCTCATTTGTAAAGAACTGTTTGTATCACAAGACGTTGAGGATTGTAGAATTATAGTGCAATAATAAAATAATACCTAAACACAAAAACTGACACAAAACAGAGAAGGGAAACATAATTTAAAAAAAAAAAAAAAAAAAAACAGACTAAGGCAAACAAAAAAAGAACTGCAAGCCTGAGTGTACACTAGATTAAGAATAGATTTTTGTTCATTCATTCATTTATTTCTTAAGTTCAGGGGTAAAAAAAACTTTTTTTAAAAATTATTCTTTGGTTTGTATTCATTACAGTTTGGTAGGCCTATGTCTTTGGAAGATTTTTATTTATGGTTTGTTTCTATTTTGTGCACATTGTGAAAGTTTAGTAATCAAGGAACATGATTAATAAAATAGTTTTGACTTTAAAGTGTCTGAAATTTCCGGCCTAATCAGCAACTGCTGTACACATGACAAACCTACATGTTCATACACAATCATTTATGTGAACATTGGTTTATTCCACTTACAAATCTCTAAAAAGAAAAATATTTAATATAACTACACTATTATGCACGGTGCTGTTGTACATTCAGTGCTGTTGATTTCTACCAGGTCTCAGCTGTTAGTTGGTTGAGACTGCCTGCTTAAAAGTTCTCAAATACTGCCATCTCGTGCTTATCATGTATTACTGCAAAATATCACACCGTGTGTGTCTACAAAATGTCAAATCAGTATGAGGTCATTGTTCACATTTACAACGGAATGAACACAACCATTCAGCCATCATGAGACTTTAACTCAGATATACAGTAAAATCAGGTACACAGTATATATATATATATATATATACACACACACACACACACTGTGTTGCAAAGTTTCTGATGTGTTTTTAAATTCCTTTTTTTTATTTATTTAATCTTACTTTTTTCTATTATGAAGTCTATTTTATTCATTTGATTTTTTATTTATTTTTTAAACGTATTAAAACATGTATTGTGTGTTTTCTTTTACAAACTGTTTTGTCCTGTTTTTATTTGGATGATTTCGTGTGTTTATATTCTTGCTTTTCTTTTGGCCAGTTGTGGCTCAGGTGATCAGAGAGGTGGGGGTTCGAGTCCCTCCACTTCTGCGTCCCGGGTCCGATGTGGCGACCCTTAATATAAAAAGGGGAAAAGCTCAAGGGTGAAAAAAAACAGGTCCTTTTACATTTGTGATTTCTTGCTTATTTACGCACATTCTTAGTTGTACATTATTTCAAGCTTATATTTACCCTCACCTTAATTCTTAATGATTTATATTATTCTTATTACTGCTTATTTAACTACTTGATGTTTGTCATACTGATTTATTGTCATTACTTCCTGAGTTGATTTTTATGTATAGAAGGTGTTTGGTTTAGATTTTGTTTTGTGTGGAAACAATGCAGACTAGAATTTATACTTGGAGCAGTTTTAGTTCAAAACTAACTCAATCATTTGATCTGGTTAGTTACAAGTGGGATTTCAGGCCTTTTTAAACCATTGCAGTTTCATATGTGAACACTTAATTAAGGCCAGCTCTGGATAATTAGAACATTCTGTAGTTTGCACACATTTTTTAATATTGAAATAGGAAAATAGCTATAATAATAGAACAAATAAATAAATACAAAACAAAAAAAAAAAAAAAGTACTTCCTTCTTAAACCAGTTTGCACATCACTTTATTATTCTGAATAAACGAAATAACTTGAGACAAAAACACGCAATTTTGTTTGTGCAGTTTTATTTCCAAATCTAAAGAAACCCTGCAGTCAGACTGGCTCACTTGGAGCTGGTGTACTTGGTGACCGCCTTGGTGCCCTCGGACACGGCGTGCTTGGCGAGTTCCCCCGGGAGCAGCAGGCGGACGGCGGTCTGCACCTCGCGGCTGGTGATGGTCGAGCGCTTGTTGTACTGCGTCAGTCTGGACGCCTCGGTGGCGATGCGCTCAAACACGTCGTTCACAAACGAGTTCATGATGCTCATCGCTCTGCTCGAGATTCCCGTGTCTGGGTGAACCTGCAAAAACAACGATTCATATAGTTTATAGTGTGTACTCAGTGGCCACTTTAATAGGAACACCTCTATGCATTCTCACTGTGGCTCATCTTTTGGGATTTTACACACAGAATGGCGGGGAAAAAAAATGCGCTCATTAAAAATGGCAAAACTGTTACAGCAAACAGGAAAGTTACAGTAATTAAAATAATCCCCTTTTACAAAAAAAAAAAAAGTGATGAGCTGAAAAGCAATGACTGCTGAGAGATTTAAAAAAATTAAATAAAAAAAAAAAAACAGCTGTTGATACACAGGAAACAAGGGTTTCTGAATGAATGCTACAAGTAATAATGAAAGTGGCAAAAAGTGTCTTAAAAATGTATTCCTTAGTTAAAAACAGTGATGAACTTGATGGATATCATAATAGGCCTATTTAAAACGGTTTTAGTTTTCTGAAATGACTTACTTGTAAACATTATCGTAAAATGAGGTGGTCAAGTAGGATTGAACAAAATCTTTAACATTTAAGAAGACTTCTATAGAGATATGCGACATCAATCATGATTCTTTTTTATCATAAACAAGATAAAAAGAATGGCTCTTTTCACCAACATCTCAAATTCATTGTTTTATTAAGAATGAATAATATTGTTCTGTAAACATCACAGAATTAAAAAATAAATAAATAAATAAAAAAACACTGATTCTATAATAATCATTATTATTAATATTATTAATAATAATATTTCACATCGGTATCATATAATAATATTGCATCATATGGTACCGATGTGAAAACAGTATCTGTTCATATACAGCCAGTGTTAAGTTTACATTGAGAAAGTGAGAGTCGCAGATTGTTATTAATTATTATTTTATCTGAGGTCCACTTTGTTCACTTACGGATCCACTCCACAGTGTTCCAATCAGATTTTTTTTTAAAGTGTCTAAATCAAAGCAAAGAATGAGAAAACACAAACGTTATATTTTTTTTAATTTATTTATTTACATAAACAACTCACCTGCTTCAACACTTTATAGATATACACAGCATAGGTCTCTCTTCTCTTTCCTTTCCTTTTAGAAGACTTCTTTTCACCCGGTGCTTTGCCTTTCTTTTTATTTCCATCATTTGACATTGTGTGAAATATTTTTTTGTCCTTTTTTAAATTTCAGTGTGAGAAATCCCCAAATTCACAATTCAGGCCGAGCTCGAGGTCTTCAGCAGAGCTCAGGTGCAGCTCATCACCAATTTATCTCATCATCACAGATACATGATGAGTCTAATTAACCCCAGTGAGCTCTCTGTTCTCTCCACTCGCTTAGGAACTGCTTTTTAAAAAGTTAAGTAAGAAATCATACGCATGCTGGCTTTACAATTATTCAGCATTTATTAAGTAAGTCATACATTTTAATATATTTCTTCCAACATTGCCTGCATTTGTCAAGTCCTTTCAACCTTGAAAACAATTCAATTTACAAATTTCACCCCATGTAATGTGTTTATTTCTCCACATTTGATTTTCTCAAAAAGTATATATTAGTATTTTTTGTTTCATAAAAAAATATAAAAAACTATGTTGTTTTAAAAAAAAATATGAATTCTCAAAATGAGAAATGTGATTTTACAAAACAGAGGAATATTCTTGTGCACAAAATAAATAAGTTTAGACCTTTTTAAAAAATAGTTTCTTACATCCTTATAAAATAAATAATCTGGAAATAAAAGTAAACTGTTCAATTGTTTCACACAGCAAAAGCCATTTTACACAGTATTATTTCATATGAAGACATATAGGGAGAGAATATGTACCTATATATTTAAATCGTCAACTGAAATCAGGATAATGATTCACATGTATGTAAATTAGTGCTTTTAATTCATTTGCAGTTGATCTGTTTCATGCATTTACTTCTTATCCTAAAACTGCTGTAAACTGATTGTTCTCAGTATATGAGCATTTATTTGTACAAGTGAAGCTTAAACACAATAGAATAGACTAAGCATTGTTTCGGAAAAAAAATTGCTATAATAGGCTCTGAGTTCTGGAATACAAATTGCATTTTAAAACAGTTCTATCTCTAGAAATGTGGGGATGGAGGATAGAGAAGGGGTCATGTGACATGGCTTGACAGGGAGTTCTGTGATATGGAGTCAGTAAGGGTTCTGCAGTTGGAGTATAATAGAAGAGCAAACAGGACCACACACGGCATCAGAAAGACGAAGGAACTGCAGGTTCAACAGAAGTTCATACACCAGCAGTTCCAGAACATAAACATTGAGTATGTAGTAATGCCACAGTTGTATTTTTTTAATAGTGCAAGTAGTCTCTTCCTGTTTGGAAAAATCTTCCTGTTCTGCTGTTGAAGGTTTAATTGGTGTTTAAAAACACTTAATGCTGTAATAATTTTACAATCCTTAATGGTTTTATTCTGGTTCTTGAAACATATTTGAGTGATCCCATGACTGGACTGTCATAAATTTAACCATTCAAAAAGGGAATGACTATCTTTTTAGTTATTTATTTTGTTTACAAAGTGTCTTTGCTCTCTGAGGGCATTTCACTTTTAAGAGAGTCAAAGAGTGGAGTTTATACGGTGGCCGTTTAAGTACAAAAAAAAATTAAAAATCCCAAAACACAAAGACATTTCACAAAACCATGTTTCTGTTTCCCAAAGCGTTTTTGTGAAATGTTTTACATTATGGCTGTGGTTTGGGAAATGTTTTTCTTTTGTGACATATGGTTGTGTTTGGTGAAATGGAGTTGTGTTTTGTCCTTTACACCCACCGTCAGTTTAGCGTAGAATTAGCAAGTAAACAAAACATTGCTAACTAGCGTCCCTGACTGTGAGATGAAGACATTAGAGACATTGTAACGATTTATTTAAAACGACAGTTAAAAAAACAGAGAGCCTGACAGTCAATATCACTATCAAAATGCACTTTTCTTCCCCCCCTTGCTCTTCAGCGTAGTTGAATGATGTAACTTCCTGCCATGCACGTCCTGTGATATGAATAATGGGTTAAATGTCACTATAATGTATATCTTTTATAGCCTGTAATGGACAACTCATGGATGAGGGGTTAAACTGATTCTGACCTTAATGGAAAAATATGTTTTTTGGTGTATTTTATGAAACGGCTTGGTGGTGTAGTGGTTAACACTGTGGACTCACACCTCCAGGGTCAAGGGTTCTAAGTGCATAGGGTCCTGTGGATGCTTGGGTTTCCTCCCACACAAAAATACATGCAGTCTAAGCTGACTGACATTTCCAAAATGTGTGTGTGTTTGTAATCACTTGTGCCCTGTAATGGGTTGGCCCCCCATCCAGGATGTATCCCACCTTGTGCCCCAGGCCTCCCATGACCCTGTACAGAATAAGTAGTACAGAGAATGAGTGAGTGTCAGAGAAAATTGTATAGTCCTATATTGATATTTCAAGGTACCATGATGTAGTAGTAATATTTCCAAGGCCATCAGACAAATAATCACCTGATTCCACAATGATATGGACCTACAGGTTCATTCGGTTACCTATGTAATAGTGTGCGGATGTATATACAGTACTCTGTCATCATTTAGCACTGATGTAAATAGATGAATGTGGTAAGGTAGGAGATAAATTGAATTGCCATCAAGATGGATGAATCAGAGGAAATCTCCGTAACCATAGCTGATATGAAATCAGAGGCGCAGCAGCAGTTTTTCGAACAGAACCTTAAGAGTGGTCTCTTTCCAGAAGAAGGAACAGTGCAGAACTTGTATGTGTGCTTTTAGTCTGCATGGCTCAGCGTGTAAGCACTTTTTAGTGTTCCCAGGAAAACTAGTTTTTTGTTGTAATAAAGAATGTGGTGTTTTTTTTGGGACGGCACCTGGTGCAGTGTGTAGAATTGGCCATGAAGGTGTGAGTGAGGTGTCACATCCAGGGTGTACTCCAATCTCTCACCCAATGTTCCTGCATCCTGGAGATGAACAAATGCATGTTTAGTTGTTGCTTCCTACTGTAGGTTTATATTTTCAGTTTCACAATTTTGACATTTAATTCAAATATATGCTACTTAATCATAATGTTACCACAAACACAACTGCAGTTTGATTTATCCATTGTGACAAAACGTATCCCATCTTGTGCCCATCAGACAAATAAATTGTTGGAGGTCAAGTTATAGCTTTTTTTTTTTTTCTTTTTATTTAATTTAATTCAGTAAGCAAAATTTATGATAAGCGAAAATTCTAGATTCAAAATTCTAGATTCATTATACAGTATGTAAAGTGAAATATTTCAAGTCTTTTTTTGTTATTTTGATGAATACAGTTTACAGCTCTCTGTTTAAATCTAAATATTTAAACACAGAGGATATTGGAATATTGGAATATTTTCCAAGTGCCAAACAAAATACAGAAAGTATGTTCATTTATGCACTCAGTACTTGGTCAGGGCTCCCATAACGCATATGACTGCATCAGTGCAGCATGGCGATCAGTCTGGAGCACTGCCGAGGCATTGTTGAAGACCAGGTTGCTTTGATGGCGGCCTTCATCTCTTCTGCATTGTTGAGTCAGGTGTTTTTTCATTTTCCTCTTGACAATACTCCAAAGCTTCTCTACAGGTCTCGGGTCAGGCGAGTTGACTGTCCAATCAAGCACAGTAATATCACGGTCAGCAAACCAGATAGTGGTAGTTTTGACACTGTGGGCAGATGCCATGTCATGCTGGAAAAGGAAATCGGCATCTCCATTAAACTCATCAGCAGTGGACCGACACCAGCAGGTATCATCACAGACTGTGGAAACTTGGATTTTGTGCCTCCACAGATTTTTCCTTCAGTCTCTGTGACCTTGATTTCCAAATGAAATGCAAAAGTTACTTAGATCTGAAAGGAGGACTTTGCACCACTGAGCAACTGTCCAGTTCTTTTTCTCCTTAGCCCAACGTAGACGCTCCTGACTTTCTCTGGTCATTCGTGTTGCTTGTCAACTTTTTCTACCACACTCCTTCATTCCAATCAACTTTCCAGCCAGCCCTTTCAGCAATGAGCTGTGGCTTGCCCTCCTTGTGGAAGATGTGGATGATCATCATCTGGACAACTGTTCAGCAGAACTAGACCAAGAGATGCACATTATATTAAATAATATATAAATTATAAAATTAATTAATTATCAAAACGAAGTATTCTAATATTTAAATTTTCTTGAGCTGTAAGCCATAATCATTGAAAGTAAAACAAATGCATTAAAAGGGATGTTTAGTCCATACGTTGGTCAGAAAATTCTGTCTTTAGCGTGTACAGTATATACATATATTTATACAGTATGTACATATTGTCTGTATATGTTTCTGTCTGTCTGTCCAGCCAGATTTTGTCACAGCATCACACAAAATTGGCTGGACAAACTGTAATGAAATGTTGGCAGTACTTGGGTATTTTCCTGAAGTTAAACCTGCATTAAATGAAATCAAAATGTCGAGTAGAAGTGAAGGTATGTGACAGATAATGTCACAGCATCTAGCACCTTTTTTGCCAATTTAGCACTTTTTCACCTTGAGTTGGGCGTGGCTATACGCATCACTCAACAGAGCCAATCAACGCGATAGTTTATGGACTATGCGGAAGACACAGAAATGACCATAATGCACCTACAAGCCGCCAAAATCCTCAAGAAACAGAAACGAAAGAGTGACACAGCATTATTAATTAGTCCAAAAAAAAAAAAACCTGAACCTTCAAAAGATGAATGGACAGATCAATTCCTGGATCAGATAAAATTCCTTCAGGAATTTTAAAGCCAGTTTGTATCGTTCTGAAACTGTGGTGCTAATAATAAGCAGTGATGTGAACCGCCACTAGGTGAAGCAACACAGGTCTTTAGAACAAACATCTGCAGCAGTCCTGGTGAGGGCGTGTAAAATACCTGAACTGAGAGCCCAGTGTTATGCGCTAAAATTCCCCCTACATGGGCTTTTCCTATCAACGATGAGTACATACTGTATTCTAGTAGCCTAAATTAGTTTGACGTCTTTGCTTTTTAAAAGCTGTGTTTTAAAAGCTTTTTAAAGAAATCATGCACAAAATATTTTCTATAAATTAGCAATACTTTTTAGTTTTAATTTTCTTGTTTTTCTCAAAACTGCAAAAAAGTTATCTCCTTTTGATGTCAAACTATTCACTTGCAAATAGTGCTGCACAATTAATTGCATAAAAATCAAAATAGCAATATGGACTTTTTAAAATCTTTTTTTTTTTTTATATATATAATGGTGGTGGTTGTTAGCCTAAATAAATACATCTGAATACAAAATGGTGCACTGAACAGTTATGTATCGGAGTTATGTACATGTCAAAATAAATGCAATGTGATTCATTTATGTTTTTAAATTAATGAATTACTTTTTTAAAAATCAAATCATGCAGCTGTACTTTCAATATTCCCAGCTAACACAAGTTAGCTTATGGGTCTTATGGGTTATGTGGCCAGGTGTAGCTCAGTGGTTAAGGCATTGGACTACGGTTCGGAAGGTCCCAGGTTCAAACCCCACAACCACCAAGTTGCCACTGTTGGGCCCTTGTGCAAGGCCCTTAACCCTCAATTGCTCAGATGTGTAATGAGATTTAAAAAAAAATGTAAGTCGCTCTGGATATAGCCGTAATGTAAATGTAATGTAAATGTTTGCAATCAATCATAAGCATAAGGAATAATTCCACTTCGGCATCAGTCTACACATACGAATTGTTTTAAAATTCTTTGGTCGCTTTGGCATTGAGACGACAACTCAAACACTTCTATACATTTCTAATTTTCAGCATCTGCAGTACATATTTGAGTGCATCATGATGTACAGAACTCTGTCTGGACTTGCACTTTGCCTTTGTTCACCATAAGCTATGCTTTCGAAAAGTGGGAACATTTAGATCCAACTTCAAAGTCAAAGTCATTCAAAGCCAGTTGAGGAATTCTTTTTCACTACCTTGTTTGAAATCTGGTCCAATTTATCATTAAAAGTCTGATTCTGGCAACAATGCACTGAACATTTTACATTTAGGCATTTGGCAGACGCTCTACTAGTAGATCATTTAAATTCTTCAGGTGTTTAACATACCAGTTTGACATGTAATTGATATCTACTGAGCTGGCATATTCATACAGTATAAGTGTTAGGCATGAAAAGTACATTTCAACAATAATCTGAAAACTATCAAAAGTATTTAGTGCTAATGGGTCATTTCTTTATGCACAGTGTAGTCATTTCAGGGTTAGCCTAGCTCCAAATGCACATTAAGAGATAAGAGCCTGGACTATAACATCTGAGTTCTTGTTGAGCACCATTAGACACAAAAAGATGGAACTGTGGAAATGAAGTCCGCAGTATGATTCAGCAGGAAGTTTGAACTTGACTTGTTGAGTCATACATATGCACAAAAACTTTGATCTTCATAGTGGTTTCCTCTTTCTGGCAGGTTCACAACATGATGCTGCACATTTTCCAGAATGATGGGCGGTGTCTTATGAGAGGCAGATGGACCGGATGCCATTAAGGGATGTACACGAAACTGGAGCTAAATGGTGATGTTTGGTGGTGTAGGACTGCATTAATGCCCTGGGATGATCATCCTTAAGCTAATTTGATTTGTCCAATCTAGTAGAATTGTAGGCATCTTTTTTCCTTGGACAGGCTTGAAGGAACCAACCAGTGAGGTAGGAGCTCCTGCGGTTTGATGTTTGTATTCATAACACATCATAATGGACAATTGAGGAGGATGTTCAGTGCAGTCATGGGTATAATAAATGAAGCCAAGGTGGATTACTGTATTTATTCCCTCCCCAAAAACACATGTAAGAGAAACCAAGCAGATACTGCACAATGATTCCCATACCAAGATAATTTTTTTGATTTGTTGTTTGCTTTTCAGTTGGACTTGCACAGTCTGTATATGAGCTCCTCTCTCGCATAGCCTAGAAACTCAGGCTTTAGATTTAGAAGCAGTATCAAACAAATGTGTAGGTTGCGAATGAACTCAGAAAGCTACTCTCCTATATGTCCTGCTTATTATAGTTAACTGCAGAGCCTCAAAATATATCCTTTACAGGTATGGAGGTGGTACTGGTGTTTAAAGCCACTTTTCCTGGGCAATAAAGCAGCAGAAACCACTGACTCACCTCTCTACCACTGACTTTAGTACTAAGGGAGCTGCAGGACACACCGATCCATGCTGAGAATGGAATGATGCTCTTCAGAGTAAGGTAATGGCACCTTATCACCTTTTAAACAGGATCACTGTGGATCACTGTGCTGATTAGATAAGAAAAGAACGAGAGCACTGCATGGTGGAGGAGTTCAGATTTGAACTAGAAACTTACTAATGGCCTCTTTCTCCACTATAAAATCTCTTTTCTGTTATTTAACTGTGAACCTAGAGGTTAAAATGAAAGTGTAGTACTGTATGTGGATTTTGGCTATGACAGTTCCTCAACCTCAACTAAAAATCACTCAAGTTCATGTCTGATTTCAACTTGAAGATGTGTGGACTTATTTGTTTTTTATTATCTGTATGCAGTACAGTAAGTCCCCTACATACAAATAAGTCCTGTTCCGAGAGCTTGTTCGTAAGTCCTGTTTGTTCGTTAGTCCAGCAAACATTGTCTAGGTACTAGGACACTAACACAATTCACTTTGCACAGTATATGTCTTATACTATGTACTTTTAGCTTTCTCTTGAATCAGCATTATGCTGAGCAGGACTTGCCGCTGATCCTGCATCCACCCACTGAGAAGTTTCTCCATCTCCTCCACCACTTTTCTACACATTTTGGATGATATTGTTGATGACATTATTTACACAACAGACTTCATACGTTCTATGATCCTATCATCCGGAGATCGCTAGTTCGATTCCCGGGTGATGCTGTAGCTTCTGATTGGCCGAGCTCCTTCAGAGGGATGGGATGAGAGGTACTTTGAACTTTCACATCAATAACGGCTCTAAAGGCAGTCATGGGCGTCTGTGAGCTCACGCAAGCGGAAGGCGCTGTCCTCCAGGTGTGTTACGCCGCCCCCAACGGTGCATGAGCGATCAGTTCGAAAAGATGCGGCTGGCATCACAAGGTTCAGAGGAAACGTGAGGGTCTTCGCCCTTCCTGATTGGTAGTAGTTGTCTTGATGGGGGAATGCACTAATGACGGGTGGGAATTGGATATGATTAATTTAGGGGGCAAAAAAAAATTGAGGAAAAAAAAATTGTCAATGGTTGAATGATTCATGTTAAAATGAACAAGCAATGGCTGCCATCTTTTTTTTTTTTTACCTCTCTCCATTTTCTCAATTATCACTTTTGTTGCCTTCGTTATTGCTTGCCACTTCATTACCAACTTCATTGCTGCTGCTTTTTCACTTGCTTCCGGACATCCTAGGCTCTTATTGCACTAATGTACTCTATACAGTACAGTACTGTACACTACACCACAACCACTTCCAGATGATGCACGCTACACACACGTGACAATGTACGCCAGACATGTGATCTAACTTCCACAATTGTTTGTAAGGAATTTACTGTACTGTATTCTCTAAGAATTTATGATAAGATAACTAACAAGAGGCCTCCGAGTGGCCCAGTGGTAAAGTGCTCGCCCTATCATCTGGAGATCGCTGGTTCGATCCCCGGGTGATGCTGTAACCTCTCACAGCCGGAGGCCTCGAGAGAGCTAAATTGGCCGAGCTCTCTCAGCGGGGAGGGATGAGAGGTATTAGTGCTCCCACATTAATCACGGCTCTACGCCATTCGGGGCATCTGCGAGCTCGCGCACACGGAGGGAGTAGATAGCGCTGGCCTCAAGTGTGTTACGACGCCCCCAACGGTGCGTGATCGAGCAGTTCGAAAAGATGCGGTCGGCTGGCGTCACGTGGTTCGGAGGAGACGCGTGATAGTCTTCGGCCCTCCGGCTGAGTGGTAGTGGTAGCCTTAATGTGGAGCCCCCTAGTGATGGGAGGGAATTGGACACGACTAGATTGGGGAGAAAAAGAATTGGACAGGACTAAATTTATTTAAAAAAAATTTTAAAAAAAGATAACTAACAAGATAATTTAAGTAACACAGGCAGCACTTACACTATCTAAGCTCTGAATAAATTGGTGCAAACACCAGGTAGTGAATTTGTCATGTATTTTTCTGGCATCACGGCATAGCAAGCTTGTTTGAGTTCCCAGTTCCTTGACTGACAGCTTGCAAAATCCTGTGTGAATGGCGGCAGCCTGTCACTGAGATTTGGCTTCTATAGTTTTTTGGCAAAACCAAGAAACAGCTGTTTACGGTTCCCAGAAATCTGGGACAGCCAGCGATAACGAGTGCCTCTCAGTATGTTGTCAATCTTTGGCCAAGTATGATTACACACACTAATTTCCAAATTCTTCCAGTTTTTTCACTTTTGGTTTAGTGAACAAGCTTTGCCAGTTACAAGCCTGCCAAAACAGACTGCACATGGCATGTGCAAAAGAATGAAGAACTCGGCCATTAGTACCAAATGTCTTCAAGTGGCACAGGAAAAACTACTTACAATTGGAGTCATTTTTTGGTAATTATTCCCACAGCTTTAACAGTTTAACGGTCTAGAGTGTATTCTGATCAATGTACAAATCTGTTGCAGTCTCTCTCTCCCGCTCTGCCTCTCATTCACTAGGCCTCTTATTTCGCATAGGGATGCAGGAGGTACATGTATGAAGCCTATCCCAGGAGACTCTGGGACACAAGGTGGGATCCAACCTTGACCAACATGGTGCCAGCACATCTTTGGGCACTAGCACTCAATGACTACAGGCAATTTAGAAACCTAATCTGCATTTGGTAATGTATTTCAACTGTGGGAGAAAACCAGTGCACCATGGTTCCCAGTGATGGTTCTAGTATTGGTGGTTCCCAAAGCCATGCTGTTTCCCAAAACCAACATTGTTGTGCTGGCCCCTAGCATTTTTCTTTCTTTCTTTTGTCGCTAGCATTGCTGAGAAATTAGAGATGTATGCAGTGATGTATAACAAGGCTGGTTCTTAGGATGTCTGCTATTGAACCGGTACTAGCACCAGACATGATGGGGTTAACTTTGGTGGAAAAGGGGTAACGGACACAACAAAGGCAGAACTCAAACTCTCGACCCTCAATGTACGAGGCCACAATGTTACCACTACACCACCTTGTCACAGTCTCATATAGCATTAAGTAAATTTTTGCGGTTATGCTAGCTGACTAACATTTCCAGGTCCATGTTTGGTTCAAAATTGTGCAATTCTGTGATGAAAAGATTAATAGGGATTTAATACCTTGGCAGCTGGAAGGGAACTGAGAAGACTGGAGGTAGATGTCAGAAAGGGCAGTGTGATGGTTTATTTTCTCAAAAAGAGGAAGGAAAACATGGAAAATTACATAGCATGCGCGCACACACACGCACACACACGCACACATACTGACTCAGCAGGATACTGTCTGGATAATCCGCGGTATCTCAGTTCTGCACCAGTTCAATCATTCCTGCTTTTCCCACCCAACTGCAAAATGCACAGTATATAAATAGCTTGACGTTCGTCACACCCAGGTGATGGTGTTCATTCAATATGTTGTTTGTTTTCCAGACAGAATCGTCCCTTCCAGCAAGAGAGGTCATCCACCACAGCTGTCCATGTCCCTGGGTTTCCCATCACCACTTAAACAGCTGACTTTTCTAGAGAGTTGACCAATGGCTGATTGGCATGTTAATGAGTGCATGCCATGCTGATGTATACCACTGGGCACTCCTCCCTATCAATCTGTCTAGAAAAAAATGGCCCACTGTGTCACCACCAAGTCAGGAGAATATAAGAACAGTCCACTTCAGCTTCCACCTGATTTAAAGAAAGAGAAGAAGCTGTTCTCAGCTGGTGTTTGACAAATCACTTGATGCCTTCCAGGCCTAATGGGGTTCTCTGCCCACAACAGCAGGTGAGGTAGCATCAGTCAGAAAGGTTCTGGTAGTATCTTTTGATAAAGCTGCAGATTCATAGTATCAGGTCTACTGCTTCCAATGCAGTCTAAAATGTATCTTCCAGGTGTACATATTCCAGTGATCCTGGTCTATAAGTTTTCTTTGCAGAAAGAGGTTTCTGTTTAAACTGTGTGCATCTGAACATTGGGGCGAGGCTAGAATTGTAATGTGAAGAATTGTAAAGTAATCTAATTCAGATTGTAATCTATTTCATAGGTACACTTTTTGTACAGACATTGCTTTTGCATGAAAGTTATCTGACAACAAAATAGAGTAATTAGGCCAAGTCATTGAGAGACTCCTTAACATAGATCCTCTGATTCTTGCAAATGATAGGATATTGGTTTTAGCACTCACAACCAGGGATGACGGCTCTTTGATACTCTCGACTTTTTGCATGTCCCCACACTGCGTCTTTGGTCATTGTTGAGAAACCAGTTATCTAATTTCTTTGTCTCAGATTGGAGCTTGGTGGGTTTTGCAAATGCACTCAATACTGTTCTTGCAGGAACTATTCCAGAACAGCTGACCTTAATGTCTTAAAATAATAACTGACTGTTGTTGGTGCTACTTAATTACCTAATTCCATTACTGTATTGCAAAAAAAAAAATACAGTATTGTTCTAAAATAGAAAACTTTCAGCTGGTACTGTATTTATATACATTGTATGACAAATGCCGCAACAGAAAAGCATTGGGCTTATTATGTGATGACTCCGAGTTGGAAATCACAATGATCCCACAACCAACTATTGCTAGGAAGCAAAATTGGCCATGTTCTTGTGGGAAGAGGGTTGACATACTTGCTCTTCTTGTCAATCCCAGAAACACTAGCCAATTATTTGCATCTGTGAGCCCATGTAGGCGTAAGTGGGTGGATAGTGAGTTTATGGTGCAACCTGTGCAGTTTGCTGACTTCATGTACCTTGGAGGAAGCATGTGATAGCTTTTGCTATCTTTTATGGGGAGGTGTCTAGAGAGTTGACCAAATTATGGAGGAATAACTTGGTCGCTGCCATTTTTACACCATTGCGGAGATCCAGCGCGAATCGCATAAGGTGCTTGACCTGCTTAAAAAAGGTGATTTCCAGGACATATTCCAGAAGTGTCAGGAACACTGGGAGTTCTATATTGCTGTGCAAGTGGACTATTTTGAAGGTGATGTGTAAACATATGTTTACAGCATTTCTGCCTGAAAACAAATGCAACACAGGCTGATAGATTGCACACTGCGTTTCCTCCATCAGAAACGGTCACAGAAGAAGGCACATGCATGAAGCCAGATGTGAACAGCTGTGCTTTTTCGGTGCTTTGCTCTGAGACGAATATTACTACCTGATGGTAACAGACCCTAAGAAACCACAAAACCACTCCAAACCAATGCTAAAGGGCCTTGGTGATGTACTGCTCCATAGTTGACGCTACATTAACAGAACATTATTTGGCACAAGGGACGATGTCCCAGGAATCATTTGGTGATTTGGTGGGACACGTCTTGCCACTAAGTCAGCAAATCTTTGAGATATATTGATCCCCTCATTATGACTAAGATGTCCAGTGTTGATTTGCAGTGAAGCTGGAGGCAATGATCTTTACACTCACAGCCTAAGTGACACCATCTGTGTGTTATTGATTTGATAATGTAGACAGACATGGTTTCAAATAGCACCAAATACTTGCCCCAGTTTGAGTGTGGTTTCTTCCTGAATTGGGCTGAACTGATCACATATTGCCCGTTGCTCTACAGTCAGTCACAACCCCACCTCAGTCGAATTATTCCGGTCTTTTGGAGTGAGCTAGGTCTTTCTTAGCTCGATGAG
>JAQMYG010000033.1:2987196-2999951 GCA_030014215.1 Clariallabes teugelsi
AAACAGGAAGTTAATATCACCAACCATTCCCATTTTATTAAGGTGTATCCATATAAATGGCCCACCCTGTACATATATAATAGACATACATATTTTATACATAATCCTTACATAATTATTTTTTCTCACATGTGATTAAATTATTTAATTGTTTTTACCTTAAATGCTATTATATATATTTTTTAATGTAATTTCTATGCAATAATGGTGTAGTTTCTCAATTTGACTTGAGACTTGGGACAAAAAATGTTTTTTGTTTGAAAATAAGAAAAAACTTTCTTATTTCTAAAAACTTAATACATATATATTGTTGAACATTGAGGTGTGCATTATAAAACCCTGTTTTGGGAACAGCCTCCCAGTTGTAACATTTTGTACAAATAATAAACTTTTCAGTGCATTATTTTTGTCAGCACAGTCATACATTAAAAGATTTTAATAATTTTAAAAAATATTTAAATAATCTTTTGTTCTTGAAAACAAATTTTTTTTGTTTTTTATTATTAAAAAACTGTTCTTTTTTGTAACTGTCATATAATTATTACAAAATTCAATGCAGAATTTAACACTGCAGTCCCGCCCACTTGTATTCTTATTGGCTCCCATGACAGAGGTTTATGAATTTAAATGTCAGAGCGCGCCACCGAGATAAAGTCAGAAGATAAGACAGTAGCGACATTTCCACCTTCTGGTCTGCTATAGGTTAAGGAAGGCAAAAAAAGTTAAATTTTTAGGTAAAAAAATAAAGAAAGCAGTAAAAACAATGGCTAAACCATAGAACTTTTTAAGATTCTGAAGTGATTACAGCATTTATGGGTTTTAAGGAAGAAACCTGAAATTTATGGGGTTTTTTTCAGCCAGGTCAAAAAGACTACAGTATGTAGATACTTTCGCTTTCAAAAGTTTTCACAGTGAACTTTGTTCTGTGAATTTAATCCCTCTGTCTTGTGAGCCAATAGAAGGAAAGTGGGCGGAGCTATGTTCTGTTTCAGTAAAGTTTTTGTTACTAGATTTTTTTTTTTCTTGCCGTTTCCTGATGTACCATTTTTATATTAAAATATTTGTTTTCTGCCTGCTAGGATTTTTAATCAACAATTTCAATTAATAAGTTTAAGCTTTTTTGTGGGGGGGTTTTCTGCTGTTGGGTCTGAAATTTAAATTTCAATAAAAAAAAATTCAGTGCAATATTTTCTATCATGAAAGCAATCTTTAACAGTCTTTAACCTCCATTTATGCCCAAAAAATGATTCGCGATAACAGTAGCAGCGCACAAAGCCTTCTCAAAATGCGCTCTTTTTATTTTTAAATGAGTTCCCTTTCAAACCTACAAATCTCATCGGGATGAAAAGTCACCTCATTTCTTCTCCAATGCTGGTTAATTAGTTTCGAGGTGCTGTAGCCGTGTGTTTGTGAGCGACCTTTTGCAGAAGCCCCTGTGATCTGAGTTTGTGTTCTGTGTGATTGCTCATGCTAGTCTGTGACACTCTCGCTCACACTGTGCTTTCTGATGATTTCCTGATGTTCAGTAGTCAGGAGGCTGCACAGGACCATCCAGGAGATACTGTACATACAGAGCAAGCATTGTACTGAGCTGCTTATTCTGTCATTGAATAAGTCTTATCCTTTATTTTATATATAAACGTTCACCTGCCTTCACATGAACTTGACTGCACGAAGTTTGGTGTGGAAGAACTTGACTGTCCTGCACAGAGTCCTGGCCTCAACCCAATAGAACCCCTTTGGGATGAATTAGAGCGGAGACAGTGAGCCACGCCTTCTCGTCCAACATCACTGTCTGACCTTAAACACACTCCTTGTGGAAAGCCTTCACAGAAGAGCTGAAGCTGTTATAGCTGCAAAGGGGGCGGCGACAACATAATATTAAACGCTATGGATCAAGAATTGGATGTTACTCAAGTTCATATGCTTGTGAAGGCAGAAGGGCCAATACTTTTGGCAATATAGTGTACGTCATTCTCTGATTTGTTTATTTTTTTACATGCAATTCTTACATGATTGATTTATTAACAATTAAATTGACTTAATTTTTAACAGAACTTTTTACACAATTTATTTATTTATTTTTATTTATTCATTATGTTTTCATGTGATTTTTACACAACTAGTTTAATATTTACAATTTGTTTGATATTTACTTCTTTTCACAAGTTGCCTTTACATGCCATTTGTTTATTTTTATGATTTTACACAATTTGTTCTTTTGCATGACAAATCTTTTTATTACACAAATGTTGACATTTTTGTGCTTTTTAAACTTGCTTGTGATCTTTGCACAATTAATTTATTTTCAAATGTGATTTTTTTTCCCAGTTTGTTAATTTTTACAAATTTTTTCATGATCTTTATATGAAATAAATTATTATATGAAATAATAATAAAATATAATAAAATATATCACAATTATTTTCAATAATATTTGATTTGTTTTTTAAGGAGTAACATAAAATACAAAATGAGCATGTCGTGTGTGCTTCAAGTATATCAGATTCACAGGACATGTCTACATGTCTTCAATTCTTTTTTTAACATTGGGCCAGGTAGTTTTGGGCAGCTTTCTTCCCCCCTTAATAAATGTAATCATCATTAAAAACAGAAAAAAATGCATTTTGTATCCTGTGCATCTGTGATTGGCTAGCTGGCGATAATTAATGTTAATGGATCTCGGGCTTTTCGGCATTATAAAAGCGAGGCATGGGTCCAGGGTGGAGCTGAAAAGAGTGGCATGGGAGCAGTGTGATGTTATGCGCCCCAAAGATTTTGAAAGACCAGAATGCTGTCCTTAGATCTCCTTGATTAGGACAGCGCGAAAAGAACTTAGGGTTCCTGCTCAGAACCCACTTTTGCGTCCCCATCTGATCCCAGCCGGGAAAGCCGCCCAGCCAACAGACGTCAAGAGGGACTCCCCGCCGCCTACCGAGGGGTTGTCCAAGGGAGAATGCAGAAGCGCTACCTCCACATGCCCCATTCTGCCACTTTGTCTGCCGCCACCTTTCGCCGGCCGTGTGCCCACATGCCTGCTGGGCACTGCCTCCGGACCCACACGTGCACACCTTCACTCCTTTCCTCCCCGTTTTTCTCGTTCTCCCTCCTTTAACCCCTTTCTTTACCCCTTTTCCTGCAGGACCTTGTCTCGTGTCCATGTGTTTCTGGTGCCACCCGTAAAAAAGATCGTTACGTCATTACACTTAGGTTATCTTTGTGTGATATATATGTATTAAAATTTGTTTGATAATCTCAATCATTTAAGTGTGACAAATATAGAAAAAAATATTTAGTACGGGGGCAAATACTTTTTCAAAGTATTTAAATCAGACATTCACCTAATGTCACTTTTGTGTTTTTGACTCCACGTCATAACATGTTGAAATGCACATATAGTCCCAGATTACTCACCTGATCACAAGTGAGACGATGCATGATATATATTTTTTTTCATTAAAGGTTGGAAGAACTGGAACTGACTCTGTGCTGCGATGGCCAGCAGACGGCAGTGTTGGTTCGCTGGCACCCGTATCACCCCACATGTGCTGATGTACTAGAAAAGCTATTACATTAACAAGCAGGCTATAATACACTGCATTAATTTTCTGTGGTTGTTGACTGATATTGGTGGCGGATGCCAAAACTTTAGCATATTAACTCAATTAAACTGATTAGAGGTCGTACATTAACAATATTATGCTTTATTTCTATCTGGCGTGCACAATGCACAATAATTTCTGGCTTGTTAGCACTCAAGCCATCATCAGCTTGGATGGTTTCAGGGGCCTGCGTTGACATTTCCTACATGTCAGTGATCAGGAGGGTGTGATGCTGAAACTGAGCCCCTGTAGAGATCAGCAATCTGAACACGTGTACATGCAGGGGGTTTCTTCTCATGTCTTCTGTCCGAGGGGGAAAAAGTATATTTGAGCCAGAAAATGCTGATGTAGGGGAAATGGCTTTAGCGTCTCTGGTATGTGCGAGTTCACGGTGCTGCTTCAGTGATCGGCTCGAATCATGCATGGAAAATTTCTTCTAGATGAAGAGCACTGTTGCTGCTCAAGCTCAAGCCTGATGTTAATTTTCCTTTTTTTTAGTAAAAAATCATTTATTTATTGTTTACATGTTAATATGATACAGTACATGTTGGGAAGTGTTCGAAGTTTCAAATGTAATTTTTTAAACAATACATTTTTTCACATGTAATTTCTTTTGCAAGTACATTATTTTCCTGTAAGTTATGTGAATTTTTTTTAACTTTAAGGGGGCGGCGCCCCTGCGCCCCTTATTGACAGGCTGCCACTGTTTTTCATGTCTGATTTTAACACGATTTGTTTTATATCTTTATATAATTGATTTTTTCACAACAAATTTTTTGTTGCTCTTTTTTATTCTTCTTTTACATCTGATTTTCAAAATGCAGGAAACCTTTACTTTCATGTATCATTTTTTAAAGACACTAAATTGTTTTTTTTTCCTATGAGTTTTCCACAATTCATTTTTCAAACATTTGTTCACCTCGTGATGTAATTTTTTTAAAATTTGTTGCCTGTCATGTTCACATGTAATTTTTACACATGATTAGTTTTTTATGAGTGATTTTTTAAATAATTTACATTTTATTTTAAATATTTTTTTTATTATATATCTCTTATTGTTTGCATATGATTTTTTTAATGAATTTATTTTTAAATGATATTTTTCTTGCACAAGGTCTAACAGTTTACTTTTTACAAACGTCTTTGTATTTTACATATTTAATTATTTGATATGTATTTCCTTGCAAATCAGTAAAATTTCACTGACATACAGTATTTCACATGTACTGAACTTAATTTTTCTTTTCCTGCTTTTCCTTGTCCCCTAGATGTGACATTGTGTGATTGTTTTTAATGTGATCAAGCGTGATTTATTTCCACATGCGATGACCCGCACAGTTAATTTGCACATATAAATTATTCAGGTGCAGTACGTGTTTGGGGAATATATGATCCTGCTTGAAGCGTAAGCCATTTCTCTATAAGGAGAATAAACATGCTCAGCAGATAAGAGCTCATTAATAAACCTTTTAACATAGATGCTGAATAAACCAAGGACGAGACTAAATCTCAAATGCAGGTAATCCCCTGTGACTTTTTAGTATGTTTTCTAGCTAAGCTGTGTGAAATCAAGGTTTTAAGTAAGAGCCGCTTCAGTGTGCAATATGCCTTAAGGGAATTTCGGCAAATCCGCTCGGGTGTTGACTTAACCCTGTATGTCGCCGGATGGGAAGTCGTCTGTCTGAAGATTTTCTATTAACACATTACATTAAATGCTCTGTCCTTGATTGAATTCTTGTCCTTCCTTAATGGATGCATTTGTCTCTTTTTATATGCTCACGTTACCAGACTGCACCTGACTCCTGTTGTTTTTTTGTAATTAGATCCTAGAAAATATGTTTTCACCTTATGGAGAATCATGTCTCACTGTGCGTCTCTGATGATACGGATAATCTGATACTACGCTCACAAATCGTTATGTAATCTTAGATTTCTTAATGTGAATTGAGATACAGCTCTGTCACTGTCTGTCACTTAACCCCCAGAGTTTCAAAATCTGAGTTTATTATAGGAATACGGATGTTAGAAGAGAAGGGGAGAAGAAATGTTGGACGTAAATAAAAGCCAGTGGCTATGACATAGAACGTTATATGACAACTCATAGGAAAGCAAAGAAACCTGGCTAGTCATTAGGTTCTGCAGGAATCACCGTGGATGCAATGACCTGGACTCCAGTGCGAATGTTCAGAAAAACATCTTATGGCTTGTGGTGTTAATATCCTGCTGCGGTCTGGGTCAAAACCGATTGCATGCACCAATTTACAGACAACATGCTTTCTCCGTGTAATACAGAGGTTAGATAACTACTGTATGACCAATATGTTTATAGAGGAATTTATTAAATAATTTCCATGTAAGTAGCGTAAAAGGGAAAATCTAAACTGGGTAAACTTCCCTTCACAACAACTTATACGTATGTTTCAAATGTTGTTGGTCTTTCGGCTGCACCCAGCAAGGGGTCGCCACAGCAGACCATCTGCTTACACGTTTGGCACAGGTTTTACGCCGGATGCTCTTCCTGATGCAACCCTGCCATTTTATCCGGGCTTGGGCCCTTCGCTGCATCCAGTAGCTGGGGTTTGGGTACTGTGTGGGAATCGAACCCGGGCCATCCGCATGGGAGGCGAAACACCTACCACTGATATATAACGTAAAAGGGTGATCATTTTTTTCTTCTGTTTTTCTTTTCAGCAACTTTTGATTTTATTCATGAAAACTTTTTTATTTATTATATTATTAAACTTTTATTTTATGATTATTATAATTATTAATATTATTTGACATTAAATTCAAATCATGTGTGTAAACATACCTTGTCCACAATTTTCGAGTTACGTGTTCTGTTTTATTTATTCAACCTTGATACATAAATATTTATCATTTTCCACAAATCACATGTTCAACAGGAAGTAGTTTGCTGTTTTTTTCCTGAATTTCCTGAAGATCATGTGAAGAAGAAGAAGAAGACACGTAATCTTTTATTTAAAATCATATTATAATATCAACTGTGGAGTTC
Organism: Clariallabes teugelsi; assembly: GCA_030014215.1. Taxonomy (NCBI): domain Eukaryota; kingdom Metazoa; phylum Chordata; class Actinopteri; order Siluriformes; family Clariidae; genus Clariallabes; species Clariallabes teugelsi. The sequence continues at coordinate 2,993,815 of JAQMYG010000033.1, forward strand.
AACCCCATTAACCAAATTTTAGATTTCAGACAGTAGAAATCAGTCAATCAGGGCGGCACGGTGGTGTAGTGTAGTGGTTAGCACTGTCATGGATGTAGCATGTTCTCCCTGTGCTTGGTGGGTTTCCTCTGGGTTCTCCGGTTTCCTCCCACAGTCCAAAAACATGCAGATAAGGCTAATTGGTAGTTCCATAGTGTGTGAATGAACGTGTGTGTATATATATGCAATAGATTGTCGGTCTTTCCAGGGTGTACCCCGCCTTGTGTCCCAAATCTCCTGGGACAGGCTCCAAAGTAACAAGAATGATTTAAACGATTTAAATGATTATCACTCACTCATAATCTACACCAATTTATCCTGCTGTGACTCTGTATACAGGATAAAGTGGAGTATACGTCACGTCAGTGAGTGAGAGCGTGAGTTACAGTAATTCTCATTAATATGAATTCATTGTTGACGGGAATGGCTTGCTTATAAGATGCATGCTTATAATTCAATGTTCATTTAAACATTCATGTCTTGTAGTTACACCAAATTAATCGAAATATTGGATTCAGTGGAGATAGGACAAGTTTTAGTTTTCCTGGAGCAGTTTGCAGTAAGATAACAGCTTCTTTCAGCTCTTATAACTGATGCTGTAATCATAAAGACTGTCCTATGAATGTCCTCATCCCAGGACTCTTATTAACAATTTGCTCTTAATTTATGCTGTAATTATTCATAGTCTTACTATCCAGGGTGTCAACCAGAAGATGATGATTTCTCTTTGAGTCTGATTTCTTCCTTATGTCGTGTCAGGATTTTTTTTTTTCCCCCTTGTAAGTGTTTCTGCTTGACACTTCTGACTTGCTCATTAGGGATTGAAATCTACACCCAGAACAGGCTGAAAAGTGTCACAGTCCATTCAGCCTAGGAGATACTGATATACTGCTTAATCATCTCCATCGCATTCCTACGACATTAAAGTGAATGGCAGAAACAGCAAAGGAAGAATTGTAATGGTCTTGGATGACATTGGACATGCAGTGTTTCTGGTCCTGAAATATTTGTTTTGATTTTTATTTGATGCTGAACCGTTCCATGCTACAATCTTTATGGAGGTCCATCATTTAGGCAAAATCCAACCTGCCAAACAACGTTAGAATGAATTGTATGAGATAACGCACTGTTACTGTTCCCGCTTTCCTATTCATTCTGCAGCCAACTGTGAAGCTTTTTTGTTAAGTGCGATCTCTGAACAATAACAACAAAGCTTTAAAACCGTTCTGGAAACTGCTTGAGATGATAATGGATTTCACGCTAGTTTGGTTGTGGAGTACATAATGGCCTACAGTATCATTTTGACACGGAAAGCTTTGGCCAGACTAAACACTCACTGTCATTTTTGCAGAAGCAAACATTTTCCTGAGTTCATACCATTAAAACTTTTTAATGAATCCTATAAAGGAAACATTGTAACGAATTATAATGGATGCCCATGCTTTTTTAGAGACCGTATTGATTTTGTATGTGATTTCCAATTGGCCTTCGTGCTCATCGTCCATCCGATCCATCGGGGGATCATGTGTAGTCCCTGAAGAAACTCAACCCCGGTCCTGTGGATGCCCTTCAAAAATGCACAAGGGTGGGTATCTAGTTTTTCGCACAGTCCTTGCTCAGTCTGTGCGACAAGTTGCAGCAGCAAGGACCTTTTGTTAGGAACGTAGGATCCGTCCAGGTTCTCCGGTCGAAACATGGGCACTCCTGAAGAGGTCGAGGAGCCTCGGCCATCAGACATCACGGTTTTTGGAGCCAACTGCACCCTTCACGGCATCAGCCACATCTTCCTACCCGGAGGAGTCACCATCCGGCGCTTACTCTGGGCATCTGCCTTTACTAGCTCACTCTCCATCTTCCTTTACCAAGTAGCCGGAGCAATCATGGAGTATTACCGGTATCCTCATGTCACCATCTTGGACGAGATGGACAGCCCAGTGATGTACTTTCCAGCCATCACCCTTTGCAACTACAACAGTTTCCGCCGCTCCCAGATGCAGCGGAACGATCTCTTCTGGATGGCGGGGCTTCTCGGTGTCGAACAGAGTGACTTTGATGACTTCATGGCTGCCCTTGGACAACCGGTAGATGACAGCAAGTTTTTTCCGAGCAAGACATTTAACATGCTGGAGTTCGTGCAGAGGACAAGCCATAACATCGACGAAATGCTCCTGGACTGCAAATACCGGGGCAAGGACTGTGGAGCAGAAAACTTCACTACAGTAAGTATGACGGGAAGAGCGTTGTCGGTTCGGCTGCTCGTCTTTTCACTAATTATTTTCCAAATGCCACTGGCTGGTTTTAAAGGATGATTGAATTCTTAGCTTAGAACTTTCCTATAGTATTCCTGACCAAGGTTAAGGATGTTTGACCTTGTATTGACCCCAATTCTTCCATTATTACCATTATTATTAACCACAACCGAAATAAAATAAAAAAACATTAGTTCATTAATCTAAATCTACTGGCATGTTTTTGGGAGGAATCCAGAGGAAACTCCAGAGGCAGCAGAGCTACCCACAGGATCCTTCATACTGCAGGAATATTTATATATATATTTATAAAACATGCTGAAAATTCTGGACCTCACATTACTGCTTCTTCTGTAACTCATTATTTCAATCCCAATGTGACATTAATCTAGTTACTTTTATTTAATATATTATTTAAACTTACTATCTTAAAGTTGTGTAGCATTATTAGTCATTATTTTAACTTAACGCTTTGTCATCATTTCAACTTAAATTTATTTCAGTCGATGTCATTATTTTTGACTAAACATCTCATTATTTCAACCTAATTATTTCAGTTTAATATGTTTCAGGTAAAATAAAAATAAAAGTTACTTGAGGTACTAAACATAACCATACGAAAAAATACGAAAAAATAAATAAATGAAAAAAAAAGCAAAAAATAACAGTAACAAATTATGTTGAATTTTTGAGATTTTTAGTAATAATACTGACCTGGCTCTTGTATGGGTGCTCCCCTCCCCCGCTTTGATTTGTTTAACTTTTCATTTGCTTTCATAATTTTTAAAAGGCATCTTTTTATTTGTTTTTTAACATTTTGAATGTAACCAATTTTTTTTGCTATTTATTACATTTTGTTAAATATAGAATGTAAATTTGTGATTGGTTCTTTATAGAAATAAATGCTTAAAATAAAAACAACCTGAGAAAACGTTTGAAGTTATGGTCAAAGGTCTAAACTCGGGTTAGTAATCGGTTTTGAAACCATCCATAAATTTGACTATGTTTTAACATTATTTTCACTAATGTCTGTAATGAATTTGTAAGTGCAACAGTGAGTGGTGAATTATATTTAGTACTTTTCATTTTAACGTTTCCACTGACTGTACAGTACAAATATGAGATGAAATCAAGATCCTTAATCATATATAATATAAATATAATATAAATTAATCTTAAGCAACTATAAATTATGACTCAGACTGAAAGGGAAAAATAAAGAACCAGCAGAAATGTTCACCGGCAAATCCAAGCAGCTTAAATACAAAACCTTCTCGGAGTCAAAGATATATAAAGCTCGGCACTGACCCCAATATCTTTTCACTACAGCAACAATAAATTCAAAGCATAAATGTCTCATATTGCATCTAAAAGTGATTGAACGCCCTCCCTGAGCTAAAGGTTCTCACCTCCGGCAGCGTGTGTGGTAGAAAGTTTGCGATTCAATAAAATGCACCAGCGATTTGAGTAATGAGAGTGGGGATTGTGTCCTCCTTGGTGGAAGTCTAGCTTTTGCACTTGTCACTGATCTCAGGCTAGCGTTCAGATCTTGATGTTATTATTAATATAAACTTGGAATATGAGTAAAGGTTCACGACTCCTTGTGGTCTTGTATAAAAAGGGATCTTATAATGAAACTGTAAGCATTCCTGTTAGTATTTGGATTCTATATAATATTTATCTTTCTGGAATTAACGTTTTGGTGTGTGTGTGGGGGGGGGGGGTTTGTGCTCTAAATATCGAAATTGGATTTAATCCAAATAAAGTAATTTTTTTTCCTGGTTCCTGGTGGAGGTTTTTTTTGTTTTGTTTTGTTTTGTTTACCTCTGTGCCTGGAACATCTGTATGTTGGTAAATTTTTTGGTTTCTCAACCTCAGCTACATCACTCCAGTTCATAAATTACGCAACGACAACAGCATCCTGCTTCTTAGTACAACTCTTGACCTTCCTTTTCTTTCATTACACTTATAAGTGTTTGTATTTAACCATCTGTGTCTGCAAACATTCCCAAAGATATGCTCAAGCACTTGCACAGCTGCTTCTAGTAAGACAGGGGAAGGTTTGAAACTGTATGCTTTGTCATAAGTACACCAATATGAACTATAAAAATCGCTATTTTAAGTGGAACATATGTAAAAACTATGTATAAAAATACTATAAGTTACTGTTTCAATGTAATATCAAAGGTGCAAATCATGGTCAATTCATCTCATTTTTTTTTGTCAAATTACTTTTATTGGCTCGATTTCCCGGAATATAAACTAACTCATTGAAAGCACTGTGACCCAGAACAGGGAGTGTCTTAAATAGAGAAGATGGTGGAGCCTCTAGGCTTATTGTTCTCTTGCTGTATAAAGCATATAAAGAAGTTAACCATTGATGTTGAGTTTTGTCATCACTCACTTACTCTATACCAGGGCCTGGAGCCTATCCCAGGGCATGAGGTGGGGTACACCTTATCCTAATTTGCATGTCTTTGAACTGTGGGAGGAGACCAGAGGAGGAAACCCACCAAATACAGGGAGAACAGGCGGGAATCGAACCCGGAGGTGCAAGGCGACAGTGCTGAGCACTCAGCCACCAGGCCATTGAGTTTTATGTTATGCTTGCAATAATTAGTCGGTGTATATCAATGTTTTTCCATATAACTTCATTTAAAAGCAGTCATCTTCAGTTTTGCTCCTGATAATGCCTGGCACACGGTCTTCTCGAGTTCGGGCAGCTTGACTGGGATGAGGTCATAGCTGTAAATGTAGATAAAATGGTGTACTTGTGTGTTAATAAATTCCTATCAGGCATCTATTATCTTTTAATTTTCCCCCAGCTTGCATTTTATAAACCACAGGCCACCTTGGAGTCGCTGTAAGGTTGTACATCACGTCCTACTTCCTAAAGATCCCTTCACGAGTAGAAAGTGCAGCTTTTTATGTGGGTAGTAAACCCTGCCATGCCCTTGTGGTGACCAGGTATTGCGTTACAGCTGAGTACCGGGAATCAGAGCCCCTGATTCTGCTCCAGCAGCAAGGAGAAATTAAAAATGTATGAATCACTGTTTTCCACATGCGAGTGTGTCACCGTGGGGGCCGACGTGCCTCCAGAAAGCGGACTGTTTGTCTGAACCGCAGTTTAGGGGGATGTGTGGAAGAGAAATCTGCAGGTGATGCTCGTTATAGTGCTTTATTTCATTTCCAGATGTTGTTTGTTTCTGACCGCACCGTCGAAGTACCTCTTTGAGTTAAAGGTTGTGCTGCTTTTAATTAAAAGGAAATGCATTTGTCTTTTGAGCAGCCCGGGGTAATTGCATTCTGCGCATGAAAGCATGTCCAGTGGTAACTAAGAGTCAGAGAGTGGATATTGTCTTTCACCATTACAGCACATAGTAGTCAATAACGCGAAAGGGAATAGTGACACGACACACAATGGAACACATTATAAAATAAGCAATAGCAAATAACATTCAGCTAATAAAATACATGGTGAAAGCTTTGCCACATGATGCCATGTTCGGCACACTCAGGCTTCAGCATGAGGCTTTATAATTAGAGAAGCTTTGTGGAAACATCATTTCTCAGCAACATATCTCACTTTTGGGCTCTCATTATTTCAATATATATATATATATCATTAATATCATTAACTATTAATTTCTCACCATATGTTATTATTTTCTTAGCTACCACCTGGTAGAAAAGTTAATAAGATTTTCAGGCAACAAAAGCATCTGACTAGGCAACACGTTGGAGATATTTATTTATTTATTTATTTATTTATTTGTAAATAATAAATACAGAGTCAGCCAAAAAAATAATATTATAATTATATATATATATATATCTAGATCTATTTTT
>JAQMYG010000033.1:3000000-3012197 GCA_030014215.1 Clariallabes teugelsi
CCCATTAAGAAACTGTGAAACAAGCCAAATTCCATATTAACAAAACATAAAAGTTATTAAACCCTTTTTTTTTTTCTTCAACCAATTTAAAATAGAGGACTGGTGGCATCCTTTTGTCCAGACTTCCACAGTCAGTAGAGTTGGTGTGAGATAAAGAGCCATTTGAGTTATGATTCATTTAATGGTCATGGTTATTGTTGGAATTATTATTTTCTCTGCAGCCTACACTGATTACTCACAATATTCTGCCTGTAATGTATTTTTTTTTTTCATATTTGTTTATTTTTCATAAACTCATACAGTATATTCAGATATATGGGTTGCTGTTGGACTGACACTGGATAGTGGATTTATTAATTATTACAGTATAATGGGTATAAATAAGACACATGAGAATATTTATTATTACAGCAGTTTTTCTTCCATATTTTTTTTTACAAATTAAAATTTTGGGATTTTTTTTTTTTGTAATAATTTAATTTGTTAATTCACATAAAGTAAAAAAAAAAAAAAATACTTCTTTGCTTTAATTTGAATGATTCCTGCTTACAGCTCTCGAAAATCTAAAATCCACGGTCTCAAAATAGTAGAATAGTTCCTAAAATAAATATATTTTTAAAAAGGATTTACAACAAGGAATGTTCAACTTCTGAAAATACGTTCATTTTTGCACTTTCTCTCTGCTGCTTTATCACCAATTACTGCAATTACTGCATGGATGCGGCATGGCACGGATATTACTGAGGTGTTATTGAAGACCAGGTTGCTTTAACAGCAGCCTTCAGCTCGTCTGTATTGTTGGATCGGGTGTTTCTCATCTCCTCTTGACAATACTCCATAGATTCTCTATTGGGTTCAGGTCAGGCGAGTTGGCTGGCCAGTCACGCACATTAATTTCATGATCAGCAAACCAGCTAGTGGTAGTTTTTGTACTGTGGGCAGGTGCTACAGTAAGTCCTGATGGAAAAGGAAATCTTCTTCAGCATCTCCATAAAAGCTGTCAGACGGAAGGAAAAGGTGATATAAAATATCTGGACATCTCCTGGTAGACAGCTGCGTTGACCTTGGAACCAACACCACAGACGACATGGCACCCAAATCATCACCAATGTTCACACAACAGTTTATGTTCATCAAATAAGCAATAGTCTGGTCCTTTTTCCAAATGGGCTCCTAAGGCACTCCTGATGTTTTCTCTGGTTCAAGAGAGGCTTGATACTAGGAATGCAATAATTGCTGCCAATATGATAAAAAAAAAGTCTAGGTGGTGGCTCTTGATGCACTGATTCCAGCCTCCTTGTGAAGCTCACCCAAATTACTCAAACATGAATTGGAATATATAGTATTTTGAGACACTGGATTTTTGTTTTTCATGAGCTGTAAACACGTATTTTGTTTTTGAAATTGAAACAAAAAAGAGTTGAATTGATTTAAACTTTAGGTTACACCCAGCTCTGGAACAATATTATTACCTCACTGGATCACAAAAGTTGATGATGATTTTGCCTACTGATATTTTTGGTGTTGAACGCCTGTGATACGTCTGTCTCTCTCGCGCACACACACACACACACACACACACAGAAAAAAACACACAATATCCTATTCTTTTGAGATACACTGTAAATAGCTCCAAGCAAAACTGAAGGAACAGGAGGCAGGTCCAGAGTATGAGAAGCATCAGAATAACAGAATGCTCGTCTCAGGATTAGGCAGCAGCATCGTGTATCGCTATAAACAGAGTGCAAAATCTAATGGACAGAATAGTATCCTGTAGTGGTTTTAAAAGGTGTATGTTTTATGGTGAGTATAAACAGAGCATGGAGGAACATTGTGGGGGCCTCACTAACATTTCCAGACTGATAACAGTCTGTCAGATAAGACCTGAGCCAGGACACAGCTGTTTTCTTAACTCCAACAAACTTTTCTTATCTTTCTAGAAGTATATCAAAAGCTGTACCGAGACCAAGCTGTACAAACAAGAAGACACAACCCTGATCTGAAATCAGCAGTAAGTCGGTTACTGCTTTAATCACCAGTGCTTTTCAAAACAGTGATTGATGAGATCAGCTTTAAAACCTTCCAGTTTTCTCAGGTCTTTCACCCAATGTAAACAGAAACAGTTTGATTAATGATTGTTGATCTAGATATCATATGCGGTAAGTTGTAGCACATGTATAGGTGTAGTACGGAGGTATCTATAAGTAGCATATACGGAAAAAAAGACAGTGGACACAATTAAGGGACACCAAAATACTTTTACATGAACAGTCATTTACAAACCGGACAGGTAAAATCTTAAAAGTTTCATTTCATTAACTCCAACCAAACTTTTGAGAAAATAGAATCATATTTTGAAGCATATTGTGTAAAATATTTTAATGTTTAATACATCGATCAGCCATCAGCTTACAATACGAAACATTACGCTGAGTATCATGTAGGTTCCCCTTGTGCCACCCCTTGTGGCATGACTCCACATGATTTCTGGCGGTGTGCTGTGGTGTCTTTGTGGATCAGATTTGACTGGTGCATCTCATTGGTGTTTGATTAGTTTGGAATCTGGGCTGTTCAGAGTCCAGGCTTTGTCTGCAGTTGGCTTTGGTGCACTGAGTGTTCTGGTGTCTTTCTATCATGACCAGCAGGGACGTGTCCCAGAGATTTGTGCCTGGACAGGCTGGCTTTTGGTCCCTTGGGTGCCCATGATCCTGTCAAAAGTTTACTAGTATATAATTGATAAGCAATGTTGACGTGTTAATGTTTTGTGGTGTAGCTGATCTGTGTGTGTGTGTGAAGCTGCACCCAGGCCACCATTAGGACATTTACCACTTTAACCAGAACTGTTAAAGTAATCTGATGACACCTAAACCCTGCCTGATATATTTGATGCGTAATGTTTACAGTTTATTTAGTTGTTGGTAATCTTTATCTCACATGTGGAATGCTTTATTGTTGTTATTGTAAAGGATATTCGTAGGAATATATTAATGGTGTATTAAATATCAGGTGTTACATAAATGTATTTTTTTGATGAAAACTAAACAAACAATAACTAAAATAACATGTGTAAAATGTAATGTCACTTCCTGGATAAAAAAATAAAAACAAAAGAAACAGATCTCACAGTAAATTGTGAAAAGTAAAATTCTCTTCCTATAGTTAATTAACATTCCACAAGTGACGACTGTGGCACCTGAGGACTCAAGACCTTGTCCTAAAGTTATTTGCTGCTATTTGATTCATTTGAAGATGTGATTTCAGCCACTGATCTTTGCCTCAACCTTAAATTGAATCTTAGCCACAGTGTATTGTGATTGGGCTGAGATTAAGTCGAGGGATTACTTCTGGGAGCGAAGCTGCACTTTTATCTGCCTGAGATTTATTGGTGTGAGACTTGGGGTTTAACCGCAGTCAGTGTTTGACTTTATCTAATAGACGTACTTCACACCTTGAGAAAGATTGGACTTGAGATACTGTAGGTGTCTGCCACGTCTGCCCTCCCCACCCCCAAACGAAACCATAATTGCTCTTAATAGCCTCCGCCATTTTAATTAAAATGAGGGTAATGTGTTCCACGTGCATCGAAAAGCCACTCTAGAGTTCATGATTACTCCCTGCGTTAGGCTCCTAATTTGATTTTGCGCCAAAACATCAATCAGATTGTTCCGATCCATCTGTCTTTAATCTGTCTCCTCTTGGCTGGTTCTAATAAGCTTTGTTAAATCGACAACAAAATGAATTCAATAAACAAAGCTCATCGTTTCTTAGAGATTCGAAGTATGATGCCAAGTACCTGTACAGTGGAAATAAAAAGTCTGCACATTCGAATTAAATGAGGTTTTTATAATAATAAAGCCAAAACTCGTGAACGGTCTTTAACGAGTCGATGAATAAACATATCTGCAGCATAATTTGCAGATAAACAAGTAGATCCTTTTTAGAGAAAAAGTCACAGAAATAAGAAAAAAAATAAGAGAGAGAATCAAGAGAGCTGGTGGGAGGGGCATGCACTCGCTCACCTGTCAATCATCTGTGCTCTCTAGTTCCTGTTAAAGTGTTTAGTGACTGTATATCCATTGTATGTTACAGATTTAGAGGTTTATTACTGTATATATAGTGTTTTTAGCTCAGTTTTTCTCCCAAGTTTGCTTGAATAACAAATGAAGGACGTTTGGATCAGAGTGACCTTGCGTCTAGCATTACTTTTGTCTCATACTGATCGTAATCTGGTCCCAATAGGGGGGAGGTGTTTCTCCAGCATTGCACCAAATCTTCTGTGTAAACTGAGCTTTCTTAGAAAAACACAACAAAACAAAGGTGTCTAACTGTACTGTATGTCTCATTATTAGGAATTCATGTGTTGTACTGTATGTACTGGGGGGTTTTGTGGTTATATTCTGAGGTTCGCACAGCAAAGACAAGACATACTGTATCTCTTGTGTGCTTGAATTACAAAAGTCTTTTTAGAATAATATGCATTAATTGTGTTTATTTTGTAAAAGTGGCATGGTCATCTCGCATCTCTGGGGTGAGGGTTCAAATCTCTCATCGGACCATGACCATGTATTGAGTTTATCTCTTCTCCATACCCATGGTGAGTTTTCCAGTCCAAAGATATACAGTGTAGGCTGAACTGTATGATTGGGTTTTTGACTGCTTGTGCTTTGCAATGGGTTGGCACCCCAACTAAGGTGCACCTTGCTTTATGCCCTGTGTTCCCTGGAATATGCCCCATGCCCCTTATGAACTAACACAGGATAAGCGGTATAGACAATTTATGGATATACAGTATTGTTATATTGCAGCCGTTTGCTAAAATCATAACTTTCCCTTGATTGCATCCAGTCGTCCTGTCCCTGCAGCTGAAAAACACCCCCACAGCATGATGCTGCCACCACCATGCTTCACTGTTGGGACTGTATTGGACAGGTGATAAGCAGTGCCTGGTTTTCTCCACACATACCACTTAGAATTAAGGCCAAAAAGTTCTATCTTGTTCTATCAGAGAATCTTATTTCTCACCATCTTGAGTCCTCCATGGGGGCTTTCATGTGTCTTGCACTGAGGAGAGGCTTCCGTCGGGCCACTCTGCCATAAAGCCCCGACTGGTGGAGGGCTGCAGTGATGGTTGACTTTCTACAACTTTCTTCCATCTCCATCTCTATATAGACAGGTGTGTGGCTTTCCTAATCAAGTCCAACCAGTATAATCAAACACAGCTGGACTCAAATGAAGGTGTAGAACCATCTCAAGGATGATCAGAAGAAATGCACAGCACCTGAGTTAAATACATGAGTGTCACAGCAAAGGGTCTGAATACTTAGGCCCATGTGATATTTCAGTTTTTCTTTTTTAATAAATCTGCAAAAATGTCAACAATTCTGTGTTTTTCTGTCAATATGAGGTGCTGTGTGTACATTAATGAGGGGAAAAAATGAACTTAAATGATTTTAGCAAATGGCTGCAATATAACAAAGAGTGAAAAATGTAATGGGGTCGAATACTTTCCCTACCCACTGTTCTGTATGTTTGCATTTGAGGGGGAATTTTCCAGTTCCGCTACAATCCTCCAGGGGGTGCACTCTGAACTATTCACAAATTAGTAGGCAGCACAGTAAATTATTTACAAAATTTGTTCAGGATTGTAACAAAATCTGGAAAAAAAAAAAAAAAAAGATCAGCAGCAAGATATCATGATAATGATAACTTATCAGCTGGTCCTCGGTTTTTGCCCTCCATAGTAACAAGTACTAAGTGTGTTTAACAAAAGAAAGTCTGGTGAGGGAACAACTGCCTAATACTGCCAGAATCAACATAAAAATAGGAACTACTGTTCTACTGCTTTTTTTTTTTTAACAATAAATGCTAAAGGAATAAAAAGTGCAAGAGGTTATTTTAAGTTAGTTAGCTGGTATTTTATTAATGGTAATTTTCTCATATCTCAGTTGTTAGGGTCAGAGTGCTGGGTCAGCCGGGATACATTGGCCCTGGAGCAGATAGGGGGCGAGGGTCTTGCTCAAGGGCTCAACGGTGGCAACTTGGTGGTGCTGGGGCTCGAACCCCAGACCTTCTGATCAGAAACCCAGTAAAATGCAGCCTGAACAGTTCAATGTCCCACTAAACTCATCAGTAAATCACTAAACTAATGTTGTTTTTGTGTTTTGTGGATTAATAATCATGACGTTTTTGGTAAAAAGAGCACAATAACTCGAATGGGGTTGACTTTTTGTTGACATTAACTGTGTCTTCTTGATTATTTTTCTTTAACTGCGCAAGACCGTGTGTTATTTCTTAATACTAATCAGAACTGATTTAAACCTTGAGGTCTATCCTAAAATAAAGCAAGAGGTGCTTTAATATTACAGCAAAAAGAAAGGAGACGTTAAACATCTGGGCTCAGCTGTGAGCCGTTTGATTCACTGCCTGAAAGTGTGATTGGATCGATATCCATTTCTCACATTCGGTCGTGTATCATGTTCATCGCCGATGTCTTAATTCGAGTTGTGAGCATCTTCATCTCATCTCATCTCATCTCATCTCATCTCATCTCATCTTATCTCTTCTGAGACTTCAATTTGGCACCTGTTTCTAAAGACGTGCTGCACTAATTAACTACTCTCTTAACACTTCTAATTTAAACGTTCCTTCATTCTTATTTCCACACACCATCATAAGATCCAGACTGTCTGATACAGTGGGCCTGGCAGCCAGGGAGAGACGGGGAGGAGGGAGGGAGAGAGAGAGAGGTTTTAAAGTGATGACTCTCCGACAGAGTGTGTCTGCAGGCGACGTGCCGCCTCACCGGGTGACAGAAACATTCTGTTTTCCTCTGATAGGGTTCACTCGGCTCCTGCGTTCTCGCTCGGCGAGGGCACAACCGGGGCTTTTTTTGCGGCGGGGGAAAAGTCGCAGCTGTTATTCCCTGATACAAATTGAACGTTCTCTCTACAGACACAGCGTCATGGGGGATTGGCACAGGCCTCGCGAAACTAGCAGTCATATACAGTCTTGTATATCAGCTGAAGGTGGAGCTCGAAATAAACAGCTGTCTGAAAGTTGTCTCATTAATTTAAAGTAAGAAAACCAACTGGTAGACATCTGGACACTGGATATATTGTGCCAGGAGGCCTAGAAAATTATAAGCAAAACAATTACAGACAACGCTCATGTTTTCCTCCGCCTGTATACATGAAGTCGACCACCAGAGAGCGCTATTACCAAGACAAAGAATGAGTCATGAATGATGACACTAAAGTGGTATAGTGCGTATTTACAGTAAGTGTTTTGTCTTTTTTGTTTTTTGTTTTTTCATGCAGTGCTCGCTCAGGGAGGTGTGTGTGTGTGTGTATGTGCCCCCTGCAAATCTGTATACAGGATATAGCGGTATAGACGATGTGTGAGAACCACATTTACACCACAGAGCCTCTGAACCAACTGGACCTGATTGGTTAAAAGGTGCTGATTAATCTCTTATTACATCCGCATTAAATAAAAGGAGAACAAGAATAAAAAGCACAATGTGGTGTTCAGTAATTGCTCTTTAAATAAATAAAAAAAAGAAAAAGCATGTATCTCAATAAATGGATTAATAAAATATTCATCTTTCTTACTTAATGCACTTTAGACTCTCTGCTACTCGTACAATCAATCTTTAAATGAACATTCGCGTGAAGTAAACCTAATAAATCAATAATCATCAAGCAGCGCTCCAGTTCTAAAGTGAAATTATTAAAACAGGTTTGTGCAAAACATGCTTAATTATACGTCTGGGTTTTGTGTGTGTGTGTGTGTGTGTGTGTGTGTGTGTGTGTGTGTGTGTGTGTGTGTGTTATTTATTTTTAAATGTTATCCAAGCACTGTTTTCCCTCTAATCCCACAGAGATAATAATCTCCTACAGACAGACAGACCGGGAGTCTGCGGGTTGGACAGTGTGAACGTCTCCGTATTCCAGCGGCTGGTTAATTAGCAGTGCGGTTAAAGCTAACGGTCAAGCGCTCGATCTGTGCCTTTGGCCAAATCGCAGTAACAACACAATTTTTACGGTATGCGGCTCCATGATTGATCCTGGGAGTCTTTAATTGGATTCCAGGCTGGGGAACTTTTGACTTTATGACTTCTGAAATGACTCCAATCCTCTGCAAATGCATTTACACAAACCACAAACAAAAGAGCTCTTGTTGTCGTATGTCATCGAGGTTTGCGTTTGGCGTCAGTCGGTTTGTCGCGGCTCAGGCGTGACATTGGATTTGCGTCTTCGCTATTTGTTCCTGCGATATCATCGATGTAAAACGCTGACGTTGTTCATTATGTTGGACGATCACCTTCTGATAGAATTGTTCTACCTCATTTCATGACCTCAAAGTGATTTTTTTTTTTTTTTTTGTTCGCCCGGAGCTTTTTGTCTACAAGCTAATTTATACAGTCTTTGATTCAAACGCTGCCGGAGTCACAACGCTGATGTGAAGCTGCTGATGAATTCTGATTGGTCAGAAGGTGTTTTTTCTGTAACAGCAGCAGTTTACTTTAGTACACTTTTTCAACCATGCAAGTTCTATGCAAGTGCCAAAGACGTCAACTCTATCGACAAGCACTAGGTGTTGTTATTTGTTTAAGTCCCGTCTCCACACGCTGCTCCATCGTTTGCTCGTTTCATGGTTGTGTCCAGGTCTTGTTTTGAATTCTTGCTTATTATGGATATGGCCAAAGTTCTATTCAATTCAATTCAATTCAATTCAATTTTATTTATACAGTGCTTTTAACACTCGTCATTGTCGCAAATCAGCTTTATAGAAGCAAAAGAAAATGATGGAAATGTGTATGAAATGTGAGAAAATATGTATGAATCAAAATTATCCGATTGTCTGTGATGAGCAAGTCGAGGGCGACGGTGCCGAGGAAAAACTCCCTGAGATGGCGAAATTTTTGGCAAAAACAGAAAATGTCTGTGCCAAAGAAGCTACACATGCAACATGGAAGTAACCAATCTTGCACCAAAATGTGTGCCCCAAAAATGCCCATTTTTCAGCGTTATACTGTCTGACTTAAAACAATAATTATTTCAAATGCAAATTATTAATATTTCTTTATGAGTATTGATACTAAAATTGGTGTAAGCGCCTAGAAGCAAATGACCTGTAAAAAGTCTTGCTTAAATAGGTTTTTGGTGAAAGGAGGCGGCACGGTGATGTAGTGGTTAGAACTGTCGCCTTGCACCTCCAGGGTTCTGTGTTTGATTCCCGGCCAGGCTCGATTCAAGTCTCTGTGTGCATGGAGTTTGCATGTTCTTCCCGTGCTTGGTGGGTTTCCTCCCACAACCCAAAAACATGTAGATTAGGCTGATCGGTGTTCTCAAATCACCCGTTGTGTGTGCCCTGCGATGGATTGGCACCCTGTCCAGGGTGTACCCCATCTCGTGCCCTAAGCCTCCTAAGGCTCCAGGCCCCCTGTGACCCTGAATACAGGATAAAGTGGTATAGATAATGAGTGAGTGACACTTCTTCAGGTAAAATCTAAACTGTCCAAGTTTCATCTGAATGAGAATTAGGATCATTGGAAAGATTTGAGTTAAAAGGGCATAAAAGGGCATGAAATAGTATTTAGCAAATGTGTTTATTTTTAATCTGAATGTATTTGAATATTTAGATAAACGCGAAGCATGGATGAGGGAAGTATCCGATACCATGTTTTTTAAGATGTTGACTACTTTAGATGTGACCGCATCTTTACCATAAAGCAGCCTCTGGGTTTACGTACTTGTGTCCCAAACAACTGTTTATAGCTGCAGACAGGCGCTAACTGTCTCATGGACATTCTGAGTCATTAAACGGATAAACAGTTGTGATTGTTGGCAAATCTCTGTTATGCTTTTAAAGCTCAAATCAGTACAGCCAGGGCCAAAAGTTTTAAGAATGACAAATATTAATTTTCACAAAGTGCTGCTTCCCTTGGCTGAGAAGTAACCCCACACATGAATGATCTCAGGATGCTTTACTGTTGGCATGACACAGGACTGATGGTAGCGCACATACAGTACATTTGAAGAAGGGCAGCAACAATGTACTTTTCTCCTGGAAAACCATCAGGAACAGACTGATATTCTGGGGTAAAGGTACAGGGATCGGACTGCTGAGGACCAGAGGGGTAAAATCATTGTTTCTGATGAATCCTCTTTCCTTTTGTTTGGGGGGCATCCAAAAAAAAAAACTTGTCCAAAGAAGGAAAGGTGAGCGCTACATCAGTCCTGTGTCATTCTAACTGTAATCATCCTGGGTCATGTGTGAGATTTCTTCTCAGCCAGGTGAGTGGGTTCACCCACAATTTTGCCTAAGAACACAGCCATGAATGAAGAACGGTACAAAAACATCCTCCTGGGGCAACTTCTCTTAACCATCAAAAACAGTTTGGTGATGAACAATGCCTTTCCAGCATGATGGAGCTCCTCGCACTTTGGAGGCAAAAGTGATAATTAAGTGGCTCAGGGAAGAAAACATTGCAAATTTGGGTCCATGTCCAGGAAACTCCCCAGACCTTAATCACATTGAGAACTTGTGGTCGATCCTCAAGAGGTGACAAACAAAACCCCACAAATTCTGCGACTCCAAGCATTGATTATGTAAGATTGGGCTTCGCCATCAGTCAGGGTTTGGTCCAGAAGTTGATTGACAGCATGACGGGGCGATTTGCAGAGGTCTGGAAAAAGAAAGTTCAACACTGCAGAGATTGACTCTTAGCATAAACTTAATGTAATTGTCACAGTGTCTCAGTTCTTCATTATTCCATCAAAGGAAAAACCACCACCATAGATCCTGACTTCTAGACCGTTTTAGACACACCTCTGTCTTTTTAATCTGCCTTGTATTTCTACAGTTAGATAATAGAGGTCATCTTTCTCCATGTAAAGTTTGTAGGACATCTTTATTCCTTCATCCAGGTCTGTTTCTTTCCTCTGTACTGTATCAAACCATAAACATTGGGGTGTTTGGAGTTACGGAAAACTGCTTTAACTGATACACTCGTTACAGTAGCGCACACACACACACACACACACACACACACACACACACACTACTTTGTCAGTGTCACTGCCTATAGAAATGCAGTCCAAAGGTCTAGTAGTAGTCTAGTCTAGTCTTTCTTTAGTATTCTACTGTACACAAGTTTTTTATTAAAAATTATCTCACATACTGTAAGTGAAAAGACAAAAATGTTTAGAACTTTGTGTGTAATATACTGTACTGTATCTCCCTCCTGCCTTGGTTCTGTCTTTACCCAGAATTATGTTTCTTTGGTTGGATGCCCACATTCAACATTTTTATGTCACATTGTACAATTCAGGACTTTAAAAATGTGCAGTTTTTTAATGTATATTTCATATTTTATTTTTATTTTTTACCTAGCCTACTACTGTAGGTTTGATTGTTGTGCCAGTTACATACAGTGATTTTATGCCGGGTTTATGTCTGTGTGGTTATAGAGGTGTGGATTGTTTGGCCAGTAGGTGCTCACACCCTTCTTTCTCACCTCACCGTCCCCCATCCTCCTGCTCACCATCAGCTAAACACAGAGTCATGATACACGAGATACAGAAACCTTACACAGAAATATAAAACCTGACGGAGAATAAACCTCAAGAAGATATAGACAGATAGATAGACAGATAGAAATTATTAGGCAAAATGAAATAACACATGGCATTAGGTATTTAAACAACATTAGTTAGTTTTTTAATTGAAAGAAAGAAAGAAAGAAAGAAAACAAGGAAAGAAAGAAATAAAGATATAACGAAAGAAAGAAAAAATGAAAGAAAAAAGAAAGAAAAAGAAAACAGAAAGAAAGTAAAAAGAAAACAAAGAAAGAAAGAAAGAAGGAAAGAAAGAAAACAAGGAAAGAAAAAAGAAAGAAAAAGGAAAGAAAAAGGAAACAGAAAGAAAAAGAAAAAGAAAACAGAAAGTAGAAAGAAAACAAAGAAAGAAAGAAAGAAAGAAAGAAAGAAAGAAAACAATGAAAGAAAGAAAGAAAGAAAGAAAGAAAGAAACTGGAAATTAAACCAAATCAAAACCAATGAAGTGGATGGATGGATGGATGGATGGGTAGACATACAGACCGACAGATAGATAGACAGATAGATAGATAGATAGATAGATAGATAGATAGATAGATAGATAGACAGACAGATAGATAGATAGATAGATAGATA
>JAQMYG010000033.1:3018660-3033914 GCA_030014215.1 Clariallabes teugelsi
TTAAAGGTAAAGTGCAGGTTAATTTGTTTTATTTTTACTTTATATTTTGTGTTAATTATTTTTATGTATTTATTTTTCTGGGCTTTAGAACGAATAATTAGAGTTTCCATTATTTCCTATGGGAAAATTAAATTTGGTTTACGAGTGTTTTGGAAAACGAGCCCACTTCCGGAACGAATTATGCTCGTAATCCGAGGTTCCACTGTATTTGCTTTTCATTGGTCCAATGTGGCTCGCAGGAACGAAAAATTTCCGTTCAATAAAAAATAAAATGCGACTGATTTGTGACAGGTTTCGATGGACCGCTCGGAGACGTCCAAAACCTCTTACCGGTCTAAATCGAAAGTACGCTAGGTATATTAAAATTTATTTATGGAATAATCACAGAAAAATGCTTCGTTGGTCTATTTTCAGTCAAAAAATTGCATTACCACTAATACTGTATGTCGTACTGTTTCTTTTATCCTTAGACTCTCTCAGTTAAAGGTTCAGCCTGGTTTAATCTTTTACAGATAAACAGACATCCACGTGAGGTTTTGTTTGTTAGTAACCATGTCAGATATCTGATGATGCAAGAAACTATTCTAGGGCTGATTTCTTTCTAGCCCAGACTGTACATCTTTAAAATACTGTATGATCATTCTTTTTATCTGTCTTCTCTCACACCCTGCCACAGATGAAACATCGTACGAAGCGGGCATCAAAGTCCAGATCCACAGCCAGGACGAGCCGCCCTTCATAGACCAGCTGGGATTTGGTGTGGCCCCTGGTTTTCAAACTTTTGTGTCTTGTCAGCAGCAAACGGTACCTAATGCTACGCCTATTGCACATAACCTGCCATGTTCTCACTCGAACTCGTTCATTTAGTCCTGGAGAAAACCAAAGACAAAAACCATGACTTCAGTTCAGAGTCGAGGGGAATTCGGGAGTTTATTCGGAATGAGTTGTTGGGTGGTTCGCTTGGTTTTATGGTGAGCAGGACAAAGATTTTAGACGTAAACGCTCTTTAGAATTACACTCACAAAAAAATGGCTTAGAAGTAAAAAACAGAACAATGTCACCTGCTTTGAAATTTTAATGACCATCTCTAAATCTCACAGTTTGATGTAACTATAGTCATTTCATGGAGAAATCCAATGAACATAACAATGGAAAACCAATCAAGGCTAATTAATATTAGGCAGAAAATAATATCACTAACACGCTCACTCATTGTCTATAGTGTTTATCCTGTATAGGGTGGCGTGAGAGCTGGAGCCTATCTTATGGGGACTTGAGGCATGAGGCAGGGTACAACCTGGACGGGGTGAAAATCCATCGCACTCACTATACGGAAATTGTTAACGCCAATTAGCTTAATCTGCATGTCTTTGGACTGTGGGAGGAAACCGGAGTACCCGGAGGAAACCCACCAACCACGGAGAGAACATGCAAACTCCACGCACACAGACCTGGAGGCGGGAATCGAAACCTGGAGCTGCAAGGCCACGGTGCTAACCACTACACCACTGTCCCACCTGACTAATATACTAAACCCAATGATGATTAACAGGATTCCAACAGTATGTTGGTGTTTATATGAAGCTGCACTTGCTGAATGATGATATAGACTATATAGATCGTAGTCATTTTCTTTATAGGGAACGTTTGAGGTTTTTTTAAGTTAAAATTGAAGCGCATATAAGTACACTGTAATAAATAAGTCTTGGTCATTATAAATGTTCCACTGACCATGAAGTTTGTCACCCAGAACATGAGTACAATGTAAATAATCAGGGCCAAATTTAGGGTTCTTCAACCCTAAACAGACGTAGATAAACTTATCAATTTATACTAAATACAACATATCTTTGAAAGATACCAGCTTCCTTAGCTCAGTGAGACTGCAGAAGCTTCATATTAGTCTCAGCTGAACTTTGCCATGCTTTTTTGCTTGGAATGAGGGTTGTTGAATTTGTCCCCAATCACTTACATTATAATCCCATTCTGTCGGTGTGCAGAGCAGGAAAACATGCAACAACCCGGGACCTCTGGTGATGTACGTACCTCCATTTTTCATTTAATACAGACTTAAAAACAACTATCCCTTTAAGCTCAGACCTGTTGTTAGAAGATCTTCATTGACACAGAGGAGCAATCACATCATCACACAGTCTAATAGAGACAAGTCACCATATTCAGAGACTGTGGAAAATGTCCGGACCAAACCCGAGTTTATTCTGCGAAATCAAATTTTCTCTCTGGCGTTCAGGAACATCCTGCCTTGTAAAGATGAAAGATGAAAGGATAGTGAGTGGTGATCCAATCCACTTCCTGAAGGCGCCTGGAGATCTGTCTCTTAGTTTAAGAGGAAAAATAATGCATTGCATTGATAAATCTGTCTTAATTGAGGAAAAACATTTGATTAACGATGGCCTTTGTGTTCTAACACTCTTGGAGAAACCGAACCCTCTCTGTGAAGTTTTATTATGCACTGGAAACGACCTCTTTGGATCTTAAGGTCTCTTATTTCAGCCTGTGACACTTTATTAAATGAAATCATCGATACCTGCATTGTTTTCTAGCCGAGAACTAAAACTGTACATTTATGCTATCCTTCATCCCATTCACGCAGCCAGAGCCTTAGACCAGCATTATAATTTTATATTATAATATATTTTATATATTTTTTAACTTTCAGTTCTTCTCTTACAATCATCCCGGACTCCTAATTACAGACACGTCTTCTGGCAGACGGTGTTTACTGGCCCGCTGTGACATTTTTGCAGACAAGATCTCTTTTACACGAGTCTCTCATATTTATCTGAAGTTGGCTCGTTATGCTCGGTGTTCATCCTGTTACACTATTAAAAAGGGATAAAATCCCTCGTCCTAATTAAACGAGTTGTTACGATAAACCCTGCAGTCAGCCCGTCTTTATGTTTTCTATGAACCATTCCATCATAAGCACGGTTCCTGTAGGTACGCTCACGATCCGATACTGTAATATCAATATCGTCTCATGCGGAGAAATGTAAACAAGGGAAAAGATTGTCTTTATGGTCTTTAGATCAGAAAGCAAACCATAACACAACCAAAACCATCATTTTCCTTTGGTGTTTGTATCATTGGCTCGCATCTAATGAGGCATGCCAAGCTTCCAAGTGGCGCATCTGGTGAAGAACGCGCATCCTATTATCAGTGATGCAGCATCCCAGGAATCGAAAGGATGCAAAGTGGATAGGAAGGATGGTTTAATCTTTTCCTGCTCAAGCACGCACTGACAGAACTGCGGAGGCCGTCCAAACACATTTAATTGTCGCTGTATGAAATTCCCTCTCGCAGAAACACAAACCTGGCTTATGCTTGCTATTCATTCTTCACTTGCGTTTCTTTGTGTTTAGTTTGGGTTTTGGTCCTGTTTCGGTCTCCACCTGCGTCATGTCATTGGTTTGTTCTCCTCATGTGTGTGTTTTGGTGTTTACGTACAGTATACTCTGCTATCTAACCCCTGCTTTCACTTTCAGCCATACAGTACTTACTGTATAATGCCAAGCGGAATGACGAGACCAATCTAATCAGCGAGTAGACTTGACTAGAAAGCGATAAATGCAAAACCCTTCGTAAACACACAAACTAGGTTCTAATCAGGTATCCCGAGTCGTACCCTATGTAGTATTTCGTGCTTCTACAAGGCTAAACTGGCAACTCTCGTGCCATTTTTCTCTGGTTTTCTCCACGTCCCAGTCAACACCACTTACCAGCATGCTTTGTGGCATTCCTTCCCGACTTCTTTCATTCAGACGCACATTTGAATGAAAAAAAAACGTCTCGATTTTGTCTCGACTAATCTTTATCTCTTCATTCGAATGGTACTCGGCGATGTCTCCATTGAGCGAATGTCTTTTCCTTTGCTAGGCTGCTCATGACTGATTTGTTATCTAACAGCATGTTTGCACCATTAATGAATAAAACCGTGTGGTGTATCTCAGCTTCAGTATCTTCCACCGCCGTGGGGCGACTGCAGATCCGCTCCCCTGGACTCGGAATACTTCTCCACTTACAGCATAACAGCGTGTCGGATCGACTGTGAAACCCGGTATCTGCTGGAGAACTGCAACTGCAGGATGGTACATATGCCAGGTACACACACACGCACACACACACACACACACACAGATTTACTGATTTTTATTGATTTTTTTTAAGAATCGCTGTAGTTATTGTCTACTTCTTCTTTTTAACACTTTATTAGGCACGTCCACCGTATGCACACCAGAACAGTACAAGGACTGTGCCGACCCGGCCTTGGGTAAGAGAACATGTTAATAGTTAATATAGCGTCAAAATTACAGGACACAGTTTCCTATTAAATCACAAAAACTGTTTCAGGCAATTAGATGGAAAATCCACCCAGAACAGCTTTTATCGTTATGAGCAACATGCAGTTATCATTTATTTTTGAATTAAATACCAATTTGATGTTTATTTTTAATTTGATGTTGATTTGATGTTTACTTTTGATGTTAATTTGATGTTTATTTTTAATTTGATGTTGATTTGATGTTTATTTTTAATTTGATGTTTATTTTTAATTTGATGTTAATTTTTTATTTATTTTTTTATTTGAGGTTTATTTTTTTCATGTTTACTTTTGATGTTTATTTTTGATTTGATGTTGATTTTGATGTTTACTCATTTATTTTTAAATAAAATACTGATTTGCTGTTTACTTTTGATGTTACTTTGATCTTTATTTTTATTTGATGTTTATTTTTTTGTTTTTTATTTTGTATTTTTATGTTTATTTTTTATTTGATTAGATTTTTTTGACTTGATTTCTTTTATTTGATGTTTATTTTTGATTTTATGATGATTTGATGTTTACTCACTTATTTTTGAATGAAAAAAAACTAAAATTGATCAGATAAAGATGAAGTTTTGTCTTAAAACGACTCCAGTGCGTTAAAATTCACTTATACCACTTCAGCTCTGTTATTTTAGCCAAAGTCAAAATATAGCATGTAAAAATAGCATGATGTCGTCCCAGCCATCTTTGCATGATGCTGTGACTTTATCTGGCTGGACAGACATACAGACATACAGACAGACAGAAAAACAGAAATCTCTCGGAGACTGGTTTCTCGTTCTTCAATGTATGAAACGTAAAGGTATCATAGAAAGAGCGAGTTCTGACCAATGTACAGACTAAACCATTCTTTTGCTTTATATACTGTAGATATCTTACTATTCAGTATTGATTCATTTAAATCTCCTGTTTATTTTCACAGATTTCCTGGTTGAAAAAGACAGCAATTACTGCGAGTGCCAGACGCCATGCAACATGACTCGCTACGGCAAGGAGCTTTCCATGGTGAAAATACCAAGCAAAGCGTCGGCCAAATACCTGGCTAAGAAGTTCAACAAATCAGAGCAGTACATCGGGTATGAGACAAGCCAGTTTCAGATACAGAACCGTTCCTGTCTTTTAAGACTAGATCATCCGAAAAACTGCATATGTTTATCATATAAATTGAACACAACTGGTCTAGAACTTTGTGTGCTCAACCACTTTATTAGGAAAACCTGTACATCTGTTCATTCAAAAACGTTATCAGATCAGCCAGTGGAGCAGTAATACAGCGGTGAAATCATGCAGATTCAGGTCACGTGCTTCACATCTAACACCACAATGGGGTTTATTCTTAAAGTGAATGGGCTACAACACCATATTTCACTTCTGACAGAAATCTGAGGCTTGATCATCGGTTGGTTGGATGATTAGTGTCCAGGTGTTCCTATTAATGTGGCCATTGAATGTATAATAAATAAGTGCTGCAAAAATAAGCCAGGAACAGTCATCTTGGTGTTTCAGATATAAAAGAGGCGTTCATGTCAAACCGAGACTTATGATGAAATTTATGGTGGTAAAACCGATTGACATTTACAGAAGACTTCAGGCACAGTACGGTGATGAGACTCTTAGCCACAGTAAAATATTTAAATGGTGCAAACATTTTAAAGAATACCGTACATCCCTGAATGACCCGATGAGCCCGGCTGAGGTGGGTCAGAGCTCACTGCAGTCGTTCCCATGAACACTGTGGGAACTGTACATACCAACACCATTGACCAACACCACATGGAAATTACAGGAACTCGGCTTGTCACATCCCCCATACAGTCCTGACCTGGTTCCAAGCCATTTCCACATGTTTGGGGCATTGAAGGAGTTCCTGGCAGGCCGGTGTTTAATATCATGCCTACGGGACACTTATTAGAAGTCTTTCTACCTTGATGGTGTCCAAGCAGTAGTGGAACACTGGGATAAGTGCATTAGTGTAGCAGGAGATTACAGTAGATAGAGAAAGAAAGGGAGTTTTTACTCTCAGAACTGTGTTCTGTTATTCTGCGCAATCAAAAGTCCCAGTTTGACTTGAACGCCCCTTGTGCTTTCACTAAAGCCCATGACAACGAGTCACTCACTTTGTTTTGTTGCCTGTGTATCCGTTTCCAGAGAAAACATTTTAGTCCTGGATATCTTTTTTGAGGCCCTGAATTATGAAAAGATCGAGCAGAAGAAGGCTTACGAAGTGGCTGGTCTGCTCGGTGAGATGTACTACAGATAAAAGAAAAGGTTTTAACTGATTCAAATCTCCATGGAAGTCATTTGCTATTGGGTAACTTTCCTTTTTTCAGGTGACATCGGGGGGCAGATGGGGCTGTTTATAGGAGCTAGTGTCCTGACCATACTGGAAATATTTGATTATTTGTATGAGGTACGGTGCATTTCTGTCTCTTTTATATATTTTTAAGCTACACTAAATCACAGATTTTTTTTAAGCTGAATTAAGCAGAAAACTTAAGGAAAAAAAAAAAACCTTAAACAACTTTAAAAAACTTAAAAAAGAAATATGGATCTGAAACGTTTTTTGAAAGATGATCTAATGTTATAATGCATCTTATGGCACATATTTAATATATTCCCTAAATTGTTATGCATGTTGGAAACATATTATAACAGTACTAGACAAAATAAGATATGGTTTGAAGTTGTATAGTAATAAATAGATTTTATTAATCAGTGTTTTATCTTTTATTATATTACAAGCATTATTGGTTTAATAATCATTGAAATAAATACATCCAGCCTTACTTATAGTATCAAGTTCAAAAGATGTATAAAATACACAGAAAAAGTTTTTTAAATAAATAGGATAGTTAGCAATCATAATTAAACATAATACAGTATGCATTTCACTTTTCTTTGGCATGATGTATTATACAATACTTTTTATTATCCATTTATTATGCATAACACATGTTGGTGTATAATGCAGTGCATTTTCCTAAATCATGTGTAGAAAGTCTTAGGGGAAAAGATTAATATGCAATACGAGCAACGCACACATTTCCAGACTGCAGTCCTTCTGGCAAACATTAATTAAGTTAGTTAATCGCAGCTTCATGAAGAAGCCAAATAGTTCATTGGCCTCTTTCTCTCTTGTCTTGTCAGAATTAAAAACCAATATGTCTGAGAGGTTCATCGGTTATGCCTTAAATTTAAAAAAAAAGAAAAGAACCAGACTTTAAAAAACGTTTAAAACCAGACAGAAATAAAGGCATGAAAAAGTCAAAAGAGCGGAATGCAAAAAAAAAAAAAAAAGGATGAAAGTGTCTGAAAATCCCTGTCTGTACTTTGTGGTTCTTAATTAAAAAAGAGAAGCAATATAAACTCAAGATCAACTCAAACCTTGCCATCCTTTCAAACTGAGCTGCCAGACTATCAGGAGCTAAAAACCACTTTAAAAGAAAGAAATGTGCATCCATCAACACTTTCTACAAACTGTACAAACACTGCTACTACAAAAGCCACACAGATGCCCAACGGAATGGTGCGCAGAAAACACAACCAAAATCTCTGAACGAGCGCCATCCCTTCAGGCTCATGGTGCGGAAAGCTTGTTACAAGCTTACAGGAAATATTTCGACCTGCTGAAACCTATAGGGAAATCTTTTTTTTTTTAATAGGAGGCAAGTTTAAAGCTTCCCTGAACTGAACTGGCTTCACAGTTTAAGTGGTCCAGAGGGGCCAGTCAAAGCTGTCATCTGAATCACACTTGTACTATAAAAACACAGTTATTATGGCAAGTGTGGAAACTTGAGGCAAGACACATTTGCAAGTTTGAGCAAGTCATTAAGGTGTACTTGATGCAACCAAATATTGAATTGTAGTGGCAGGATATTTACACAAAGCACCTATTTCTCACAGCTCATTGTCCAAATGTGCCTTGAACACAATTTGTTTAGTGTCACCAATAGTTGCCTTTATGATCTCTGTCCCCATAGCAAGTCCCATTATGTCATTAATGGCTGGCACCATTATCCTATTCACAGTGGTGCTGTAGGCTTCTTGTCTACCCTGAGGATGCCCAGAGCTTACTTCCCAACCAATACCCAAACACGAGGGTTGTAGGGCATCCACAGTGCCAATCCCAAGTCTTGGGTTGCATCAGGAAGGGTGTCTGGGATAAAACCTTTCCTAAAATTTTATTTGTGATAATAGGATGATCCTAGCCTGAATAGCTTAGTCACCTGTTTGGGCAGATGTCACACAAAAGGACATTTCTTCATTTGTCCAATTTGTCCAATGGAGGATCATGCTTTAGTTCTGCACCCATGATGCAGAGCAATATCCTCTGATTACCTGAATGCTCTGGGGCAAATGCTCTTGCATCGCAAGTATTCTACTATTCAAGTAGAAAAGTTCTATGAGAAAACCCCAAGCAGCAGACACAGCTAAGGAAAAAATCCTTCTGAAACGAAGTAAGCTCCTTTGCTGGATTAAATCAGCAGGAACAGTAAAATAAAAAGGTCTGGATTGGAGAAGTTTACAGGAGTTTAATGTTGCTTTGCTAGAATACAAAAAAACAGAACTTTTCTACATGAGATCTTAATAACAAGCGCTAAACGCTGGCCTCAAAGCATCCAGGTAGTCAAAAGATAATGCACTGCATAATGGGAGAAATGTCATTTTGCACTACATCTGCCCAAGAAAATGAGTGGGCTACTCATGACTAGGATCATCCTACTGTATCCGCACAACTTTGATTTTAGCAAAGATTTTACACCAGATACCTTTCCCTCCAGGCTCGGGATCAGCACCATTGGTGCCCTGCAACCCCAGTGGCTAGATGTGGAGTATCAGCTGGGAATAAACCTGGTCCATCTGCATGGTAACGAGAAGCCTACCAATGAGCCACCAATTCCCTTGAATAGTATAAAGGTGCCAGCCATTAAGGTCATAATGGTCATAATGGGAAACGTAAAGAGCACGGAGGTCCTAAAGGCAACACTTGAAGCTAGGGATGCAGTAAAAGGGTACCAGAAATTACTGGATCTGCAAATGAAAATGCAAGTAGGGTTGGTGATAAGGCCATTTCAAGAGTCTGGTTAAACCATGGCTCTACCACCAGGATAATATCCGTCGGAACAGACCCTGGAGATACCCCAGATTGCTGCATCATTCAGTCTGAAATGGATGACAAGGGACATGACCTAAAAGACCATCGAATCAGTACTGTAGTCCCATTCTCAATGGCAACTGTTCCACATGGCTGTATGCAGGCATGTTTTAACGACTGCGTGGAGGGTTTCTCCGGCTAATGAGGATAGCTAATGGACGTACATGATGTAGCGGGGATCTAAGCGGGACAGTACCTGTGTGGGCTTGTTAACTCTGAGCGCCTCCAAGGACGGCAGCCTGGCGTCACTCTAGTTCATCACAGAGTCACGGGTTACATGTGGTGCACCCTTCTGTTTTTGAAAATATGAAAGATAAAGGTCTAATAATTACTCTTTTCAATCTCTGAATGTTAGTTTGCTCACTGGGCATTGGGTCTGTAATCTGTGAATCTGCGACTAACTTTTTCACTCTGCATGTCTCCTCAGGTGTTTAAGGACAAAATGCTGGGCAACTTTCTACGTAAAGGACGACCACGTCGGAGTGCAAGTGACAATCTGGTAACTGAGCTCGTTCTATACTACACCACCTGCATGTGCATGCTTTCGGTGGAGCTGAGAGAACATGACAGAAATAAATGCAAGGGTTTTTTTTGTTTGTTTGTTTTTTGTTTTTTTTGCAGTGAGAAACGTGTGTCTTATTGCTGTGTTGCTGCATGTCGCTGCTATTTCTTTTGTCTTTGGCTCAAATTCTGATTATGGGAGCGGGGAAGCGCAGAATATTTTAATTAAAACATGGTAATTTGTCAAAAGAAACACTTGAATTAGTAAAACGATACTATCTTCTACTAAGTTCCGATCATTTTTCTTGTGCGTTCATGTGCAATAACGTGAGGACAAACTAATTACAATT
The DNA here is from genome assembly GCA_030014215.1 of Clariallabes teugelsi. Taxonomy (NCBI): domain Eukaryota; kingdom Metazoa; phylum Chordata; class Actinopteri; order Siluriformes; family Clariidae; genus Clariallabes; species Clariallabes teugelsi. Next base: position 3,029,015 of record JAQMYG010000033.1, read on the forward strand.
TTGGTGATTGGGTGAGTTTTGTGATAGAAATCTGGGTGATTAAGCAGAGATGTCTGTGGCAAAGGTGTTAAAAAAGAATTTCCTTTATTAATGACAGCAGTCCAGAACGAGGTGCTCCCTATAGGTCGTATTTCAATGCTAATGGAAGCAGATGTCTATACAAACCTATTAACCTTGTGCGAAGTCATCTTATCCTCTTCACACTTAATGCCGTAAATACACATATTATTACTCTAGGGAGTTTTTCCAGACGTTCTCTGAACTGAAATAGGCAAAAAAACTTTGGGTGACGAATTAATTCGTTTACATTAAACCTGCTGTAATAGTACTGTGTACTATGTAAAAGTACTGTTCCATCCCAATTATTGTTTAAGCATTTAAAAAATAAGATTCTCTGACGAAAAAAAAAGAAGGAGCTCATACAAGGTTTGTGTAAGCAAACAAGAAGCGCCAAATTATTGGTGCACATTACAGATGCAATGGCAAAAGACTTACATTACAAAACAATCTATGAAATGAATCGCACAAAGCAATTGTACGGAGCTCTTTCATGAGCGACCATGATTGCTTTTCTGCTTGAGAGATTTCATTTGGTGTTGCAGGTTTCTCTATAATTTATCATCTTAAATAAAGACCTGGGAATGTATATGACAGTTAGCTAGAAAAAAGAAATACATAAGCGTGTGGTGGTATTTAGTGTTTCAAAAGGTCCATTGTGGATGTTGACTTTTGATCCGACAAAGCAGTTTCACATCTTGCCAAGTTCTCATTTATCATCCATGACAGGAATCTAAAAAATAAAACCTGGTACTGTGCAAAGGTCTTGATTCACCCCTTGATTTTTTTTTTTTTTTTTCATATTTTTCTTCCAAAGAGCCAGATTTTTTTTTTTTGTAATGTATTCTTAAGGAATAGTTCTTAGCTTTCTTCTTAGCAAGTTTTGTTTCTCATTTTCAGTCCAGTTTCAGACCAGTTTCAGAGGAATGTTTTTTGTTTGTTGCACCACACAGTGAATCATTCAAGCATAAACATTTCATCTAACCTAAGGCATGAACCAGTGAGAAACAGGTGCAGATGTTGACAGATGATCAGGCCAGTGATTAGTTTACTGCTGATGCTGAATACTGAGTGGTTGGAACAGACAAGAGGGGAAATGAGGTCGCTGCTGAGGCTGATAAATGAACATACAATATATTTTTTTTATATCTTTAAGCACTTTGCAGCCTGTAAAACATATTCCCATTTCTTTAATTTATTTTTCATTTCATGAGAGGAGACTAAAGAATTTGCACAGTATATAACTTGGTAGCTGGTGTACACTTAATACTTTGAAGTTTCATACCAAGATTCATTATCCACATTACACCAATCCACTGCATGTCACCTATAAAAACATATTTCTTGGTTTATAGTTTTGCAAATATTTAACCTACTAATATTTAATCAGATATTTTGACTAATTAAAATTGCATTTTAAAAGATCTATATTAAAATTAGCCAAAATTATCATCGTTTTCCGCATCCTTTATATTTTCCAGCCGATTCCATAGGATCCAGTTCTTGCATTAAGCCTTGCTCATGCATTCTTAATGTTAATGCTATTATTCATTATTCAATTTCACAGTTTAAAAAAAAAAAAAAAAAAAAGGATAAATGGATCATTACTTACTCCGCATTGTATAATTTTGTTTTGGGCCAGGGTTGGGGTCAGTTCAGGTTCAATTCAGCAAATTTAGGACTTGGATGGAGGCCTGATGCAGGATTCACTTTGGCTTGTGAACCTGAAACTGAACTGAACCCATACCTGGTGTGGTCATCCTCATCTCTCTCCCCATCATGTGTCTTCCAGGACTACTCTGAGAACCCCACCAGCCCTGGTGTCACGTCTAATCATACCCCCAGGTAGCTGGCCATTGACAATACTGTAAATACTTTACATCCTCTTAATCTGTCTAACTATAACTCATTCTCATCAGCATTTCATTTTTTCAACCCTGTAAATATCCTTCTTTTTTGAGGCTCCTTTTTGTGTGTTTCCTGTAATTAATAAATTGGTCCAGGAAACTACGGTTTCCAAGCATTTCTAAGGAAAATCTTTCAAATCCTGTAGCCTTCACGATGGAGATGATGCATTGCACAAGTTCAGGTAAAGCAAATCTGTGCTATGAATGGATTAGTCTTGCCTTTTTTTTTTTGTGCTATTTTTGTAGCAGTCCTCTTTCCCAAAAGTTTTCCCAAAAGTTAATGCAAAATGTATTTATCATATTGATTATATTACCATGTTTTAAATATATTGTCATTCCAAATCTGTTAGACATGAAGTTTTTGGGAAACAGACTTTCTGCAACATATACGCAACCAATAGTATTAACTTTTGCTTGTTTGCATACTTTGTGTAGCACTTAAATAGTCTGTATTTGTGGTATTTCACCTTGGATATACTGTAATGCTATGTAACAGTGCTGTTACAATCCGACCTAACACATAACGAGTTTTGTGAAACACCAGATACTTCCTTATGCACATGCACCCCAAGATTCACAAAGTCACGTAATGATACCAGGCATGCACTGCAGGCTTATCCTCACTAAAACCAGGATGGAAACTATGGTGTATAGAGTCACCTTGCCTCCTTTACAAAGGCAGTGATGAGACCCAGCCACATAACTGTAGAGTGACACAATGGCTGCCATACACCTTAGATGGGAGACTTACAATGTCCATGTGCTCTAGTATTGAGAAGAGTTTCCTGGATTGGTTGACTGGAGTCCTCAGCTGGTAATTCTGTCCCAGGGGCCCTGACCCACAGAATCAAATGAGCAGGCTGTGCATACCAGGTTTTGTCATCCATTTGGGACAGTTTGCCTGCTCTTGTCTGAAGCCTTCAGGGAAAAGGGCATCTTGGGACCACAAACAGGACATTTGGTCCTAGTTCCTGAATTTCCAACAATTCATCCCATACTTGTGGGTTCTCTGGCTCTGCCAGGGACAACCATATCTGTCATGTTGACCTAAGATTGGTAAAAAGGTTCATCATAGATTGGCTCAACTGTAGAGATTCTGTGACAGATGTTGAGAGCCAAGACCTTGGTCCAGTCCTGATTACAGCTGAGAGGACAAGACAATGTCCAACTACAGTAGTTGACCCCCCAACTGGGTGTACATGACCCCCCATGTACACCCATGAACTTGGTGAATGAACTTGGTCCCATGGGGGGTCATGTACACCCAGTTCCCCTGTAGTACCACGCTACAACCTAGAATGTAGAGGAGGCATCTGTAAAGATCGTCTCTATCCAGTGGCAGACTGCCAACCCTCTGCCAGACTGCCAGACTCCTTGGGTTCAATTGCTCTGCTGTATCAGCCAGCCAATTTTTGGGCTCTTTTCCAGGAGCAATCCCAGTCTGATAACCCATTTTTGGAAGCTGCAGCTCTAGTAGTTGTCATCAGATAACCGATTACAGTGCCATCCATAAAAATGGATGGACTCGCTAAAGCTAACAGATGCCATATCTATAAAAATGCCCATAAGGCATAAGGCAAAGATTACTCACAAAAAAAAGTTGAAAAGAATGAGGACATCTATGAAGAACAGTACACCTGGGCATTCATGATCACATTTTAGCTGCTGAGCAGATAGCATGACATATTGTTTATGTGCAGGTGAGAAGGATAAAATTAAGGATTACTTTATGACATCATACATGACTAAATAGGGATGAGGAAGCAGAATTTAAAGTAGAGAATCTAATGGTCGTTTGGATTTTTTGGCCATGTGTGACCATGGTTGGTTGAGTAACACGTTTTTGGTCCACTATACCATTGGAATGTATTCACCAATCGATTCCATTTTAAGTGGTGTGGGGTGTGGGGTCTGTGTCTTGGCTAAAAGTCTACTGAAACAACTCTAACATCTCTGAATAAACAAACTGTTCCAGGTGAATTTTGAAACATTCATTACTTCCCATAGTTATGTGATTCCATAGGATGGTTTGTTCAGGTGGTTAAGCAGACCTTAACCGACCTCTGGTGGTTTATGTCGTACCTGCAAAAGGTGTCCATTCGTTCCTCTGGATTGAAGTTGAAAAAATTGAAGTTGAAAAAATCATTACTTCATCTAAAAATTCTACAAATGGCGCTGTACATTGTTTACTATGCACTCATGAGTGTGCAATTGAAATCTACTTAATAAATGCAATCTCACACCTTTATTCTGCGCACTTCACATTAAGATGTAAAAAAGTTTGCTTATGAGATGTGTGATTAAGTTCCATGTGAACAAAGTCACGGGCACATCTAGTATTGAATATAAAGATATTCAACGAGATGACGACAGTGAACGGAATAATATAACCATTTTACATAACCTGAGAACATGGGGTGTGATGGTTACCATGGTTGAGCTGCACTATGGAACTTAAGAGTGTGGGCTCCAGTTGCTTCTTACACAGTTTACTACAAATAGTTTTTTTACTTTGGCAAATTACATGGTTAAGACTTGTAAATTCAAGTCCCTGCAACACGAACGTGCTACGGCTGGGTTCCTGAGCATGAGCCACGTTTAAACTGATAACTTGTGTTCTGTTTCAATTGTAAACACTTCAGATCATCCAAATGAACATATTCATTTAAATTCCCCAATTTTGATTGGGAGAAGGCATTGATTTTTTTTTTTTTATTATTATAATTTTTTCCCGATTTTCACCAATTTAGTCGTGTCCAATTCCTCCCCGTCACTAGGGGGCTCCCACATTAAGGCTACCACTACCACTCAGCCGGAAGGGCCGAAGACTATCACATGTTTCCTCCGAACCACGTGACACCAGCCGACCGCATCTTTTCGAACTGCTCGCTCACGCACCATTAGGGGCGGAGTAACACACTCGGAGGACAGCGCTA
>JAQMYG010000033.1:3064950-3084179 GCA_030014215.1 Clariallabes teugelsi
GTGTGTCTCTATATATATATATATATATATATATATATATATATATATATATATAATGTGTGTGTGTGCCCCTACTGTACTGTACATATCACACACTACAGTGAAATGGCGGTATTTCTACTTGCCACGGAAACGGTGTGTCTCTGTGCTTCAGGTAAATCCACGGTGGCGGCGCTGCTCGAGCGCTTCTACGACCCGAGTGGCGGAGCCGTCATGCTGGACGGACAGGACATCAGGACGCTGGACCCGTCCTGGCTCAGGGGTCACGTGATTGGATTCATTAGTCAGGCAGGTTATAATAAAGTTTACATCTTTTAGAGCCGGATAAGAACGATACTGAAACAGGAGTCAGTTTGACTTCCAGTCTGTGTGTGTGTGTGTGTGTGTGTGTGTGTGTGTGTGTGTGTGTGTGTGTCTGATTCTATGTTTGTCTGTCTGTATAACCCGTCTGTCTGTTTGCCTCCCTGTCTGTGTTTGTCTTTCTGTTTCTGTCTGTACGTACGTCTGCATCTTCTGTGTCTTTTTCCTGTCTGTCTGTATAACTTCACAATTATATGTGCCTCTGTCTGTCTGTCTGTCTGTCTGTCTGTCGGACTGACCACGTATCTCTCTGTCTGATTTTCTACCTGTCTGTCTTCCTGGCTCTCCGTGTGTCTGTCTCTGATTTATAAACTGCCTCCCTGTCTGTCTGTCTGCTTTTCTACCTGTCTCCCTGCCTTCTTCCATCCCTGACTTTTCATGTGTCAATGTCTGTCTGTCTCTGATTTTCTGAAATTTCTGTCTGTCTGTCTCTACAGCTTTAAATAATCTGTCTCCCTGTTATTTTATATGTCCACGTACCTGTCCACTTATCTGTTCTGTCTGTCTCTACGCACCCGTCTGTATCTCTACCTATCCGGCTGCGCTTTTGTTTTCTGCGCCGTGACCACACTGTTTGTCTCCGATGTTAATGACAGGAGCCGGTCCTGTTCGGCACCACGGTGATGGAAAACATCCGATTCGGTAAGCCGGGCGCCACGGACGCCGAGGTGACGGCCGCAGCCAAGCAGGCCAACGCCCACACCTTCATCACTAACTTCCCTGACGGTTACGACACTGTGGTGGGTGAGTGCTTCGTTTTAAACTACAGAACTCGGAGAGACGAGAAGCGCGATGAGACAGTACAGTACAGTAGTTTGAGTTGCTGAGTAAAACTCTGCGTCCAGGTGAGCGAGGTGTGACCCTGTCAGGTGGGCAGAAGCAGCGGATCGCCATCGCTCGTGCCCTGGTGAAGAACCCCGGTGTGCTGATTCTGGACGAGGCCACGAGCGCGCTGGACGCCGAGTCCGAGCGCGTGGTGCAGGAGGCGCTCGACCGGGCCACAGAGGGGCGCACCGTGCTCATCATCGCTCACCGCCTCAGTACCATCCAGGGGGCGGATCTTATCTGTGTCATGAACAGCGGCAGAGTGGTGGAGGTGAGGAGCATGGGGGGGAGGGGGGGGGGTTTACAGTTACTGCCCCGAAGTGTTTTATTCCTCATACACATCAGCGGCATGAAGGGGGATGAAAACAGATATCCTGAACATGACATCATAGGACTGTAAGCTAGTTTGTTTCAGGTCTGAATTATTGAGAAATATCCTTCTTTCTTGTGTTGTTTTCGTTCCCCTGGCAGGCTGGAACTCACCCTGAGCTGCTGAGGAGAGGAGGTCTGTACGCCGAGCTGATCCGGAGACAGCGAGCCGCTAACGACCAAAAGCCCTGAAGCCTTGAGCCGCAGATCTGCGTTACCTGGACAGAAACAATATTCATAACCGCATCATTGTATATTTATGATTTATGATGACATCATGCTTTTATAATTCCACAATCATGATCAGTTTTACACGCATTTGATTCGATGAGTTAACTGGACATCTTTTAAATGATTATTTTAAAAAGTATGCATCATTTCCTCGTTGTGTATATTTACATATGTGTATAGTAAAATTTTAAATCTGTAAAAAATAATAATAATAATAAAGAATATGAATAAATGCACTGGAACATACAGGACTGTTTTTAAATCTGTACTTGCTTTTAATTCAAATATTATTTGATTTCTTTTGATCTTAACTGTCATTCAGATGAAACTCTGTCAATTTAGATTTCTCATGAAAAGACATAAACCTGAAAAAGTGTATTATGCTAAAATGCTAAATTGTTAAGTTATTGCAACATGAATTTAACTTGGTTACGGACACTACAGATTTTTTTTTTTGGGGGGGGGGGTCCTTAACTGTTTTGCAAGGAATGCTTTAATTTAAACATCAATTTTTACAGGTCATATGCTTATAGGAGCTTAGACCAATTACCCATAAAGAAATGAATAATTTGCATTTTAAATGATGATTGTTTGAAGCGAGACAGTATCACATCATCTCACTTATAAAATCATCTCTCCAAAACGGCTAAAGTTAGCAACTTGAAATTTTTAGGGATGCGAGATCGGTCACTTCCATTGTTCCATGCATAAACTTCAGTAGTGAATGAAATCAGCTCCAACACTGTTATTTGGCCGTAACAGTTTGCTGGCAGAACGGTTAATAATTTGGGATATAAAACAGCACCACCATGTGGCTCCAGGGTTAAAAATATCTTATTCTATTCCATTCCATCTCGCCGGTGTCCCCTTTTCAGGAAAAGTAACATTTAGGGGTCGTTTTCAATCTGTTTCAGGTCAACTGAAAGTTATAAACTGGCCACCCTTTTGAGCTCTTGGACCTCTTTCTGAAAAATGACCACATATTACTTTCAGTCTGTAATTTGTGTAATACGGTCACGCTGGGCTCCCGAGTGGCACGACAGAGACGTGCTCGTCCTATGATCTGGAGTTCACAAGTTTGAGCCCCGGGTGATGCCACAGCCAATCCGTAGCCAGAAGCTGAAAGGAGGCGTGGCTGCCCTGATCTCTGATATCAATCAATCAAGGCGACACTGGCTAATCATGGGCATCTGTATGCCTACGCAAGCGGAAGTAGGTGGATAGCGCTTTCCTTATAGTATCTGAGCTGCTGATGGAGTTCGATCGACTGCACTGGGCTCTGAGTCACCTCGACCTGGTCATCCAGGGATATACGTCCTTCTTTAAAACGTTCGCTCTATTCAAAAGTTGTACTGCAGCTAAAAGTCTCATCACAGTCTTCTGTAAAAGTCGATCGCTTTTACGCCTTCGTTCACCAGAAACCTCAACACGAGTCCCGGTTTGACTCAAACGCCTCTAAAGAACAGATGAAACTTCCAAATGAAATATACAACAAGGTAAAGATGATACAAGTACGTACCATCACAAAGCAGAGTCTAAACCTGTAATGTCATCGTAAGCACACGAGATCGGATTACAGTGTGTACGAGACACAATGCGTTACCGCGCTGACTTAACTGTTGAACAATAGCATTGTACTGAAACGTCAAACTGGCTCTACCTACTTTAGTGCCTCCTCCTGACCTCACTTATTTCACTAAAGAGCTCTCACAATGAACCCTTTATTTCTTTTCACAATGAAGCAGTAACGCACAGGGGGAAAAAAGAAAAACGAGAAGTTAAACCTGTCGCACAACACCACCAAGATATGAGCTTTTTAAGTTTCCCAGACTCGTTAAAGCTGTAACTAGTGACAGATCAATAGATCATTCCCTATAGATTGTTAAACGAGTTGGTATCAAAACGTTTCGAGATTAGCTATGTTTACAAGCTCTGTTTTTCCACCGTATGTCCTTCCCCAGACACCTTAAGACCTGGCAGTAGAATTCGGTAATGGCGGTCTGGCCCCCTGAGGACGAATTCTCGATACACAATGACGCAAACCTCGAAAAAAGACAATGAGGACGCACTCGGTCAATCTGCAGTCCTGCCTCGACTTTTTCGGTCCTGAAGATGACGGGCTCTTCCTTGGTGAAGACTGTTCCTTCATCTCCAAGTTTCGTCACCTGTAATGATCCTCTCCACATGAAGGACAGATCCATCCACGACATGCTGACGGAGTTCTCGGCAGACCTCCATGTGATGTTCCTTCTGCTCCTCGGTGAGCAGCCTGGGGACCAACTTGGCAGCAAGACGGCGCCTCTTTAAATCAAACGTGAGGATTGTCTGGACTGTTCCGGAAGACACAGGAGGATAAATGGGCGAGTGAATTTCAACATTTTCAGGGGTTTGAGCTGTTTAAAGATCTCGTCGTCTTCCAGTGATGTTCTTCCGCTCTTAAAGCACGTGTGCCACTCAAAACACCTTGAAATACCTCATTTCAGCTTCGCCGTAAACTTGCAGAATCATGTCTAATGTCTCTGTGGCAGATTTTTTTCCAGTTTCACGCAGAATTTCACCTTCGCTCTTTGTTCTAGCTTGCTGTCCATGATGGAATGGCAGACGTGATACAGCATGTGGTCAGAATAGCGCCAGATGCACAGCTCCCGATGGACACAGGACGATGTCTTTTGGCACACTGACTTACTGTATGAACGTCGGTGCTCCCTGTGACTGTGTGTGCCTTGAGCCGCCATCTGTTGCCGTGTTACCACCTCGTACGAGTGCTGGAACTGGAGACTCCTTCTATAAATGTAACAATAAATGACAAATCAGAGCATAGACTCAATCCATGTAGAGACTTTAGGAATGCTGTACTGCACAAGCAACAGTGTAAGCAATAAGAATGCTAATTTACAATCGGCACGCTATCGTCACATCGCTTTCTCCTCACATGTCCATGTTGATGTTTTATTTCCTGTGCCCTTGAACCAAAAAAAAACAGGATGCTGGACAATTAGCTCTTCCATAAATGCCAGATAAAGATCAGCACATCCGGAGTTCTTAGGAATTTGTCAGAAATGGGTTTGTATACAAGCATCTGTGGTATGCGTGTGAAATTTCCTGTCCATTGCACCCTCATGTCACTGTGTCTGGATTTTGGCACTATATCCATCTGGAGCATGTGTGTGTGCAACCGCTTACTCGATAAGGTCCATTAGTGTGCGTTTGTGTGAATTCATGTACAAATCGGGACTTTTCTGGAAACTTCTTGTGAATGAAGGCATGAACAACATTTACAGACACAGTGCGCTGATGAGACTCGTAGCCGCAGTAAATCATCTGAATGGAACAAAAAATTTGAAAGAAAGCTGTACGATCCTTGATGTAACGAGTAATCTAACGCGCTAGGTCCGCCATTTAAGTACTCGGTTATTTAGTTATATTTTTAAAATGTAATCCGTTATTCAGACAATTTATGTAACCCGTGAGCCAGACAGCAGTGATTCCGTTAGTGTGTGTGTGTGTTTTTGAAAGTCGCCCTACAAGCTCCGCCCCCGATAACCCGCCTCCCTCTGTTATTCCTGCTGTTATATCCCTATCTCACCTATGCGGTTTGACTCGTGGTGAGAAGCGGTGTTAGGCACTGTGAGCCGCCGCAAGTGACCGCCTGATGTTCTGTGAAGTTCTCCAGGGTCCGACGGTGAATCATGATGATCTGTGCTTACAGCCACTGTGCGAAACCGCGTAGGTGAGATAGGGGTATTAGTAGGTGAGATAGGGGTATTAGTAGGTGAGATAGGGGTATTAGTAGTTAACAGATTATGGACCAAACTTCGCTGAGTGATGATGGTAGAATAATTATAAAGGTCTTGACTAAAACAACATGCATGAGGAATTTTTATTTTCATGCAATGGATAAAGTACTCGAACTAGTTACTTTTATCAGAAAGTAAGGCTGAGGAACTTCAGTAACTCTGCGAAAGATGGACTGTGATGGAGGTGCTGAGACCAAGACTTACAAGACCACCATTACCATGGAGACTGATTATGGTAACTGATTACTTTTTAAAGACTGTAATTTTGTAATTTTAAACAGTAACGTTTAAACACTGATTGCCACATACCCCGACCTCACTCTGAGCCATTTCCACATGTTAGGGCCATTAAAGGGAGGCCTGGGAGGCCAGGGTTTCAGAAATGAATCATGGCTCCAACGTACTGAGAAATCCTCTTACCTTGATGATACCCAAGCACTAGTGATGGTACGGATGGTATTAGAGTATCAGGGGATTATTTAGAGAAATAAAGGGCGTTTTTTTACATGCTGAACTCTTCTGTTATTCTACACAATCAAAAGTCTTCCTTTGACTTAAACGTCCATCATACCTATTTGCTTAACAAAAGCACCTCATGCACACCCACACACACGCCCACAAATACAACAAAAGAGTGTGTAAGGAGGATGTGGATGTATTGTGTACGATCAAAGGAACATGAGCGTGATCCGACCAGCTACTCGACATTCTGGTAAAGTAATAACTGCTGTTTATGCGTATTGTTCTGATTTTTGTTCTCTGCTTTTTAATTACTTTTAAATCTAATTAATCTCAGCCCGCTTCCGAAACCCGTGTAGCTCATCCTTTTCTTTCTCTCGCCCTCTCAAATGACACGCCCACAATGTTTCGGGGCTGAAGACACGCCCAGCTTGCTCATTCTGATGCGAGTTGAAAGGAAGGCACAGCATGATTAGTGAGACTTTCAGACACACACACACATACAAGCACCTCTCACATACACACTCACACATTCACACAGCACATTTACAGACGTCTCTGTGCTGACAATGAAGCAACCCCGGGCAGGAAACACAACAGGAAGAGGGGCGGCGAGTACGTAAAACTGCTGTCTAATCGCCCTGAGGAACTTCAGTAACTCTGCGAAAGATGGACTGTGATGGAGGTGCTGAGACGAAGACTTACAAGACCACCATTACCATGGAGATCAAGCCAGCAAGAGAGTCTCCAGCTGCAGGATGTGGGGTGAGGAGCAAGGAGAACGGCACAGCAAAGAAAGACAAAGAAAAGACAGATGTGGACACATGTAAAGGTCAGTTAGAGATGATTGAAGGACTGTTAGAACTTTGGACCATTCCAGTTAAGAGCTCTTGAATGGTTTTGGTAGAACGACACCAGAGTACACTGAGTCATGCGGACTTGTGACTAGATTTAATCCTATTTAATTGACAGACTATGAGTTTTGAACTAGAGGTAGAGTTTGAGGACAAACAAATTAGTGTATGGAGGAAAAAGTGTGTGTGTCTGTGTGTGTGTGAGAGAGAGAGAGAGAGAGAGATGTCTGGTGTAATATAAGAGATACCAGAACCTTATCTATGGAACGCTTTACAGCAATTATGAACATATAAAAAGTCTGACATGTTCTTTAATTAATATCTTGCTATGGTGTAAGTATACATACACACCTACAACTCATGCACTTACTGGAAAATAATCAACTTCTGGATAACAACATAACCATAACACCAAGATCATATGTAAAATATTTACTGCATGCATACAGTAACCCAGAAATAAGAATGTATATAAGTATCAACTGATCATTTATGTAAAAGCTTGGATATCAACATTCAACAGCACGAAATACGAGGGGCGTTCAAGTCAAACCGGGACTTGCAGTGAAATTCCTGGTGAATGACATCATAAAGCCGACTGACCTTTACAGAAGACTTCAGGCACAGTACGACGATGAGATGTTTAAATGTTTTAAATAAGGCATGTACAGTATGAGCATCCTGGATGCGTCGGATAAGAGACGGATCCGTCTGTGGGAACTGTACACACAAACATTCAGCAACTCCACTCGCACCAAGCCATTTCTACATGTTTGGGAAAATTAGAGGAGTTCCTGGGAGGCCAGGGTTTCAGCAGGCAGTCTGATCACGGCTCCGGTGTACTGAGAAAACGTTGATGGAATCCAAGCACTAGTGAGACACTGGGATAAGAGCGTTAGTGTAGCAGGGGATTATATAGAGAAATAAAGGGAGTTTTTACTCTCAGAGCTGTGTTCTGTTATCCTGCACAAAAGTCCCGGTTTGACTTGAACAGCCCTTGTAACACTGAACTGAATGCATTTGACAATGACGATCGTTATATTGCATGACAATATAAACACAATGCATCAGAGCATCTTCCTATGATTCAAATTGGACCAAATTCAGGACCTAGCAGCAGTACAGCAACCAACATCAACCAAACCAAATGAAACATTACTTACGCCTCTGTAATCAATACTACAGGTGTATAAAATAACTACGGAGAGGAATTGTATATATTCTGGTGTCTTAAAATGGCAGAAGGGAGTCATTGTTTCTAGCTAAGGCTTCTCAAGAAAACTTATTATTTTTATTCTTATTATTAACTTTTGAGTTAGCCATTAGCCATTACCCACACTTCCCTGGAGGTCACATGACTGATTCACCTGTACCTTAATTGTCTTTTTAACCTGTTTGGTTTGGTTTGTTGTTCGTCCACACTTTAGCTGTCAAACCCAGGAGGAGACCCGGCAGTGGAGCAGCAGGTGAGTGTGTTCAGGAGTTTGACCTGAAGTCATGTTAAGTCATGTCCGCCAAGTTTCTTTCTCTGTCATACCAGGCTTTCTAGAATGTTCTCTGACTTCACACACAAAAAACAATGAGTTTGGCTAATACCGCCGTGCAACATAATGGTGTGGACACAATAGTCCTGATGTTTTACAGAGTTTTACAATCAACTCTGACCTTGCTGAAGTTTTTTAGTGCTAGCAAACTGAAGTGACTAGCAGCATTCAAAATGTTCACCTTCTTGCATTTCCTCACCTCAACTATTTGTTTTTCAAATACAAATTAGCAGTTTATTTGAGCAAACGAGCCAGGTAACCAGATTTACATCTACTATATCCTCTACGCCTCCCAGCAGGTCAGTATTGTCGTATTAGCCGTGTGCTAATGTCTGGACCAGGCCTCGTCGTTTTACTCCTTTCCATTTGCTGAAAGAATGAAATCAGCTGCGTTTTTTTGAAAGAATCTAGCTGTGTGTCTGCAGAAACGTGACGTCTCGGCACGTGTGAACTTCACAACAGCAGTGAGAGCTTGCTGAGCTGTGGTTCAGAGCTCTGAGGATTTAAGGCTGTGATGTGAGTTTTGCAGCAGAAGTTTCATATTGACACTCATGACTGTGAAAAGCTTGACGTTCGTGCCATGTGTGGTTTGTCTAACTTCTCAGCCGCTCGCTCTCAACTGTTAGGCTTTTTTAGCCCAAGAAATAAAAGTTCTTTAAATTCCAAACAAGTTTCTGCCACTTTTCCCAGGCCAACCCACATACTACTGCAAACTGTGCAAGGTTTTATTTTATTATTTGTCTTTTTTAAATAAAGAAATGGAACCCCTCCAGATCTGGGGGTTTAACTCTTGTAGTCTGGCTATGAGTGTGTGTTTGTGTGGTTTCCTCCTGTGCGATATAAGATGATTGGAGTTCACATTGGATTGGTTCCAGGCCCTTCATCAACCTACACAAGATAATGGTTATAAGTAGATAAATGGATATTCGCTGTAAAACTAGATGATCATGAGATAACTCATGATATCTTTTTTTTTTTTTTTTAACACAAAACTAACACCGCAGTGCCCAAAAACCACAACCCTAATCCAAATGTCAGTGTTTCAGACAATGAAACCAGCAGTCTGGCCAAAAGGAAACAACCTAGATCCCTTCTTGTGCTTGTGCACCTTCAACAAAGTCATACAGTCATTGTTTATTAACTTGGTTGATCCAAGTACTGGGTTAGATCTTTAATCTAATCATAAGATCACTAAGCTGGTGAAGAACTTGGTCAGAAAGGGAGGCGTGTACAAGACGTGCACAGTGATGCAAAGAGTGTGCAGTCGAGATGAAGTATACCCTTGATCTGCAGGCAGAAGTACCACAGCTGGATCTCCTCACAGTCCTTCTGTGAAATCAGGTTCCACCTGTATTATATAGGCTGGATAATTTAGGAGTGGTACATTGGGTGGAACCCTGGTGAGAAGGTTCCAAGGAATGACAAACATCGTACCAGTGGTACTATTTTGAATGCTATGGTTCTATAGGATACCGCAAACCAAATACAGTGTTTTTTTAGATATACATATGCAGAAGTACCGGTAACAATGTCCGAATCACTACTTTTGTGTCTCCTGGTGTAGTTCATGTCCTGAAATGAAATAATTTCCATTCATCCCATCATTTCTCTCTATCTTTCTCAGGCCCTGCGGTTGAGTTCGTGGACCCCGTGGAGAAGGTGCAGGTGTGTGTCGGGGAGACGGCACAGCTTTCCTGCTCCTACAGCTGTTCAGGGCCTTCGGCGTCCTGCTGGATCCACAACAGGAAAAAGGTCTCAAGATTTTGTCATCCTCTTTTAATGATGCACGATAAAAGTGATGGAAGAATTAGCGAGACCTGCTGCAAATTAATTAACTCTCAAATCTTTCATCTGAGACTTTGTGTGACGATGATGTGAATGGGTGGAAAAAAAAGTTAAGCACAATTTGAATATACTTTATGACGTCCAAATCAGTAATTCAGGTTTTTAAATGTAATTAAAAAAAGATATTGATCTTTAAACTATAAAGATCTTAAAACTGTTTTAAACTAAGACATCCACTAATGTCGGATGTATAAACGAACCATTTCTTTTTTCCATTTTTTATTTCCCAACAGGTGGTGGTGGACGGCGATCGCACATGCACAGAGAGCAGCACTACTGGCAGCGTCCTGACCATTTCTGAAGTGCTTCCTGTGGACGTAGGAAGCTACACGCTCTTTGTCCGGACTCGGTGCGGCCTCGCTCAACATACAGTCGTTCTCAGCATTAGAGGTGTGAAAACTTATCCGGTACTTTTCACATTGACAGAAATGGTCAAGCTGTCAATTTAAGTTCTTGATTTAAAATAATTCCCATCGTTTTCTCAGATCGCCCGGAACGCCCAGCGTCGTGTCCATTTGTCTCCCAGCTGACTCGCAGTTCTTTGGTTCTGTCCTGGAGTGGACCGGGTTACGATGGCGGTTCACAAATCACCGATTATGTCGTAGAGATGAAAAGTGTCGGTCCAGGTGAATCCGAGGACTGGAGCGTGCTCACTTCGCAGTGTAAGGACACGACGTACCGGGTTCGCTCTGGACTTCACCCGCAGGGCGAGTACCGCTTCAGAGTACGAGCCTGCAACGCCGTGGGGGTCAGCGAGCCCAGTGAAGAGTCGGACTTCATTAAGATGGATACAGCAGGTACGCTCTAACAATCTGTGCCAAAGCCAAACTACACAGGGCGTCCAAGTCAAAGCGGGTCTTTTGATTGTGCAGAATAACAGGACGCCCTTTATTTCTCTATATAATCTCCTGCTACACTGATGCACTTATCCCAGCGTTTCATTAGTGCTTGGATACCATCAAGGTAGAAAGTTTTCTCAGTTTCTCACTATCTGACCTTGACCGAAGCCATTTCCACATGTTTGGGGGATGTGACAATAACTCCCAGCTGAGTTCCTCTAATGGCTTTGCCTCTCTTTTTTTTATTATAAGCACAAATTCTAAGCACTAATGAAACGTTGTGTGCAGAGAGTAGGGTTTTTTTTACGCTTGTATACTGCACCATCAAAAGTCCCGGGTTGACTTGACCACTTGTGGTATTTCCTGCAATTTATGCAAAAAAAATAAAATTTACGAAAGCAAGATCTGTGATTGCATAATGCAAATTGTAAAACAGCCTTCCTTTTTTTTTTTTTTTTTTTGATCTGTTCTGTAAAATGTGAATAAAGGCTATAAAACTGCATCTTCCTTGACAAGCAGAAAACTGACTATAACCCGAAACACTGTTTTGTTTTTTGTCCCCACCAGTCGAGCCACAGGAGAAGATTCTCCCACAAGGCGATGTCATTATTGACACCGTGCACAAGGTCAAAGACTGCTACGACATCCATGAAAAGCTAGGAGTGTGAGTGTGTTCTTAAGCGACTTGTGCAAGAGAGACACGTTAGTAATTTCTATGATGCACTGATCTCACGCTGCAGTCGAAATATTTCTCCACAGAGGGAAGTTCGGCCAGGTGTTCCGTCTGACCCACAAGGAGACGGGACGCGTGTGTGCCGGAAAGTTCTACCGTGCGATCGGGTCCAAGGATAAAGATGCAGCCAGAGAAGAGATCAAGCTGATGAAGGAGCTGCTCCATCCGAAGCTGGTTCAGTGCCTGGGCGCGTTCGACACCCGCTCGGAGATCGCCCTGATCATGGAGTAGTGAGTGTTACGATGCGGCAGCGCTTTAGCCTCCTTCACCCCCTTCGACTCCACACGTTTGATCACCTGTTGATGTGTTCCAGCATCGCCGGCGGTGAGCTCTTCGAGCGCATCGTGGACGATAACTTCGAGCACACGGAGCCCAACAGCATGCAGTACATGCGGCAGATCCTGGAGGGCGTCCTGTATCTTCACCGCAAAAAAATCGTCCACCTAGACCTGAAACCCGAGAACATAGTGTGCCTCAACACCACCGGGACGCTCGTAAAGATCATCGACTTTGGCCTGGCTAGGAAACTCGGTGAGATATGATATTTATTTAAATTATTAATGTAATAAATTGGCCAATTTTCCCTGTATACGTTATGTTTTATATCTCGCACCATTTGCTAAATAAGTTAAAATCAAACATTCCGATTGGCGACCAAATTGCCCCGAATTCTTCCCACAGAACCCGGAAACCCGCTTAGGGTGATGCACGGCACGCCCGAGTTTGTGGCTCCAGAGGTGGTCGGCTACGAGCCCGTGGATCTGGCGACGGACATGTGGAGCATCGGGGTGATCTGCTACATCCTGTACGTACCGTCCCGCACGTCTCCGTTTTAACCTGCACTCTGGGTTTGTTTCTAATCTCTTCGTGTCTCGCGGGCAGACTGAGCGGAGAGTCGCCGTTTCAGGGAAGCACGGACGCTGAGACTCTCGCGCTGGTCACCGCCGCGACCTGGGATTTCGACCCCGAGTTCGAGGACATCACTGACGAGGCTAAGGATTTTATTTGTGGGCTGCTGAAGAAGAACACAAGGTTTCGTAACGCACAACACCTGGAATCCTGGAATGCTTTTTTTATTTTTATTATCCCGTTGTATTGATGTTGTTTTCTTTGTGTTTCGAACATGCGCAGGGAGCGGCTGTCGTGCGAGCAGGCTTTGGCTCATCCGTGGATGGCCGCGTGCTCGAGGCGAGTCACAAAAACCCTCAACAAAGACAAGATGCGGCGTTTCCTGGCCAGGCAAAGATGGCAGGTTCGTTCAGCTTACGTGCCAGACTGTAATTTCTGATCTCTTCAGTGTTTGATTTAACGCTGCGGTGTTGCAGAGAACCGGTAAAGCCGTGCTGGCGCTGAAGAGGATGGCGAACCTGTCGAACAAGTCGGACACCTCGGATTCTCAATCTCCTTCCAGCCAGGTTAATGGTAAGAAACGCGCGGTGTAAAAAAAAAAATCCATGTACCCGTTTGTCGTGAACACTAATATCATATTGCCGGTGTTTATTCTCCGCCAAAGACAAGAGTCTGGCGAAGGAGGCAGAAGAGGCAGTTCTGGCTCTGGAGACGCAGCTGAGGAGTGAGCCGAATTTCCCGCAAACCCTTCACGACCTCACAGAGCCGCGCGGCTCTACTGTACACATGGCCTGCGTCGTCCAAGGTAACAAGACTCGGCATGTTGTTTACACCTACAGCGCGACGAAATCTACATAACCAGAAGAAGTTACAGTTCTAGAGTGTGGTGTTTTGTTCTTTTTCTTTAGGTTTTCCCGACCCGGAAGTGGTGTGGCTGCTTGGCAACGAGCCCCTCGAGGAGACGGACCGCATGCAGATCGAGTACAACGCGGACGGGCTGTGTACGCTCACTCTGAGCGGAGTGCAACCCAGTGATTCTGGGACGTACCAGATTCGAGCCTCTAATCACCTGGGGCAGGCGCTGTGTTCGGCGAGGCTCACTGTGGCCAACTAGAGGTGTGGAGCTGTAACCAAGACGAGGGAGTGGACAAGGAAAAGCACTGTTTTTTTTTATTTTTTTTTTTTTTATTTGGAGTGCGGCCTGCAGTGGAGAAAGGAAACTCGACTAAGGATTTCAAGTCTTCACGGGTCACTGTGCACTCGACACGTTTCTTTTGATGCACTGGAGATGGAGGGATTTGTTTTTAATTAATTTTTATCACTTTAGGACACGTTTGTGTTTTATTATACGAGTTAAATGTTCACAGCGTCCACTGATAAAACACCTGGGCACCTGATTAAGTTACCATGTCGATCTAAAGGTTCCACATGCTTTTCTGCTCATTGTGTTTGTAAAGAGTGACTATTCGAACCATCTTGAACCGGCAGCTCTAACCTCCCGCCGACAAGGTGCTTCTGCTCGCACTGGAACTGGACCTTGTGTGTTTATATGAAAATTGCATCAGAGCAGCAGCTGCTGAAATCCTAAACCCAACGTCTCTGTCACCGAAATAACATTTCGACAGGATTGTAGCTGTTTATGTTCATGCACTCGACTGGATAATTACACAAATGCCAACAGGAAGTGGTTGATGAGTGAGTGTGTGTACACATATTAAGCTGTAATTTTATATAAACTTATGGCAATGTGAGATTTTCATTTAATAAAGAATTTTATTATCTTAATGAATCTTCCGTGACCCCGCCCGTTCCTGTCTTGCATCCACCAAATATCGATTCGGTTATTTCTGAATTCTTGGCTCATCATCAGACAGGAAACGGGGAGAGAATCAGCTCTTAACTCTTTGCTGCGTATCACAAACATTTAGTCATGTGTTTTTAAAAAGCTCACCACAGTCTACGGTTTTGAAAGATGCGAGTCAGACCAGTGTGCCGCTGTAACTTGATTTATTCTGCCATGTTATAAAATCGTTCACATCTGGACATCACCAAACTAGGAGCTGGACTTCAAAACCAAAAAAATAAAAAATAAAATAATAATCATTTGATTGCCTCATAGTCGAAAGGAGATTTCAAATAAAAACCTTAGACAATCAGACACGACATGATGGATCAGTCAGGGTTAAAGATGCTTCAGTTCTTCAGCGGTTCTCATTTGAGAGTTGATTTCAAAATCGTCCAGATGATCAAAAGAAAGAAACCAAACTAAAACTATTTATTACATGATATTGTAACCAACACCAACTTTAATTGCTTAAAATGGTCAAGAGATTCCTCATAACCCGTTCCGGCTCAGGACTCTTCATCAGCTCTCTTTGTGAGAGTTTCTGTAACTTAAAAAAAAAAGTGATATGATTTGTGCGACACACTTGATCAACACTCCGTCCAAATGTTCATAAATGTACCATCAAACAATGTAGTGTGTGTGTGTAGGTCTCCTGTGAGGGTCTTCAGTTGAAATCCGGTTTCCACTTTTATTCCTGCTGTATCCGATCTTGAAGTAAATTCCACGCTTTTTCGACCTGTAGATTTATTCACACACACACACAGGAGACATTCTGTAATCCAGCATGATGAGACGCATCACCTGACCAAAGCGTTACTGAACAGCTGTGTGGACGTGACGGGTACCTGTCTCTGAGTGACGTCCGGTTCCCACAGTGTGCACAGAACCACGTTGGCCTGTTCCACCAGCTGCACGTTGGACCACTGACTCTGGATCCTCCTCAGCGCGTCCTCCTGACTCACGGTGTCCCGCTGCACTATACGCCGCGCCGCCTAAAGGGACGGGATTGAGAGAGAAAAAGGTGAATCAGAAAGGATGTAAGTGTTCGATAGATACACTGCCGCTCAAAAGTTCTGGATCACTTGCAAATTTCTTCATTTTCATGCCATTCACAAACTATTTTGTCCATTTCACAATTAAACACAACTAAGGTTAGCCGGAGTTCTGACTGTGATGAAGCGGCGGACGCGGTCTCCGGATGTCTGCGCTGTGGGAACAGCGTGACCGTACGGTACGGAGGAAGACTCCTCCAGGCCAATGCTCCAGGAAGTACGGGGTCAAATCTCATCAGATTATCTTGAAAAAAATTCCTATGGTCTCTGCCTTTTGCTGCAAAAGGGTGGGGTTTTTTTTGTTTGTTTGTTTGTTTATCTGTTTTGTTTTTTTGCTGAAGGCAAAGTTTGAACATCACATTTCCATCATAATCATTATTTCTAACTCATGTTCTTTTGCTATATTTTCTATTCAGGCTAATTTCGTGTGTGTGTGTGTGTATAAATTTCCTTGGAAAACAAAAATTCCTAAAGTGGTCCCAAACTGTTGAGCGGTAGTGTATATATATATTAAAAGATGGACGGAATTTTAATGGGGAAGGTGAGAAGTTCTACTACCTCGTCCTCTGGTGTAATGGCCACCCAGACCTCATGAACCATGTCGGTCCATCCGGCCTGCAACAGCACTGCAGCATCCACCACACACACACGCTTCCCTGTGACGAGACACAACTTCCTCATGAACAGGAAATATACTGTACGTAAACGGCAAAAACATGTATAATATGGTAGAGATCTGTATGATATGGTATGATATGTACATTCTGCCCCCAATTATCGAGCCGCATAGAGCAAAGAAAAAAAACTAAGGAGATTTTGTGAATTTGTCTGAACTGGGTTAAGAAGCCGTCAAACGCATTAACAAAACCACTTGGTTAGTGAAACTCGACCGGAAAAAAAAATGGCTTCAGTTTACTGGAGAGCATAAAGACTGGACTTGGGAATGATGGAAAAAGGTCATGTGACCTGATGACCTCAGATTGAGCCTATTCCAGAGTGATGGGCGTGTCAGGGTAAGAAGGGAAGCGCAGGAAGCGATGCACCATCATGCATAGTGTCCACTGTACAAGCCTCTGGAGACAGTGTTATGATCTGGGGTTGGTTCAGTCGCTCAGGTCTAGACTCAGCAACGTTATGGGGCAATAAAATAAAGTCAGCTGACGACCTGAATGTACTGAATCATCAGGTTATCACATCTATGGAGTTTTTACTTCCCTGCCATATTGAAGGTGAAGAGTAGTTTTGAGTGCTTAAGGAATCATTTTCACTCATGCATACTTAATAAGTATATTAAGAGGTGTGGAAATGATAAAAGCGATAAACAGGAGCTTACCGTCTTTTTTAGCTTGCTGTACTTTTTCCTTAACAAGAAGTGCAATCTCAGGCCATACGATATCAGTCAGGGCTTTTAATCGCTCCTATAAAACACACATCAGTAACATTTTTCCATTATTATTATTATCATTATTATTATCATTATTATTGTGCACAAATATGCTGGCTTCACCTGGTTTCCGAACACCGTCCTCCCCAAAGCTCGTCTATCGATGGTCTCATCCTCCTTCACGATATCTGGAGTGAGAGACACAGAATCACGAAAGATACGCAACTATATATTCAAATAAAATAAAAAAAACTTCACCCGTTTAGCCTCGCAGTCCCGCCTCCTCACCTGCGCCGAACTCCTGCACTATCCTGTGATAGGCGGCCGTGCCGGGTCGGTACGTTTCGTGCCCGAGCTGGTCGGCGTCGATCCGGGCAGCGCCGAATCCTTCCAGTCTGCGGGCGATGGAGGTCTTGCCGCTCCCGCTGCCCCCGGTCAGGCCGATCACGTACGGGAGCCGAGACAGCGCGGGGCGAGGCTGGTGTGGGCGAGACAGCAGGGCATGCCGTAAGTATCGTAAGCTGGGTGCAAAAAGTTTATAAACTTTATGTTAGACAAAACAAAAAATTATTCACGGTGGGAGGGACGAGGAGCGTGCCCAGCAGGCGTGTGCGCAGGCTCGATGAGCTGATCTTCTCCTCCTCGATGTCTGCGTGATGCGCGTCTTTAATCAGAGGAATTTCGTACAGCACCAGCTCTCGTAGCCCCTGTACAACCAATTATTTTATTTTAAGGGAGGCCATACAAACACACAAAACCGTGCCGCTTTTATAGAGTTAGCTGTGAAGTAAAGCGTCGATCTGGGTTTAGGGTTAAGGTATTCGGACGCTTACGTTTTCTACCCGTTTCCTGTTGACGGCCTCGCCGCCCCGCCGCGTCTCCTCACTAACCACGATGCACTCCAGCTCGGCGTCGCTGACAGACGGGCCGAAGGGATCGGACAGCGGGACGATTTCGTACTGCAGGGACGGTTTAACGTCGTTCAGGAACTCTTGGAGCTTCTGCACGCGCCGGCTGTACGGTTCAATCAGCTCCTTCAGCACCTTACCTGGACAAAGACAAAACAACAACGTCATGGTGGTAACAGTTACATCGCCGCTCCCGCATCGTGAATTACCACTTTCCAGAGTGTGTCACTTACTTTTAAGCAGCTCCTGATCACACACTCCGATCAGAAAGCGCCTATTCGCCATCAAGCAGCAAATGTTCAACAGGGTCCGGTGAGCACCGTGCAGACGATCAAAGGTTCCGCCCACCACCACGTCTCGATACGTCTCTAGAGGCTTCGAGACGTTTTCCTTCTCGATTTCCTCCTGCTCTTCCACCGCGTCCTTCAGCTGAGGCCACAAGACGACGGAGGACAGGCCAGGTTCGCACACGTAGCAGTTTCCGGCGTAAACCTGAAGGCGGCGAGCCACCGGAGACATCTGCCCCGAGTCGCTCACGGGGAAATCTGTCATGACGACCTCTGGGAAGTGGGAAAGCGTCTGAGGGGAGGGGTAAGGGTTAAGGGTCATGTCCTGCTGGGCACAGATGTTCGCGAGGAGCAGACGTACGTCCAGGTGAGCGCAGACGTCGGCCGCGTTGCTGTACAGGCGCGATATGAGGCCCGGGAGATCCACGGACGGGGGGATGAAGACCGGCCGAGGCGGGCAGCCTGTCCCCAGGTTGAGACCCGGGTGGAGATGAACGTACAGGGTGCGCTCCACCAGCTTAGCCGCCGACTTAAGGGCAGGAGCGAGACGGAACGGAAGGGTGTGGAGAGGGGACGTGAGGACCAGCACGCCTGTGCTGAACATCGACATTATAGACTGGTGTCCACTTTCAGTCCAGCTACAATAAACAACACCACTGGTTAGATGGACAGAGAGACAAACAGACAGCTGTTGTATGTAGAGAGACAGACAGAGACAGTTTATTAGAGGGACAAAGAGACATAATGGTGGTCGGATGGACAGAGAGACAGGAAAAGGGCTAATGAGATGGACAGAGACAGACAAAAGAAGTTTGGCCGGTTGGATGGACAGAGAGAGACAGACACATGGCCAGGTGGAAAGACAGAGAGATGGTCAGCCAGACAGCTGGCTGGATGGACAGAGAGACAGACAGACGGAAACAAGGCTGGTCAGAGAGACAGACTGACACAAGGCTGGTCGGATGGACAGTAGTGATGGTCGTTCATGAACGATTCGTTCTTTTTGAACGAATCTTTAACATGACTCAGATGAACGAGTCGTCTCGG
>JAQMYG010000033.1:3111901-3122534 GCA_030014215.1 Clariallabes teugelsi
TGTGTGTGTGTGTGTGTGTGTGTGTGTGTGTGTGTGTGTGTGTGTGTGTGTGTGTGTGTGTGTGTGTGTGTGAGTAAACAGAAATTTTTCCAAACCCTTTTAAGTTTTCCACATTTTGTTACACTTGAAACTCGTCTCAAAAAGGATTCACATCCTTTTCTCTCTCTCACACACACACACACACACACACACACACACACACACAGTGCTCCACACTGACGAAACAGGTGTTTGAGGTCATTTATTACGAAACGAAGAATCCTTTTACATAAGTATTCACACCCTTTGTCATGACGCTTGCCGTTGAGCTCCGGTCGATCCTACTCACGTCAGAGGCACTTGAGGTGGTCGATTGGAGTTGTTGGGTCTGTTGGGTCGCACCTGTCTATATGAGCCGCCACTGTAAAAGGTGCATGTCCGAGTGATTTTCTATAAAAAAAAAAAAATCAAGACAGGATTGTGGAAGGATACAAATCTGGGGACGGATACAAGAACATTTCAGGTGCCCCAGATCCTCCATCATTCTTTAAATGGAAGAGATTTGGGGTCACCTGCCGATCTGGCCGCCCAACCAAACTGAGTAATCGGGCCGAAGGACGCTGGTCAGACGGCTACCCAAGAAACCAAGCGTCACGAAAAATTAGATTAATCAATTCTCTAATTAGTTCTCTTGGGAAGATGAGAGAGACGTACATAAGGACACCAATCAGGCCTGTGAGGTAGAGCGACCAGACAGAAGACATTCCTCACTAGAAAAGGCATGAAAAAAAATAATAATAACCTGAGGGGCGGGATTATCACAACCAACTAAAGGTTTATGACTTTAAAAAGTGGACTGCACTGGGCAGCTCGAATGCTCTCTAGTAATGATAAAGCCAGGAGAACTGCTCGCAAAGCCATGTTAAAGTTGCTGATCTTGCCTCTAGCATCACCGCTAGCATTGCTGGGAAAGTAGAGGCATAAACAGACGTATACAGTGACATAATCAAGTGGAAAAACAATACCAGTCCTCAGGAGTTTCGCTGTTGAACCGGTTCTGAAACGGCACTAGCACCGGTCATGAAGTAGCACCTGGTGGAAAAGGGGTACGTGATGGTCCTGAACTCGGTTAAAGACCCGTAAATGGCCGTGCCAGCAGACTCGAGACTATCGTGGTTTAACCGAGTACTAATCGATGGGTGTGAATACTTGTGTAAATGGGCTACTTGAACAAAACGCTCCAAATATCTCTTTCCTTTGTCCTTGTGGAAGGATTGTGTGTCGAATGATGTGGGGGTGAAAGGAATTTGTCTCCGTTTAGTGTTAAAACGTGGAAGATCTTGAAAGCGTCAGCAGTGTGTGTGTGTGTGTGTGTGTGTGTGTGTGTGTGTGTGTGTGTGTGTGTGTGTGTGTGTGTGTGTGTGTGTGTGTGTCTGTGTCTGTGTGAGACCGAGCAGACAGACGGAAGTGTGTAAAGCTGTGAATCCTCTCTGACCACGGATCTGCATCTCTCCCCTAATCCCTCCATCCATTTTTTGACAGTAAAGCTCCGAATCAGGATGCTCTCTCCCCTCTGTCCTCCCCCAGGGGGGCGTTACCCCCCTCTCTGGGGCAGAACAGCCCCGGCTGCCCCTCAGCCTCCAGCCCGGGGCAGATAAAGCACGCCAGGTGAGACCAGACGACCCTATTAGACACCCGCAACCGTTTCCCCCTAAAAAATAAATAAATAAAGGACTACCCTCTACATCAGTCCTTTTCTTTATCTCCCTGTCCTCCTGCCGCTGTCTTCTCTCTCTCTCTCTGTCCTTCTCTCTTTTTTTTTTTCTGTCTCCGTAGCTCTAATCAGCATGAATGCACCAGGTGGATGTGGGTGTCCATGGTTATACCAGGAGGTGGTGTTTAGGATTGCAGGGTGGTGTTTGCAGGGTGGAGGGTTTGTCGGTTTTTCGGTGGCGGGCGGATGCGATGTGGACGGTGTACCTGTCCTGATAATTTCCTGTCTCTGTCTCCGTCTGTCTGGTTGTGTTGTAGGCAGCTCCAGCAACAGCAGCAGGAAGGAGGAGGAGTGAGAGAGGAAATCTACGAGACTGCACAGGTGTCTCTGCCTCAGGTAAGAATAAGGAGCACCTCTTTTACTTTAAAAAAAAAAAAAAATAATAATAATATATATATATATATATACAACTATTATACTGTGATAACATTGTAAAACATCTAACGGTTATTGCTACTGAATATAAAATCCGACGTTCCTAGGGTTTCGTGCGTAACTGTGATTTAGTGCAAGGGTGTGAGACTGGTCATGTGACTCTTTCTCTGTTTATGTAGCCAGATGGTTGGATGGACAGAAGGATTATTAGATGGATGGAAAAAGAGTAGAATGAAATGATGGAAAGATGGAAATAAGATTGGATGGATGGATGGATGGAGTGTTCACTCTGTTTCTCTTTACGTTTCTCAGGTTCCAGTGCAGCCAGTAGGACCAGATCCTAGTAAGATTCTCCCACACACACACACACACACACACACACACACACACACACACACACAGACACACACAGACACACATATACAGAGGACTAGCTATCGGATCCTGTTACCAAACGCTTCTAAATACTAAATACTTTTTCAGACCATTCTAAGGTCATGGCCTCGAGTGCACCCCCTACTGGACAGCAGGTCTATACGCCTTCTGCCTCATTCAGCACGAACGCACGCACCAATGATTCCTTCAGGTACCACACGTACATGCGTGTACACACGTACACACACGTACACATACACACAACCGAAGATTAGGGTTTGACTGTGTTATTTGTGTGTGTGTGTTTTCCAGACAAGCTCCGTCTGCAACCCAGATGTTGTCCCACATGTCACGTCAGAGCGCCCCTTCTGGTCTCGCTGTGAACAACAGCAGCCCAGTTCAGACTCAGAGTGCAAACCCGGCACCCCCGGCGTCCTGGGCTCAACCACGCGCTCCCTTTAACCCGCAGGTCAGTCTTCTTCATCATCATCATCATCATAACAGAAAGGGAGGAGTGACTTAAATCACAAAAAATGTGTTTGTGTGCGCGTGTGTAACCAACAGGCAGGGAAAAGTCAATCACCCCAGTTCCCCATGGGAAATTTTAGCTCCGCCCCTTCTTCATCAGCACCTTCCTCTTTTGGACAAATGGGTGGCGCGCCAGCTAATGTAGCAGCGAACACGGCTAATTACTCGCAAATGGGTGTTCGAAGCCACCAGCCCACTAACGGATACGGTAAGAGCGCAAAGACGGCAATCTCTCTCACTCACTCTCACACACTCACTCTTTCTCTCTCACACACTCACTCACTCACTCTGTCTCGTTCTTTTTCTCTCCCAAGGTGATGTGAACCAGTCAGGCCCGCAGTTCTCCTCAAGACCAGCAGAGGCAGCAGCGTGGCAGCAGTGGCAAAATCAAGCACACACACAAAACACAGCGGAGACGCATCCTCATATACAGAACAGCCAAGCAGAGATGTATAGCGTGAGTAGTACATACACGTGTTTGGTACACATACACGTGTTTGGTACACGCACACTGTAGATCTATATGTTACAGGAATTAATTCATTCTGAAGTAAATAAACATGATTCTGTACGGATAGATAAGATATCACATATTATTTCTTGGCTACGTGAAACATAAAATTGGATTGCAGAATACAGGGTATGGCTTGACACTAGGAAGGCGTGAATTCTTGGCACAGAAAAGCACTAGAAGCAGGGTATAGGGCGACTTGGTAGGGTAAGGGAGTAGGGCGACTTGGTAGGACAAGGAGTAGACCAGAAAGACACTGAGATGGAGTGTACAGTGTATTCTTAGCACAGAAAGACACAAGAATAAGGGAGTAGGGTCAATTGGTGACCCAGAAAAACACTCGCATATTCGGTAGGGTGAACCAGTAGACCACAAAACACTAGGATAGGGTGTAGGGTGCATCAGTACAGGCAGCAAATTAGGCAGGACACAAGTCCCACTGTTCAGCCCAGACATCAGTATGAGTAGCTTTAGATAAAATTAACCTCTGCCCTGCTTTTCCACTTCTCCTTTTCCCCTGCAGGATGTTCTGTCCATGCTGGATTCATCTGCGAGCTTCAACAACGAAGACTTCACCGAAATGCCCATGTTCCCCCCGTTTCCTGAGTGATCCCCGCCGTCCTCGGTCTTTCTCTCTTTTTTTTTCCTTTTTGGTTCATCAAGAAACAAAACAAAAGGGGAAATTTATTTCATCTGTTTCATTTGTTTTGCTTGTAAAAATATAATGTCTCTCGGAGTAGACTTTTCCTCCACGGAGGAAGCAGCTGTGTTCTAATAACCACGCACAAGTGCACAAAGTGAGCACAATCGGTCCAACACACTGAGTTAGGTTTATCCGGTCGCACCCCCAGAAAGATGCACAAACACACACGCACTCACTCGTTTGCAGTTTTAGCTCGAACCCAAGGATTGTGTCGGATGTCGAATTTCATATTCAGTAGCAATAATCGTTAAATGTTTTACAATGTTATCACAGTGTAATAGTTGTATATATTTTTAATAAGTAAAAGAGGTGGTCCTTATCCTTCTTTTTAAAATGGGACTGCTGTTATTGCACTGCCTAAAAATGCTACCTATGTAGCTACCTTCGCCTCTTGCTGAGCAGAGCACAGAGGGAGTGACCACATTTTAACAGATGAGTATCGCAATTATATATTTGTATAGGTAATTATGGACATTTTTTTAACAAATTGTCAGAAAAGCATTCGTCATACCATTTTACAGTCTCAAATGCATACGCAAATAACCGACCAATCTTATCCTTATTAATTTAATGCTGATGAGAAATGAGGTAATCCTGCGTCAGCTGCAACTGTGGTGCTCAGTTATAATCGACTTTGTTCCTTTCCTAATCTAAATAAACAATTGTTCACAAACTCTTTGCGTTCAATATAGTATAATTTTCTTTTTTTTCTATTTAAAAAATTGTAAAAATGAAATTTAATCCTGGGGGTGATAAAGATTATTGTGTTTAATCTTAAAGAATGAGCTCTTTTTAGGATACTGATCCTATTTTTGTATATTTTTTTACCCAATACTTCAGATGAAATCTAGTTTTGTTTTATTCTTAACTTAAGTGCTTTCATCATGTCCACGTGCGTACCTGCAGGTGTGCCCTGGATATTAATTTAAATATGATAGATCACAAACACAAAACACACATTTTCAACAACCATTTTCTTAAACTACCTACATTCTAATCTCTAATGCTTAAATAATTTCTAATTTCTTTTTTTTTTTTCTTTTGTCAAAGACATTTTCATGTATTTCTTTTTCATTCTTCTCTCTGTATGTCAGATGAAATCTACAATCCAAAGATTCTCGTGTTTGCAGTTGCTTTGAAATAGATTTTTAAATATATATTTTTTGCCATTTTAAGAGTTACATGCATGTTCAGGGTCGTGACTCACTCGGGATATAGTTTGCGTTTGCAGATTAGCCGGGCAGGACATGGAAAGGTTGATTGGATCTTGTTGGTTGTTGTCTGTCTTTGTTTTGTTTTAAATCATTACTGCAGATGTGAAAAATGCAGTTTATATATTTACATAAATATAAAAAAAAATGTATATGAAAATGTTTAAGAGAATTTTTTGTATTAAATTGTTATATTGTCAAAAAGAAATGTGGTGCGCTTTTTCAAATCCTTTGTTTAATTTTTTGTGTGTAAATAAAAGGAAAATGCACATTTTAATGGATTTATAGATAAGGATCAAAGTATTCAAATGTTCACAAGAATCCACGTCCACTTCTTTTTCTTGACGAAAGATCAGCTTGCAGGCTTTTGTAAAATTTATCAGTGAATCCTCTTGAGGTAAATCTGATCTTTTGCAACTCTCGGGATTACATCAGGCATCTCACAGTCTGGCATTGAGGAACGCGAAAGCCTTTAACCGCTTATAGCAAATTCAGGGTCCAATAAAGGTCCCCGTTGAGATTAATAAGACTTAAAAACGACCTCATCAAGAGCAAACACTCGATATTTCCAAATTAAAATTTTAACCTTCTTAGTTCCACTCTGTGGAAAATAATCGACAAGGTGGTGTGATAAACTGGATTTTCCTTAACAGCACATTTCATATGTTCTGTTTCTCTTATTTTTCACAATTTCCCCAATTTGAGAGCCCCTGCTATAAATTCATGAGGCGACCGTGTTGTCCGGTTATTAATCTTTTAGATTTTTTTGATGAAGCACATTTTTGAGTCATTATATGTTAAAAATGTGCCAGACGTAACCTGATTGAGCCATCTCTACCACTCGGTTGAGGTGTGCTATGATAAAAAAAAATCCAGTAGATGCTGCTACATCTCTATATTTATATTATTTTTTTGTCATGGGGCAGTCCACGTTATCAAGAGCAACATACATAAGGAAGTGCGTTCCATCACCCAGTTCCCAAAACAGAAAAGAGTCTTGATGCATGCCTTCCTTGTATCCTGAGAGATGGTAGAATCGGTCAAGCTCTGCAAGAGGATCAGAGGGAGCGTGGTGCAGTACGGGAAGTGCTTTGAGGTAACATGGGCTGTTTTTCGTCTTGTAAGCAAGTAACAAAGATTTATATGACTTTTACTATGAAGTGACATCTCAACCATTCGGAAGAGGTCTTTACTGAGGTCAGTTTTAAACCAGTTATTAGTGCTGCACCAAGGAAATAGAATCTGCAAAACAAAATTTTCTCTTGATTTTTTTCTTTAGTGAGGAAGTTAAAGGGTTAAACAGAGTGACACTGTAGATTCGATCTTCTGATATGTTTCTAACATAACATTGGCAGTGACTGATATGAAATACATATGCATATAAAATATAGTATACAGTAAATTACATATAAAATACAGTCACAGGTGTAAAATAAATAAAAAAAACTGATCAAGGCAGAATATTAAATCAATCATCATTTTTCCCAGAACAATTTGTGCGTTCTATATGATACCACCACAAGTCATCACAGGTTTGGAGCAGATCCAACACAAGTGGGCCAGAAAACATCATGTGTTTGTTTTTGTTGCTCATGACACTTGCTTCAATAATGTTTTAATCCCTAAACACCTAATTGTTACCAAACTCCACTTTTTAAGTATTTATTGGGGACGCGGGTGTTCTGTGTGTGTGTGGACACTAAAACTTTCAGTATAAGTAACAGAAGTAGCCTAAGGAGATCAAGATCAGCAGGGTCAGTTACTTACATGGAAATCAGCCCTCGGCATCCAGAAGGTTTTATCTTTATCTAATAATCAGATTAGAGCCAATCAACAACACTTTCTGCCGAATTTAATTCAAATAGAAATCTATTATTCATAGCGCTCGACAACTAGAGAAGAGGGATGAGGCATGGAAATGAAGATGGTCTGTTCCTTCACATCCAAGACTGAAGAAGTATCCTGAAAGAGAGACGTGATAGCAACTTTACGGATCTTCAACTTTACGGATTCAAACGTCTGTGAATTTTTACATTTTAATCGAAGGTGTGTTGAATTTTACGATTAACTTTGAGGAGTTTGAAACTATATGTAGATTTGGGTTTTGGTCTTTTTTTTCTACAGTTTATTAATGAGAGCCCAAGATGTTTGACCTTCTAAATTAGGAATAAATATGAATTATTATTGGAGAATGTTTGGAGTAGTTATCATATACAGTTAAAGCTTAACGCTCTTGTAATAAGCTTCAGCCGAGCTGATAAACAACCGAATTGTTTTTTTTCTTTCCTCAGTGGATGGAACTAACATGGATACCGAGTCACGACTGGACATCGACGTGGATTTGGGCTTTGCTCTTTTCTTCTTCTTCCTGCTCTGCGTCTTCTTACTGGTCAGCATAGTTCGCTGCTTCCAAATTGTTCTCGACCCCTACAGCGCCGTCTCCATCTCCATCTATCAGGAGGAGGAGGAGGAAGTGTGAACACTTTAAAAAATAAAAATCACAACTCAGGAGATTAACGGCCATCACGGAGGAGTCGGCTGGAGGAGCCTGAGATTAATAAGACTTAAAAACGACCTCATCAAGAGCAAACACTTGATATTTACAAATTAAAATTTAAACCATTCTTAGTTCCACTCTGTGGAAAATAATCGACAAGGTGGTGTGATGAACTGGATTTTCCTTAACAGCACATTTCACATGTTCTGTTTCTCTTATTCCACAAAAATTACAATTGTTATTATATAAAAAATTTTTTAATGCAGATGTTCATCGAATTTACAAAACATGGGTAGCATCAATGCTAACCGCATGAGGATATAATTCCTTTAAATTAATAATGTGACCTGGTCACTTAATGCTTTTGCAAATAAAGAATGAGTGTTTGAAGAAATATGATTTTCCTCTTCCCATGATGTTCAGGACATGTGGACGATGCAATTAATGTGGTGGGATATTCCAGATGTGTGTACATGGTGTTGAGTGAATGTGCACTAAAATGTTTCACAACCATTAATGAATGAGTCAAGGGTTTCAATGCAAAAAAATAAAAAAAATAAAAATGTGTATGTGTGTGCCTGCAATGTATTGGCGCCCCATCCAGGGTGTACCCTGCATTGTGAAGCAGATAGACGATGAGTGAGTGAATTGGGGGTTACAGGGTTTATATATACTATATATATATACAATATATATATACAATATATATTTCCCCCCTGAAACACAATGTTGTACTTAAAGTTATTAATGTTAAAACTTTATCAATATATTGTTTAAACTGTTGCAACTCTTCATATTACCTCATCATTAAATATAATTTGTGTAATAATAAAATATGTATTATTGCAAACATTTATATTGTTAATAATTACTGAAAAGTGACAAAAGTGTGAAAAGGTCATAGCGGTTGAATCGTTTGAACTGGTCTCGCGCGATGACTTTTAATTTGAAATTTAAAAAAAAACAAATTAACGGTCGCCGTGGTGTTTCCTTCACGCGCCGCACACGCTAATGCTGTGTTAGCTCGGTGAGCGGGTAAACGCGGTGTGTGTGTGTTTACTGGTGTAAACTCGGTGATGTGTGTGTGAGTTTCTGCAGTGTTCAGTCAGCTTCGGTGGCTTCTGACTGAGAGGTACGACTGTGTATTCCGTTAACTTTAAAACAAAACTCACACACACACACGGCTGTGAGGCTCAAGGTTAACGCGCACGAGCCCTGACTACAGCCGTGTTTACCCGCTGTGAGGAGAATTTTAAAGTGTGTGTGTGTGTGTTTCAGGATCATGTCTGTGTTGGGGAGGTTATTAAACACCGGAGTGTCCCTGTGGAGAAGCTCCCTGCAGCTCTGCACCTCACACCTGCACACAGGTAACTGCCCCTGCTTCAGGGGAAACTTCACTAATACACACTCACACAGCTCACCACACTGCGTCATAGACTCATTTACATATCAAAGACTTTCATTAAAAAGCAATCATTATTATATCATTCTTAATCCGCCTGTTTTTGGTTCTCTGTATCCCTGTCATTCTGTCTCCATCCATCCATTTATCTGTCTGTCTGTCTGTCTATCTGTATGTCTGTCTATTTGTCTCTATATTTCTATCTCTGTCCATTTATCTCTCTGTATTTCTGTCTACAGTATCTATCTATCCATCCATCCGTCTGTCTGCATTTCTATTTATCCCTCTATTTGCCTGTCTGTATTTCTGTCTGTATCTATATCTGTACGTCTGTCTGTATTTCTGTCTGTCTGTCTCTCTGTATTTCTATTTATCCATCTTTCTGTCTGTCTGTCTTTATCTGTATATCTATTTACATTCTGTTTCCATCTGTACCTTTTTCTCTATTTTTTTTAAATGAAACCATCCTGACCAATCAGAATTGAGAGTTCAGCAGTGCTGTGGTGTCTGAGTCGTAACAGGGACACAAACATCTCTGCTGTTATTTTTCCAAGGCTGTGTTCAGGCTCCAGGCAAATTTGGCAATTTTTTTCACTAATCTGATCTTGAGTGTCCACACCGTAATGTGAAAGTGATCAGATCAGATTTGACTCTGTTCAGACTGGCAGCCCAAATCTGACACAGTGGCGACATTCCTGCGTTGGTTGCTATGGTAACAACACTTGAGCCTAGCATGCAGCGTGATATTTCCTCGTATATCGTCCTGTCTCTGCACACTCCCTCTCTCTTTGTCTGTACTGATCCGTCCCCACAAAGTGCTATCAGACATTTCATTTCATCCTCTGTCCAGGGACTACTGTTCTCCATTTCCATACTGTGGTCAAGCCAGTCGCACTTGCTTAATTTGGCCACATGGAAAAATTCAAGAGTTTGGCTTTTACATCCCCAGAAGTAATGGCGCCAAGCAGAAAAGGATTTCTTAAAGCATCATAACTCTACAAAATCTCTAGATTTTTATTTAAAAAAAAGTTTTATTTCCATCTGCGTTTCTTCCATCATCTCCTTGCTTATTTTTTAACAAGTTTTTTTTTTTTTTTTTCCCCTTGGATTCTCGTCCCATACCGTGTGTTCATACCACATGGACTTGAAAGTCCATGTCTCATAGTTTGATTTCCTCTTGGTGTTCAGTAAACCAGATGTTTGTGTGTGTGTGTGTGTGTGTGTTAGGAGCATGTTTACGTGTTCGGATGCACGCCATCCCGACCCTGAAGCAGGTGG